>VYXD01013273.1:0-35595 GCA_013397195.1 Hylia prasina | reverse complement strand
TTTTTTTTTTTTTTTTTTTTTTTTTCTTTGAGCTCCACACGAAGCACAAAGCCTTTATCTGACCTTAAAGCATCATATAATGTAGACAGCGAAGCAGGATATGGCTGGAACTACTCATTGTTCAGTATGAGAATTACTACCCACTGACAGGAGTCCTGTTCTTTTTCTTTCTCCTAATCACAAATTGAATTCCCACCAAAAACAAAGAAATATTTGTTGTTTACAAGAAAAATTGCCTCACAGGAAAATTGTCTAGATGAACATCTGCTTTCTCTATATCCAAGTTACATACGCTTCCCTGAAGATGAGTATCAGTTTTTCTGTTAACACATGATTTCTGAAATCATGCTGTTGCACATGCTGGCTGTTTTTCACACACTCTTTTTCAATTATGTTCAGTTTTGTCCTAGTTTTGTCATTTGTATAGCCCAGCTTTGAAAACAACTACAGCCAGGACAAGAAGTGAGATTAAAGAGAAGGCTATTCTGGTGACAAAATCACAGAGGTTGGAGGAAGAAGAAGGCATCATCTGTGCAGCAGCCTTACCCTTCTACGCAGCCTGTCCCTCTCCTCACGGACTGCATTCATGGTGGCCTTGGTCCTGTTGAGCTCCTCCTCCTTGCTGCACAACATGGCTGTGAGGCTCTCATTCTCTTCCTGCAGGCCAGCCAGCTCCTTCTCCCACTGAGACCTCCCCTCAGACAGGTTTGGATAAAGATCACGTCCCAGCACACCCTCAATCTCCTCCACAGTCTGCAAAAACACAGTCATCAACAAACAGTATGGGGCAAAGACGACTGAGCAGGACTAATGGGTAGATGGAAGAGAAATGTGTGTTGACAGGCAACCCTACACACTTATATATACACTCCCAGCCTCTCAACACCATTAGTTTGCTTCTTTTGTTTGAGAAGTAATATCAAATAAAATTATTACTTATTTTCCTTGACAGTTTGACCATTTCATTAAAACATTTCATACTGACAAACACCAAAGCAGACAAATACATGCAAATAAAATGTCATCTGTGAATGAGAGCAATACTGGTAGTTTAATCTCAGAATACTTTAGAACAAATTAATGACTCCTTGTCATGGGCAAGCACTTGTACTTATTGTTTCCCTGCTGAGTAACAGGCAGAAATGAACAGTCTGTGAATGTGCATGGCATGGGCCTTATTTATTGCTATACCAACACCACAGAAGGGCAATGAAAAGAGTGGGAGAGGATTAAAAGAGGGGTCTTCTTTCCCATGTCCCTGAGTATGTCCTTTCCTTGAGGTGACAGCAAAATACAAGAACGAACTCTGGTCTTGGCTAGACTTACAGGGGATGTTACAGCCTTTCTAGTACCTAAACACAGGCTGGGTTTCCCTGGGCCACAATGCCATCCAGCACTTCCCGTCCCACCTCTGTGCTCAGAGCTGTGCCTTGTAGACACCGTTCAGTTTAAGGGACATTCACAAACTTCTGGTGGGAGAAACTGAACTACGAGCACCCACCACCAGCATGGGAATATTGCCATGCTTGAACTGACTGTCAGGCTGGCCACTAACATGCTGAAACATGTTAGTGTCGGGGAACCTGTCGGGGAACCACAGCAGCTTGGCATCTACTACCCGTATATTGTATATATATACTACCTGTATGCTGTGCCTGTGCTCCATATCTAACTATGAAAGATATCTGCAACAAACAAAACCACTTCAAATGTTGCCCATAAGCTTTTGAATCTCCCTGAAAGCAGTGTGTATTAAAATGATGGGAAGAAACATGGAAAATAAAAGAACTGGCAATGTAGAAAGTTTCATTTAATTGGCTAATCCAAAGACAAATCATAGCTAAAGGCTATACTTTTACATCTAAAATGGAAGATAACTGATGAACCAAGGTTAATAATAATCTACTTAGTAGTTTTATTCAAAAGAACATTTATATCCTGATGGGTTCGTTCTCATTCAGTATATTCTGTGGATCTATGATTCTATATATTACTGAATATTTACTGCTTTATTTCATTAAATTGGGAGGGATCAAAAGAACTAACCAGAGTACAGCTGAAAATGACAAACCTAGCTGGAGATACAACTTTTTTTTTCCTGCAAGAAATTTTCCCATTGTTTTCAGCACTGTCTGCCTTTGAGGTGTTAATGAAATTTTATTATTTGTCCAGCTTATCCTTTTGAATTGTATTTCATGTCTTACATAAAACTGAAATACATTTAGAGCCACAATTATGAAATTCTATTGACAGAGTATCAGAATATCTACATTGTAATTCTGCTTACAGATTTGGCAGGAAACTGAAATTATTTTTCTGAAAAAGCAGAGGCTTGCAACATCTTTGTGAGATAAAAGAAGCTACAGGTCTCCCTTTTATTAGCGTCACTTGAAAATTATTTCAACAGAGCATGAGGAAGAGTTCAAGTTTTGAATAAGCACAGGGTAGTTAATCTCACTATGTAAAGAGAAGGTCTGTAATGGCAGAAGCATTCTCTCTTGATGCCAGCTTTATTTTAAAGGGTGCCTCTTGTTGCTGATTTCTCCTCTCCCTTCTTTCCCCCACAAGCCCCTAGAACTTCCCCTGCAGTTTTCTCACCCTTCTAATGCAAAGTTCTGCTGCTGCCTCCTTCCTCTTTATTCCTCATGATCCAGTATTGCTATTTTCCCAGCCCTCCCCTTCCTAGGCTGCTGCTTGTGAGAACACTACCACTACAGCACTTCTCTGATGTCCAATATGCTACCAACCATCCTTCATGGAAAATAAAACATAAATACTGTATACAGATATAGCTACGTAAAATAACTTTGATTAGTTTTCTTCAAGCAGAAAATTCAGATATAATTTCACAGAATATAGCATTGAATTACAATGTCTTATTCTGAGCACAGGGCAGCCGGATGCCATATCATGGTAATTCTAGTCTTGCTGCTGACACTGTCACCAGTACTCTCTGCCTTATTGTCTTTACAAGAAGTGTGTTACAGATGTGGCATCAGATTAAATCAGCAAGTATCAGGTTTAAAAGACACTCAAGCAGCACCTCTTCACCTGGTGTAACTCATTGGCAGAATTTATTCCTAATGGAATTTATGGAGGCCAAAAATTTAGACAGGTCCAAAAACACAGTAGATAGAAAGAAAGAAGAAAATTCCACCCATTACAATTAAACACAAAGACATTATCTTTGGTTCAACTCCCTACAGACCCACTTTGCTGGAAGCATCTCTGAAGAAAGGAGAATATACTATGCATGTCATTTTTGATGCTGTCTTTCCATTAGCATCTGCCACTAGGGGACTTTTGGCCCGACCGAGTACAGCTGTTTTCATGTTCTAAATGTTTCATGCTTGGAAATTTTACAGCTTTTTTAATCAGCAAAATTTTAGTGGTTAGGTATCTGTTACTGATGCGGTCCCCAAAATAAACAGATCATTAACCAAACTATTCTGTGGAAATTTTCTTAAATCCTTTTCTTAAAGTATGTTTTTGTAACTGTTCAGTTTGTAAGACAATCTGATAAATTTAATTTCAAGATCTTTTCTGTTTTTGTGGGACAGAAACAACTGAGTTAGCTAGAGTGACATAATTTGTATAAAAGAAGAAAAATTAATTCAGCAGCAACTGCAATAAAAGGAACCTAGTGGAATGTAACCAACAAAACTGATGGACTTAAAACATATAAATGCATTAGTCTGTTGGTGAAAAAAAAGCAAATAGCCAAGGCAAAAGGTAGTCAGAATACTTCAGGTTTCCATCCACAATTCCATCCACTTTAAAATTGTCTCCATTTTTTCTCTGAGGAAACAGGAAAGCAAAAATGACCTGCAGCCAGGGGTGCAATGATGGAGAAGGGCTCTGTGTGTAGGTTTTGCTCTATTAAACACATCTCACTTCAGATAACTCTGTGGGATTCACACAATCTGATCTCTACCTATTTCCCAGAATCCACAATCTCTCTTTTGGTGAATAGTGACTTCTGAAAAGAGTTAACATGAAAAACTCCAAACAGTACTTCACAACTTTCAAAGTACTGATCCTAATCCTCTGAGACACTCAAATAAACTGCTTTCATACTGATCCCAAGAGACCAGAAGTTAAACATACACACAACATTAATTTCTTCATATTTTGTTATATTCCTCAGGCACCACCAAGAACAGAAGGAACTTTTCCCAGTAGGAGGACAAAGGGCTGTCAAAGCCACCTAGAATGGTCACAGCCCTTCTCATTCAAGAGCAAATTTTCAATACAATTTTTCTTGTATAAATGAGTCACTGATACCTTTCCACCTGACACAAAAAGCTTGTTGGCATCTTCCCCTGAACACAGGAAGATTGTTTGTGGCTCTCTTGCTTTCAGGTTCTGAACTGCTGTGCCTTTTCTTACATGTGACAGCAAACATCCCTCTCCTTGTTCTGTTACATTCACAATAAATACAACACATACAGATATTACTTGAAATATTTATTCCTGAGACTGACTCATCTCATTTGAACAAATGCACAACCAATATTTAGTATTAAATTAGCTTTTGCGGTGGTTTAGGAATGGCGTTTCCCAATTTAGTGTTCCCACTGAAACAACTCCAAACCATGCCTTGCTCACTCACTCCCCAGTCTTCTGTGGAGGGATGGACAGGGAAATCAGAGGCACAAAAGGCAAAGATATGGGGTTTCGATAAGAAGAATTTACTGGAAATAGCAATGAGGTAAGAAAATAAACAGTAACAGCAAAAATACTAATAAGAGAGTGTACAAAAAATGAGCAATTTGCACATGAGCTCTTATCCCCAAGAATACATTACCAGGAAGGGGCTCCTTCCCTCCTTCCTGGAAAATGAGGGATACAGGATAACCTGGCCGTGCCCCCTCCTGGCTACTACAAAAATTAACCCAGACCTGGCTGGAACCAGGACAGCTTTATATTTTAAGGTAGCCAATCACAACTTAGCCAACCACAAACACACACAGTGTTTTCAGTCACTAGCCAATGATTACCTGTAGGATGTTTGGCAGGTGTTTAGCTTGTTTGCTGGATAAGAAAAATTGCTTAAGAAATTAAATTAACTCTTGCTTATCCCCATTTCTCTTTGAAATGAGCATAAGACAAACACATTTCTGATTTGAGGCCCGAAGTAGCTCCTCCTGGACCTTGGAACATGTAGAACAGGTGTGTTACTACTTACCAAACACACACTGTGAACTCGAGTTCACTCCTGTGAAGTACTTCTAAGACCTTTGGAAGCAAAGTGTGATTACTACAGAAGTGATCAGGTGTCTCAGACAATGAACATGCTGTATTTTAGAGCCTAATGTTACCATTACCTTAATGGCTAAATCACAATGTTCGCTGGCAGTAGTGAGTTGCTCAATGTGTTTGTCCACTTCTGCCACTGATAAACTGCAGCTGCTTTTCTTCCTCCCACAGACAACATTTTCTAAACCTGTCAGCACTCTCTGCAGTTCTGAATTCAAGTCAGTACAGTTATCTAAAAGAAAGACAAAACAAAACAAACATCACAACAATTAATGATTCAGTGAAAAAACAAACTCTTAACCAGGAAGCATCTGCTGCAGAACAGCCAGAGTGATACTGTTCAAAGAATGTCTTTGCATTCTGTCACTTCTTCCTCGACAACTTAGTTAACAGGCTTAAATACCATAATCACATCAACTGAAATCATGAGCTACCCCTCATCTGACAAATAACAGTCCTACAGCTTATCTGAAGTGTTCATTCTTCCTTCAAAACTCCCTCTTTTCTGAAGAACATTTTAAGATATTACATGCTTACATTCTGTGACATTTCTTTATGTTGTTCTTCTGGCTTTCAAGGTCTATTATCCTGATTTAATTAATGGCATATGTTTGTAAATACAACATTCTTCTGTCTGGTACATTCAGGGATGTTATGACTTGACGTATTTCAGAGGAATTTTTGTGGTTGTACTTAGGTACTGCCTGCTTTAAAAAAATCATGGTGTTTACAGAAATGATCCCTACCAACTACCTTAGAGCCTGTGTTTTATCTTAATAGCTACCCCTTCAAATTTTTAAAAACTGCAGAATATTTGGGGATCATAACACCACAGCTTGTTATGTTCCATACTACAACCATATTACCAATTTATACAACAACGCTATTTTAATTGAAGTATCACAGAGAATTACTTCCTTTCCTGTCTTTTAGGCAAGCCTCTTCCAGTGCCCACTACCAGAGCATCCTCCATTTATGTGAAAACAAGTCAGCCTCTGTACCTTGCTCACTCCATAAATTATTTTTGATTCTCTTAGGTTCACCTCTGGTAATGGACAATGGCGGTTCCTAAGGCAGACCTCTGGCAGAATCCACCCTTGTGCTGTCTCCTGGATGTGACAGTCAGTATTTCTAGCTTGCTAGATAAGATTCTGCAGCAGCTACCCACAGCAGAGCACACAAGAGGTGTGCAATGAGGGAGAGTTCATCTGCAGGTCCTCTATCCCACCAAAAACAGTGGCAGGCATTCTTGGTGGAGGGTGTGATTCCTGTACTGCTGCTGCAAGTGCTTCACCATGGTCAGAACTTCATGGCAGTCTCATAGCTGCGGCTCTTCCAGGGCAGTAAAGCAGTGTGATACTCAGCTGGGTCTGAATTTTAACAGACATGAGTCACCAGATTCTTGCACACTGCCTTGAAACCCCCCTGTGCAAGGGAAGACTGAGAGCTGCTGAATGAAGGAATGAGAGGAACAGAAAGTAAAAAGCTGCAAACTCATTATCATTAACCTAACCTCACAGCCTAACAGACATAAACACAAACCTACTGCCGACCAAAAAGAGGTGTTTAGAATGATGCTACAACATTGCATGAAAAATTTGAACGGGCAATATAAAAATGTTTTTTCTGGGAAGTCATTTCACTAATTCCTGATTAGCAACCACCAGATTAGACATCACCCATGTGTTATAGTAATACCAAAAAAGCCCTTCATAATACCACCACTCACTTACAAGCAGGATATAGCAAGCAGGATGCTTACTTGTAAAAACCTTGTGTTTTGTTTTCTTGAATTTGCTTTTTTCCATAACATCTTCTGTAATAAACATTTTGTACATTTAAACAATCTTCACAAGACTTCTTCTGCAGGGATTTGTTCTGACAGTGACATTTCCCCCATAAAATAAATAGTTTACAATGTTAGAACCCCCTTTCTGACAGATGATCAGCACCGCCCAATCACAAGCTCTGCAAGACGTACTGGAGAGCATTCACAGTTCAACCTCTAGGTGTTTCACTGCCTGTAGCAGCAGAGCAGCAGATCCACATGCATTAGTGTGTCATAAGGTATTACTGGTTTTATTAAGTCACTGATTAGGGGCAGTCATTCCATGAGGGTAGTAAGCAAGTCATGCACATGGGTTATTAGAGCATGGGTTTTCATCATTATGTACCTATACCTAGAAGGATTTAAAATGATACATATTCCTGTATGTGTGTATCTATATGTGTGTAATTTATTTTCAAAGGAATATGGAAACAACATCCATAAAGGCCAGAGTCTATGGAGAGAAGAAAAATAGAGAAGAAATGCAGGAATTCCTAGAGATAACATTCTTGTCTATTGTAATCTCTGAGCCTTTTGCTTCAGGGAAGGGAGCACCCAGGATTTGCAGATGCTTGTGGTCAAAGGTACTACAAAAGTCAGAAGGTCCACAAAAGCTTACACATATACACTTGGCATGGGAACTGGGTCAGGTTAGGCCCTGACCTACAAGCACAGTGTCACTATATGGCAGTGACTTTTGGATACAGTGGAAAAGGGAAGAGAGAGAAAGAGGAGAGAGAAAGAGAAGAAGAGAGATCACCAGTCCTGGCTCGGGCATGATTCAGCTGTTCAGGGTGCTGGTTTGCACATGAAAGCAAGCACCCTGGGCTTTGCGGTGGTACCTGTTTATAAATAAGCTTTCCTCAGTCTGGAGATAACTTTCTCCTTTTCTATGCAAATTAGTTATCATAGGCAATCTGTTCTTTCAGACCTTTCTAGAAGTTGCTGGGAGGACTTCTGGGGTCTTAGGTGGTCTGGATTCCCCTTTACAGCACATGCTCCCTTCGCGGCCTCATCCCTGTGATTGCTATGTACTGTACTGTGCTGTGCTCATGTCCTGGAGCTAAATAAGGACACTTGTATCTGAAGAGTGCTGCCTGCTCCTCCACATGGCTCCCTTCTCCAACTACATCCTGTTCCTTCTCAGTGTGTTATTACTAACAATCCTTGGCTGTTAGTACCAACAATCCAACAAGCTCTGGTTTCAGAGCTATCTTTCTGTTGTTTTTAAGACAGACACATCGTTCCCCTTATCTTTTAGATCTCTACATTGTACATAATTCTACTGCCATGTTTTTCATTGTTAGAACAAACTTAAACAGACAACTTGCTGTTTATGTCCACAAACCCTGGTTCAGCTCCACCTCATGAAGACAAAATAAATCCTGACAAGCAAAATAGTGCCTATTTCTCTTTTCTCTTGGTAAGAAGAAAATTAAGGAAGAAAAATCCTCATATTAGAATATGTTCAATAGGAAGTTAACAGTAAGCACTAGTTTTCAAAAATAAAACATTATTTTAAAAATAATTTTAAAAATATCTATTAAATATTTTGAATTCCCTAGGTCAGACACTTCACAGTCACATTATTACTAACACTGCTGTATCAATGTTTCTAGAAATCGTAGACATGAAAATACAAATGTGCTGTTGCAGGTCTTGCACTTGATAAGCATTATAGTATAGAAAACAGAAATAGAAGAATTTTCTGAAGAAAATTCTGGAAATCTGTCATAGTGAGGATTACACCAGAATTCGCTAGAAAGTCTGCTTCTGGGGAAATGGAGGCTCAGGGGGGACTTACTGGTCTCTACAACTGAGAGGAGGCTGCAGTCACGTGAGGGTCAGACTCTTTTCCCAGGTAACAAGTGATAAGACAAGAACAAACAGCCTCAAGCTGCACTGGGGGAGCCCTAAAACCCTCCCTCAGGGAAAGATTTACCATAGCGCTTTCTCTGCCTAGGCTGAAAGAGAAGGCTTCCTTCATGGTGCCTTGCAGAACCTTGCATTGCTTCCCCCATTGGCCCCTTAACCCTGCCTACCTACCCCAGCTGTTCATCCCTCATACCCCTCTACAGGTTGCTGCCCTTTGCCTTGCCCTTTGTACTACCCTGTGCTCTCAAACCATTGGCTCCCGACCCCTTACTTAAGCACTGAGCACCACATGGTCAGCGTCTTCTGTCCCTGATCCCTTCAGCATGCTGAAATAAACCCTGCTGGAACATACCATACAAGGAGGGCCCTTCCTGTCTTTCCTCTGCTGAGGTGTGTGTGTACATGGGCTTGAAATGGCTGTTCCTGTGGCCTGCTCTGAGCAGCTTCTGAAGGAGAGGCTTCAAAAAGGTAGCAGCATTTTACAAGCCTGCCATTATACTACACTGCACCAGGGAAGATTTAGATTGGATATAGGAAAAACATGTTCATGTAAAGCGCTGGAACAGACTGCCTAGGGGGTGTGTGAAGTCACCATGCCTGAAAGTGTTCAAAAACTGTGTGGATATGGCACTTGAGGACATGGCTTAATGGTGAACATGGTGGTGGCGCTGGATTGATGGTTGGACTCAGTGATCTCAGAGACTTTTTCCAAACTTAATGATTCTATCATTCTAGAATCAAGGCACAGAGACTACTTCATATCTAAGTTCACAGTAGTGTAAAAGCTTAGCATCAATTGTGATTAACACATCCTACATTAATTCATTTCCTCACCAAGTGCTTAGATTTGCATTTGAAAAGCTATGATACCTTTCTCCTGTGAGAAGCTATCAGTTCTGCTAAGAACACAACTCACCCACATCTGCAGTGACCATGGTGGACTGGTTCTCTGGCACTGAGACAGAGTTCTGGTCCATGCTGCACGTGTCTCCATTAACCTCCTGCTGGCTTCGGCTCAGCTCTGACCGCAGCTCTGAGTACTCATCCTCCTCCCTGGCAGAGAGAGCAAAGACATAAATGAAATCCTCTGAGGAAATGTGCATCTTCATGACACTCATTTCAGACCTGTAAGCTGAGCCACAGGATCCAAGTCACACAACTGTTTTGTCCAGTTAGTAGAGATGACTTTAAACCCTTCACTGCAAAGCCACTGTGCCATGCCCATAACATCCACTTGCAGCAGTCAGTGCCTGGTTTCCATTTCTTTATTCCCAACTTCATTATTTCTCCTGGCCACTGGAGAAGGAAGCAATAGGTGGAACTGAGTGCTACCAAGGATGTGTGCAAGGGCATAGACTGCTCTGCAGTGACTCCCCAGCTGGTAATTCACACAAATCAGCACAAGTAGCTTTATCCCAAAAATCCCAAAGTGAATTAGAAGTAACTGGTTTTGGTCTCTTTCTCAGTTCAAGGATGTCAACCATCTTGTGTGCAAAGCATGCACATGCATGTACCTGCATATGTGAATCAAAATGCTCTTGAGAGAGACAGGCTGGTTTTTCATTTTGTCTTCCCAAGAGAGAAAGAGGAACAGGTAAGTGAGCACTGTACTGAACTGCTGGAGTTAGTGGAAAAGGAAAAGCCTCAGCTACCTAGGTTTTAATTTATTTTTCAGGCTGGTTCAACTAAAATAACTGAGGACACAGAATACTTAGCTAAAGCTAATGAGCTTAAAAATTAGGGCTTTTCTGTCTCCACACAAAGAGTTCAAAGCACTGGGAAATTAAATTAATAGCTTTGCTTGGGACCATTTGTAAACTTTTTTCCTTTTGATCCATTTGCTGATTTGACTCAAATTTATTATTTTTATTTTACTTTCATAGTAACAGTTTTTATATTAAAGTATCTATTTTAAACATTGGAAAAACATCAGTTTATCCAAGTGCAAGACCTCTCTGATAGAAAACAAACAGACATCATTTTGTTGCACACTTAATCACATGCAGAGATTAATTTTGCTGAAGATTCAGTGGAAAAGTGTGAGAATGGAACCGTCTGGCTTTGGAAACAATGAGAAACAGCAAAGACCTATCTGGGGAATCTGCAGCTGGGGGCTGTATCTGTAATGTTAGGTCTGTTGTGTTTGTGCTACACGGTGATGAGTGTTTCTTGCAGGATTCAGCCTGGAGTTGTGTCTCGATTTTTCAGGCAAAACAGTAGACAAGATGGCCCATACATACAGGCATCAGTGACAGAAATGAAGTCTGCTCTCAGAGCTGCAGAGATGACAACTTCTGTACCTCTATAAAACTCAAAAAAAGGACTTCCAGCTTGCTTGCAAAGCAGAGTTTCCCAAGATACTGAGATGTCATTTCTACCATGCTCTTCTAGCCTTTACATTTGCTTCAGTGCAAAGAAAGTGTGACTTCAGGAGAAGCACTTAGTGACTATTACTAAACAAACACTGAGATTTACATCAAAGACAGGTCTTGGAGGTACCACATAATACTTGTTTAAGACAGGGTTAGCACCTAATCATGAATAGCAGGAGTTAAAACAGTGTATTGAAGACACATAAGCTCAGTTAATGTTCCATGAACCAGTTTGTTATTAGCCACAAAAAGGTCAATTAGTAATTAGCTTTAGATAAAACAATTACCAAGCACTCAAACAGTTGTAATTTTTCACCTGAAGGTAATTGATTTTTTTCATTTATAAAACAAATAGTCCTACATTTTAAAACCTTAATTACTTCTACAAATGGCTAAAAAGCTCTACTGGCCCTAAAGCAACGGCACACATAATTATTTCTCACCACTCTTCTTTGGGGTCTTCTTGCACAGGATTTTCTGTTTAAAATACAACAGAGCCTCATCTAGTTAGCGCTAGTTATGGGTTTTTCAGTTTAAGTGCCCCTCAGTATCCTGGGACAACGAAAAGTACGTCATACAATAGGGCTTTCAGCCTTCTGATGACTTCTGAAGCCAGAAGTCAGTTTCTAAAGGAACTAATGCTTTTAAAAGCTGACCAGAAAGACCAGAAATCCATTTCTGATAAAGTGGCATGAAAATCAGTAAGTCTCTCCACCACCAGAGAGCAGACTGGAAACAGACTGAGGGCAAGAATAAGGGGGAATTCAAGGGCAGTAATATATCACAAATATAAATTCTGCCTTTAAAACTGATGCTGGCAGTAACGAAAGATACTGTTTGAGACTTTCCTTTCCCCAAAAGAGAGGAGAGTCCTCCAGAGGCATCGGAAATGCAAGGTGCTCAACAACTGACAATAACCAGCCATTGGACTACTGCCACGCCACCCAGAAGGTGGAGGCACTACAATTTCCTTATTGCTGCCATCAGCAACAGCCTGGTTGTAAAAAGCAGGCATTTGTTTTGTTATGGGCCCTGATGGTCCCATTCACTGTAATATCATGGTGAGTTGGGGGCAATTAAGACCAGATCAAGCCATTCCAGACAGAGAAGATGGGAGGATTGGAGAAAAAGAAACTGTTTTCAGTTATTTCTGCACCAATTGCTTTCTTCATGATCAGCTGCACCCAAGGACAAGCGTGCTGCACAGACACTCAGAAAAACTTGTTCAACCAGTGAGCCAAATTGCACATTTTCCAGCACTCTTTTACACCACAGAACACTGGCAAGGTACATGTTCTCTTCATGGCTGCCAACAGTCCATAGCTTTGTACTACTGGTGCTAGCAGTTTTTCAACAATCATTTTACTTAAATAACTATTTTTAAAACCCTCTAAGACCCTCAGATAGAAAATAGTACATCTGTATGTGCACAAAGATTGACTGCACTCTGTGTACAAACACTTGAGGTCTCCTGAACTAGTTCATTGTGAACAAATAGTGACATGCTTGAGACAGCAAGGAAATTAATCACTGAGGGCACGTGGAGCTGGGCACTGTGTGCTGAAGCCAACATTATCACACGCACACTGTTCTTTTAATTGAATCCAGTATGTGCTAGCTTCCACCTAGCACATATTTAGAAGATAGAATTAGACCTGCAGGTCACTGTGTAAATGTGACTCTAAGTGCTGTGTGTTATTTCTTGTGATACTGTAGTCTCTTCACTACCCTTCTTCTCCATTAACTTCCAACATTTTCTATCAGATTAAAAATTGTAAGTCTGAACAAATGATTTTACTGTAATGTGTTATAAGCTTCTTGACAACTGTTTCAAGCAATTCTCAGCAGGCATCAACATCAAACAGATTATATTTCAGTCGGGTACTTTTATAGTTGCTTGCTATTTTTAGAGTTGCAGAGATGTGCCCAAACATCTGGTTTACAACTGGTTTAGAACTAAAAGCAATCTCATTTGATATCTCTCTTTTCCTTCTCTTGAACCTCAATTTGACATCTAAGAAAAATTGTCAGTTTGAAGAGTCAAAGTTTGAATGAATCTAAAGCAACACAAAAAGCTTCTAAAGTCAGAAATTTTCACCTTACATGTAGACATTATTACATTTTAGTACTCTTCTGTATAATTTCTGAATCCTTTTCATGCTTCAGAGTTACTAGCTGTATCCTTTATGTCCAAGTATTTACAATGTGACTCTAACAGGAAAATCCATTTGACTGATTTTCCCAGTCTTCTAGACAGTGCACACTACAAGAGAAAATTGCATGTACTTTGTCAAAGGACAGAGACCCTTGGCAACAGAGGCTCATCTACTAGCATGTGAGTATTTGAGTATTGGAACTCACTTTTTTCCCTTTAATATCTCTTTTTGGAGGGGGGATTCCAAACCAGCTGGGATGTCCAGAGCACTAGCAGTAGGGAGATGAGACAATTGCAGACGAATGCTGGCTTGCTCCCCCAAGCATGGTTGTGGAGTTTCCTCTCTGGAAACTCCCTAATTAGGGTTTTTTTCCCCACAAAGTCTTGTACCAGGGTTTAAAAGGATGAATGGAATGTGCAGCTTTGGTTTTCAAAGATGTTTATTCAGTTTCTTTTCCAAAGATCTGCATGCGCTGAAAAAAACAGAAAATTCAAGGTCTTTTATAGACCTCTAGTCCAATTAAGTCTTAAAATGTACTATATTTACAATTTTATACCAATGATCACTACCTATTCTAGACACACAATTTCTACATCAAATCCATTCTACCAATGTCTCTGTGTCACCGTCACAGCAGAAGATGGATGAGAAGAAGAACATGAGACACCACCCAAAATTCTCCATCTTGCTCTCAACTACCTCCATTCTAAAAACCAAAAATTACAAATTTTTACCCTGTGACAAACTAAACTACTATTTATTTTAAACTTTTGTTACTTTTAATTCATCTCTAAGTGTTGGAAGTTTTTCCCATGGACTAAGGTCAAAGGCAATGCTTTCCTGAGGTCCCAGCCGGAGTCTCGGACCCCCCAGGGCAGCTCAAGGGATTTTCTGCATGCCCTGGACTCCAACGCACGGTGAATTCATTTTCCTCAGGGAATTCTGGAAGAATGCAGAGGAAGAGCTACAGGTAAATTCATGAGACCACACACATGGACCCAAGAAATGGCTAGCAAACTAGAAAAGCCCTGTAAACTTCTAAATATATCGCTGTAAGACTACTGCTACTGAGATCAGACACACCTGGGAAGAGACATGCATTGACATACGACTTAAGCTCTCTCCTTGGCCAGAAAAGCTGTTGCTGCCCCATTCCTGGAAGTGTCCAAGGCCAAGCTGGATAGGGCCCTGAGCTACCTGGTCTTGTGGAAGGTGTCCCTGCCCATGGCAGGGAGCTGGAACTAGATGGTCTTTAAAGTTCCTTCCAACCCAAACCCCTCCATGATTCTAGAGCTGGCGTTACTAAACCACATGAGCAAAAGCCATTACACTTCTAAACCCTGACATTGCAAAGGCAAAAAACCCCCCAACACATACCAAGAAACACACAAAAGTTCTCATAATGGAGACTATTAGCCAGCTTATACTGCCTGCCAACACTCTTCCTCAAACTGTTGCAACACCATATTCAGATTTAAACACAATGTCTCCTTAGTTTCTGTCCTACATTCTGAGGGTACTGCTGACATTCAAATAAATATAATACAGTTTAAAGAGGATAGTCAAATACTCTCCATGAAGCACTGGTTTCTTCTAATTATTTTCAAAATATTTTTGAGTTTAGGAACTATAAAGAATGTCACAGAGTAGAGGTACACGAAGCTACACGTTAGTTTATTTTTACAATCCAAAATAGATATGTGAAAAAACGCAAGAGTCACTGTGTCAGTACTGGAGAAACATTAATCTGTTATGCAGTTAATGTAAACTCTGCTTCCAGAAGAACAGTGCAAATTTTGTGACAGCACATGTAAAGCCTCTGCTCAATAGTACCTGCAGGTAGTATTCTCTTCAAAGAGACAAATCAAAACTAAAATCCTCCTGGCTTAGAGGAGAGTATAACTGCTGAGGCCTCAGCAGGGCTGTGCTCCCAGAACACTTTCTCTCAGGACTGCTCTGTTCCAGCTCCTGGTCTTAACAGTCCCCAGAGCCAATAGTGGAGTGCTGTGAGTCACACGTATTCCAGCAAGGACAGCAACTGCACCATCCTTGTTATGTGGGATGCATGGACAGCTTCTCAAGAGTAACACATGTGGATCCCACAGTGAATTTACAGAGAGCCACAGCAGGAAGAATATTCAGTTTCCATTTTCAGGAGGAATATTACACCTCTGTTCCCCAGAAACCAAATTATTGGCTTGCCAAAGAAAACAAGCTATTTCCAGCATTAAAGGAAATAAAAAGAACCACTAACTTAACAAGCAGATTTTGTTCTTTCTAATAAAACCAAAACAAAACCAGTTGAGGCATTCCAGCTATCTGAACAGAACAAGCTCTCATATGATTGAATTAAACTGGAGGGGCATGACAGCAGTGTGGCACTTGTTGCAGCAGAATTTTCTGATGCCTTTAAAGGCCAGAACCCTCCAAAAGGGACAGAAAAACTGCATTTTTCCTGAGAAGAACCATGTACTCCCATCAGTCTTGGTTCTTACATCTCACATTCCTGTGCATACCACAGCTGGCTCATTTATGGACATGGTTAAACATTCAGAGTATCCACCTGATTCCAGTACTTTGTAATTGAATACTGCTTGGCATTTATTTTGCCACAAGGATTCCAAACATACCATTTTTATGAATTCTACATAATATTTTTCTAAAATGTCATAAGAGTTTTTCTGTCACTTAAGAAAAAAAATCAGTGTAGCTCTCATGCTTTCTCAGATTTTGATTTTAGCTATTTTTTTAAAAAGACAAATGGAAAGTTTGTCTGCAGAGGTATCAAGCATAAATGAAGAAGGGAGTCATGGGGATTTTTTTCAGAGAACTACTAGCAGCACAGAAAATACCTGAAAAATCTCACAGGCAACAGTATTTATGTTCTTAAATAACATGAACATGTGATTCTAACACTGCCTTAGTAGTGGCAAACGTATGATGATATTCCCTCTTATTTATGGTACAGCAAACATTCTTATTTTTGCATAATAATATTATACTATATGAAAGATTAAGTGAGTAGTTGTAATAACATTGCCTTGTGCTAGCAGAGGTATTTACAAGGAAGAAGAAATAAAATAATTACCAAAAAAAGTGCTGCTAATAGGTAAAGGAAAACTGAGAATTGGCTACATGGCTAGAGCACCGTTAACATTACCCACAAATGCATCAAATCTAACTTGATATTCTCTAGAAAATCCACAGATTCTGGCATATAGTTGCATTTTTACTAGATAAACTTTAGGAAGCTCCTTCTGCACTTCAGTTTTTTCTACACTGAAAATAACATGTAAAAACAAGTGAGGAAAAATGTTTCAATGTAGTCAAATGGAAAAGCAATGTAGTAAAGTTTATTTTAACATAGTAACAACCTAGTGTACTACCCCAAGCTTTGCTGCTGCAGAACCAGACAGCAATATGATTTGTATCATTGTATTTTGTCAAAAAAGCCAGCACAAGAGGAGGCAAAACCTATTAAAATCTATTTGAATCATATCTCTCCCACAACTGATTTCACTTCGGCGATCTACAGGAGGCCACAAAATAAAGTTAAGAGCAGAGGTTCAAGTTGGATGTCTTCACCTTCCTTCATGCACCAATGCTATCACTCATGTGGCACACTGGCACATTAGAAAAAGGAATATTTAGATGTCACAGTGCATGTTTTGCAGTGCTTGTCAGGTTTCGCAAAGTGTGGGTTTATCAGAGAGAAGGTAGCGCGTTTTGGCTGCCTGGGATGATACCCTGCAGTCCACTACCTCTATTTTGGGCAGATATTCAGTACCCATCATGACAAGCCTGGAAGTCATCATCGTATTAGCATATAACTCACACCATGTCTTGCACCAATCTTGTCCTGATGCAGAATTCCCAGGAAGTTGCTCCCTGCTACTGATTGATTGGTACCTTATGGTTGCTCCCTGCAGCCGATCGATTTTCTTGTTGAGCTCGGCAATGATGCTGTGCAGCTCCGTGATCCGCTCCTCATAGCGCAGCATTGTTCGCTCCTGCACATCCTCGTGCTCTCTCATCAGGTGGGACTGCTCACTCTGCAGCAGAGAAGCAAGGAAACAGAAAGGGTGTTATGGACAACTGCAGGGAGATCAGGTACAAGGCAGGAGTGCACAGCACTATGGTTTTCCTACCCATCAAACCAACAATGCCTTGAGCAAGAGAAAAGGACAGACGCAAAACACTGACAGGTACACACAGGTAGGTAGTTACAATATTTGAAGAACTGACTGATTATGCAGTGTCGTTTTATTCTTTGTTTTTTTACTAAAGAGTATTTGCCATTTCTGCTTGAAAAACCCCCCACTGTTTGCAACTTCAGACAGTTATAAATACATAATCTTTGAATCGGATCTTCCCAATGTCAAAAAATTATTGAATTAGAAAAAATCTTATGGCAGAAACTACATTATTATAAAGTAATCACACTTTGAGGTTATAACTTCTTCTCTAGTGAAAGTACTTGTTTTTACTAATGTTTATGGGTAACAGTGTATTTTTATTATGTTCGTACTCGCCAACCAAATGCTTATGATTTGAATCATTAAAGAGCTACATGACTCCTTGTTTTTTATACATATCACAAAATCCTCCTTTTCCTTCACACAGTATTTTAAATGTAGCCTCTCTGGCTTACTCTTCAGGCCAGCACATGCTCTATTTCAGTTATAGCAAACCATTACAAACCACTGCAATTACAAGCCAGCACTGCAGGCTGATTGAAGTTTTGCTTGGTAGTGGCTGGCAAGAGTTTGATTTCTAACATTTTGCTCCTGACTCTCTTCAGTCATGCCTCCTTGCATTCACACAGTACCAAGTAGTATGCTGTCAAAAAAAAGAAGACTCACAAGCCACTTAACAGTATAAAATCCACATGCCTTAATTGAACAGCTGCAAGGTAAAATCCTAGGATTTCTAAAGGCTAAAATTGATTGTAATATTGGAGGTCCTCCAAAACTGCTGAATCAAAATGTGGTTTTTTTTCAAATCAAGTAAACATTCTATACCAAGTAGGACTCTAAACCCTTTGTACTACTACTACTACTACTACTACTACTACTACTACTACTACTACTAGTACTACTACTAATATACCCAAAGTCATAGATGTGCCAGAATTTTCATAACTTGCTCCCATATTTTTTGCCACTTATATTCACAGCTTGAGAATATTGTCTACATAAGACTGCTTGAAAATTAGAATTTATAATAAGCTTCAAAACTATTTTTATTTTGAACTTTAAATAAATTTATTCCACAATTTTTAACTGCCATGAATATGCACGCTTAAAAGTAGCCCTCAGACATCAGAGTACCTTTCCACAGACTACAACAAAATAGTTTTTACCTTCAGCTGTAGTAAAAAAATCACTTTCACCTACACTAAGAGAAACAGATCATATAATCACACTGCAAAAGAGAGGAAAAGAACACACTTCAGAAGATTGATGATGTTCACCTGGCTTATGAAACTACATGGTGTCAACTGATATGACTGTATGTTTACATTGTGATGACTCTTTATTGTAGGATGATTCTACAGCTTATTTCTCACATTTCCACACCTTAACGTTGTATCCTTCTGAAGAACTACCACAGCTTTCAAAGTGCAGAAATAACAGAGATAAAATCTTTAATGCAGATTTAGGGGCAATAAAGAGTTGCTTCTTCAGCCTTTCTAAACCTGAATTTCCTCTGACACACATATATGACCACAAATGCTACCTCAGCATTATCCAGATCAATCTGTTATGTGCACTGATAGTTTTTTTAGCTTTTAAACCAAAGGAATGTTTCAAATAGAGTGTATAATAATTGTTTCCAGACAATAAATAAAATTACTATCACAACAATTTTCATCTTTCTAAGCTATTCAATAAAAAGCAGAATTTGTTTATCTTGACTGAAGATATCCACATATCTTTTGCTATGGGTCTTAGCCACATTACAACTTGATTCTTGTTTTCTCCAGCCATTTCTCAGTCACCGTTTTTCAGGATAACATCATTTGGTGACAGATGTACTTCGTGAACAACCAGCAGTCTGGCAATATATGACAATAGCTTCACACTTGATTTTTTAAAGGAGCTCTTGAATTATCTTAGGTAAAAGCAACTGGAAAAGGCTGAAAGGAAACCTCTGTAGAAGACAGGCCATGATGCTAAGGACTGCTCTGTCTTGGACGTGAGAATCAGAATTACATCTCCTAAGTTCTGGTCAGCCATGACAAGACTCAAGTGAAAATAGCAAAAGCATCCAAGCAATGGAAACATGGTTCAACATGAATCCCAAAGTGCAGCAGTGGAAAGTTCTTCTGGTTACTTAGGATTGCTCTTTATTATGGAACATACATCTGAAAACTTAAAAAGGAAAAGAAACAAATGCATGTTTTTCTACCAACTGCTAAAGTTTTTCTCTGAGATGCTGTTCAACATCCGCCTTAGTTTCATTATGCTTTGAGTCTCAGAACAGCAATCTGCCACCCGTGTCTACTTCTTTCCAAGGTGTACACACTCAGCTCTTAAAATTTATTTGCATGTCAATCACACAATACCCTTATATCCTTTTCCTCATCTCCCTTCCAGCCTCATACTTAAGAGCTCCAGTGTCAAAATCCTTAAGAGGTCTAGTTCTTTGAGAAAGCAAACACAGAGATAACCCACTGAGAGGCTGCAAAAGATGAGCAATTAATGTTGGAGTCAGGAGAGAAGTTTTCAGCACAGTTCTCAAAACAAGTTCAGAACTCTTGGTTGTTTTTTGGTACAGATTAAAAAGGTTATTTCATTTACAATAAAAATATGGTTAGATACACCATTTTCATATCTCTTGATGGTGGGAAACAACAGCAAGAAGTGTGTGAGGGAGAAGGATGATAAAACATTTTAATTCAAGCTTATTGTCTGAATAAGTGATTGTATTGCCTATTAATGTACACAAAATTCCTAGTGAAAGAAACACTAACAGTGTATTAAATTACATTAATCTTTATATTAAATTTACAGTGTTCAATCAGAGAACAGAAAAAAAAAGAACTATTAGCAGCAGTGTTCATTAAGAGAAACCCCAGTGCCCCAGGCCCTGCAGAGACAGACACTGGCTGTGGTGTTGTTCACCAAGAATACAAGTCATTACCTGAACAAGCCACAGTGATATAAACCTGTATAACAGGATTACAGAAACTAAAAATCTTTGCTCAATTAATACAGCATTTTAATTTGAGAGGAGTGGCAGATCCAACAGTGGCAATCCATGGATCTAAATTTAAGTTGAAAAAAAAAGTCTACAGTGCTAAATCCTCAATCACAAAAGCATGCATGGTCAGAATTAATTGTTCTGATATATTCTGTGTACACTTAATGTGGAAGATGAATACAAGCACACAGAATTAATCCATGTCATGTTCAGACTCGCACTGTTTATCACTATCAAAGCCAGGATAGTGCTCCACACAGAGCCAGTAGAAAGGACTACAATTATCATAATCACACAAAGATTTTTGGAAGAAGACATTAGTTGTGGTTGACCAGAGTTGTACAGCAAATTTCATTCAAAAGATCACTTTATTGCCAAATTGTACACTGATAAAAACACAAAGAGATCTGCTGTGTTACTGAAATAATACAAGCATGTAGAGAAATGCTATATCTAGTCTCCACAGGCTGCAGATTTGGAAGTGAGTATGCTACAAAAACCACTAATGAATTACATCACTTCACAAAATCTTACGCTCAGGCTGTCCAACTAGCTTTCTTTACCATTTGTCATCTATTACTTGAGTTGTGGTTCCTCAAATCACCTCCACTCTGCAAATCACTAATCCTTTCTTCCAAATGCCTCACCTGCCTCATGAAATGATGGGAAGGTATTATCAAAAATGCATTTTAAGAGCTATTTGTTCCAGAGAGCATTTACCACAACAGTTAAGATGAAATGTGCTGCTTTTGTATGTACCACGCAGATGCAGAATAGAGATTTAATACTGACCCACTAGCATCTGAGTATGGTTATGCAGACCCCCAAACACCTCCTATTTATTCATGCCTTCTGAACCTCTGACTCACATTAGGCAGAGGCTGTAGAGGAAAGAATAGTGAACAAATCTCCGTGGAGTGAGAAGTAAAAAAAATTATGTTAAGTAGCACATATACTTGGAAGTGATGCAGTTACAAAAAGAAGACAAAGTGGAGTGGTTTCACCAGTGTATGTCTCAGTACTTAAACACTGCCAACACATTGATTATACTAGTTGTATAAGTTTGTACACAAGTTTGTATAATTATTTGAATTCCTTAAAAAGATTTGTATTTCATTTAATTCTATACTATTCTACACCAAATTTTATATTCTTGAGGGCTTTAGAAAAAAATAAATTACAAATAGATAAATCATTAAACCTTGATATAAAACTGTTAATTAAAAATACTTATTTTTTTATCTGAAATCTAGCTGTCAGCCTGCCTTTCAGATATTCCATTTCTGTGCTCCTCACAGGTCAGGAGGCAGTAATCACTATGTTTGTGTCTGCATGGCTCATTGTCAAGTAAAAATCTGCAGCATTACAAACTGAGCACTATGTATGCATGCATAATTGGTAACCCATTGAAGAAAACACCAAACAATCTTGTGCTAACAGAACACATGTTAATTAGTATTAAGGACTGATCCTTAACCCCAGCTGCCATCAGTGTGTATTTGGAATGGCATGGGAGCACCTACAAGGCACTCTGAGAGATAATCTATATGTTTTTTCAAATAAAGACCCAGAAATAAAAATAAAACACTAATAAAAACCTGTGGTTAGCACCAGACCCTCAAAAGTTATAAATAACAAAAATAAATCAAAGTGCAATCATGCCGAATAATCATTTGGATACAGTGAATCTGTCTGAGAGTTTAATGATTGTCAAATGCGGTCTCATATCAAACTGTAAGCCAGAAAGAGAACTCTATCCCAAGAATGCCACAGAAATTAGAAAAGGGTCTCTAGATTATACTTGATAAACCATGTTAATTCCCAGCGTGGCTCTGGCTCACATATTGAGGGGAACAAAAACATGAAAGTGATTTTATTTCTGGATGTTACCTTGATGCTCTGCAATAACAGTATCACTTACAAGCCCATAAATCTTAAAGGCAGCTGAAAAAAACATTAGGGAGTGTAAGCAAAGGCCAAAATAAGGGAGGACTGAAGTAAGAGCCTGAAAATCGAGACTGCTGAAACGCTTCTATATTGGCTTGAATTTAAGTAACTGTCCTAGGGTGACTTTATGATGCCTGTATCCCCAATCATCTGTCCTGCTTGTGATGTATATTGAGTTCTGTACCTTTAAAACAGTCTGACCGTGAACGAGGAGAAGAAAAAATACGTGAAGTTTTTGTTTTGAAAATACTGCTAAACTCCCACGCATTCCTCTCCTGACTCCGGTTCGTGTCGGGCACGGACAGCGGCGGGACAGAGATCTCCTGTGCTTTTAGTTAGTTTAGCTAGCTGAGGCAGAGAAGTTCCCTGGACTGTTTTTTTCCTTTTTCTTGGGATTGTTTAAATCTGCCCTGGACTGAAGAAAAACCCAGAGGAGCACCGAGGCCTCGCACCTGCTGCCCCTTCCCCCCAACCCTGGGCCTGGACCTCCGGACGGACTGGGATTGGTGAAGACTGAAAGCAAAGACTTTCTCAGTTTTTCCCTACTCCGAGCGGCAAGAGGTTTTATTGTTCATTTTATTTGTCTTATTATTCATTCCCTGTGCTTCTAGATATTTTGTTTATTAAATAAATAGTTCTTTCCACTTTTTTCTCTGAGCAAGTTATTTTCCCGGACTGGCAGGGGGGACGGGTGGTTTGAGTTGGCTTTCCAGAGGAAACCCCCTTCGGAGGTTTCCTCCCAAATTTGCCCCAAACTAAGACAGTAACACAGATTAAAGGTCTCATCAAAATACACTAAATTCTGAAAACTTTAAATCTGCAAAATCACAGAATGGCTAAGGATGACAGGGACCACTGGAACTTACTCAGTCCCTCTCCCAACCCAAGACCAGGTACCTTGAGTACTTCCAAGGGCGGAGATTCTACAACATCTCTGAGCAACAAATAATGTGCCATACTTTACAGGACAAAATGCTTTGATTGTCTCAACCCAAGTATTTTGAATTAGTTTTGAAATGTTAACTATTTATAAAAGTTATTTGATACAATGGCAGCATCTGAAAACAAAGATTCTTTACAGAAGAGAGAAATATTAAAAAAAAAAGTTAAATGTTTCTTGCTTGTATTTGTGTCTATGTAAGAGCTATGAAAGCATCAGAGTTCCAACCTTATTCTTATTTAACGCTGTGGCTTTCCACTGGCTGTGTTTTCCATAGATTCAAAATTCCAAATGGCTTACTGGAAGCTACACTGAGATCACAAGTAACCTCTCAAATAACACCAAAGCACTGAAAATTGGCAATAACTTTTGATCAGTAGTAATTTGTGCTGTGTTTAAATGTGACGCAGGAGTGAAAGGCTCTGCAACCAGTTACCTAATCCACTGAGAGCAAGCTGTAATTTTTACATTCTACAACAATTCAAAGCACTTATTGCTTATATTAACTTCAAAACAAAATGTATCTAATTATTTTTAGGGTTTTCTTTTAGAATAATGTCTTCAACACGTAAAAGGTATAACCCATGGCAACTGTGTCTTGCAGTCTTAAAATCTGCATGACTGTGTATTGTATCCTCTCTCTGAGGAACAAGGACTGCATAGAAACCAAGGACCATCTTCAGAATCTTGAACTACTATTACTCACTTGTGCTTTTGCCAATTTTTTTTCCAAAAGGTCACGCTCCTTTTCTGTTTGTTGTAGATGCATATTAAGCTCCACGATGTCTCCCTTTAATGAAGCCAGGGCTGCTAAATGAAGCTGAAAAAAAGAAAGAAACAAATTAACCATTTCACAAGCCATTTAGTACTTGAGAATAGATAATATTATATAGCAGCTATAGTAATGCTCGATTTCTTTAGTAGTTAATAGGAACTTCAGCAGATCAAAGTCTAAAAGAAATCCACATGTAACTAAAAATTTTAAAATTAACTAATAATTTTAACATGGTACTTTTCTTTCTAGGTAGCACACACATTCCTTCACCATATCCTTTATAAGGATAAATGCAATGAGGAATAATTCAGCTAGAAATGTGAAGATTAGTTGTAATGCTAGTTCATTAAGATATAGCCTGAGTCTTATGTAATAAAACCTTGCATTAAATGTTGACTGAAATTTGCACTACAGAATGAGGTGTACCACGTTTTGATGCCTGTCGACATATAGAGGTTATCAGTTTGGTGAAAGTGGATAGCTCCATGCAAAGGATTCAGTTTTATTTTGCAACTTACACTTACTCCATTGTGAGCTACTCTTCTGCAGCTGTTCTCCTCAGGCCCAGGCCAGTGAGTTTCAGTGACTCTTATCTACTAACCCACACATGAAGAACCCAAACTGTTTTTCTTTCTGCAGCAGATCCTTTTGATGAAAGATACTTTCTATACTTAGCTAGCATGATAGCATGTGGAAATTTGCATCAGGGTAAGATAACTCACAACATTGAAATCAGTTTAGCTAAACAATATAGAAACCAAGAACAGTTCTCCAAAGAATTGTTCCCACTCTCTTCTTGTCCTTAAATACCCCATTCATTGTTTCACTAAAGGCATCAGCCAGAATTCAACACTAAGTATCGACAACTGCAACTGGAAAGTCCAGGAGGAGAACTAGCCACTAGCCCTGAAGTCTTTCTTTGTAGTAGCAAAGAAACAGCTTCAAGTTATACTGGGTATGAAAACAGAAGTGATCTTTCACACCAGACCAAGCAACACAGCAAACACTGCTCTGCTGCCAAGATTCAGGTGGAAATACAAACTCTTCTTCTAATCCTCCAGCCACTTTCAGTCTCTTAATCTGATATTCTACTGGGCGGGTCACGTAAAAGTAATTTTTCTTGTTTCATTTACAATGAATCAGCTAGTGAGTCCTATTTTGATATAAATTCTACCTTTATAATTCTGGAAGCCAGCCAAATCATAGCTGTTTTCCCATACTGATGTGTGCAAAGCAGCTGCCTGACAGCAAAGAGAACAGGTCATTTCACAACTGTTTCTTCACATAAGGTATTCCCATTGTCAATGAAAAAAAAAATCTGCCTTCAAGATATGAAAGATAATTTTAAAAAGCTATTTGGATGCGAATTCTGGCTTTTAAAATGCTGTATAACTAGTTATTCCCTGGGCATCCCAATTTGTGAGTTCGGTCAACAGGATTTTTACATCACTACAAAAATCTCTTACACACATGTAGTTATTTGTTTCAGCTCAGATATACACATGAACAATTACAGGTTGCAGAACATTTAAGATTCTCAAGGCAGCCTCATTTTTCATGTAAAAACCCAGTAACTCAGGCTTGCTATGGGCATATCCTAAACAGCTTCTATAAAAGAAACCTCTGAACACTGAAACCTCTTAATAAACCCAGAACCATCCGGAATAACTTGTCGCTCTGGAGTCAGAGACAGGGACAGGACATTAACCTTTCAAATTTCCCGTGCTTACAGACATGATTAGTTAAGGGTCTCAACTCTGCCTAGCTCACTGGCCAATGATATGAGGGTATCCGTGCTTCAAAGGGGTTGGCTGAGGTCCTCTGTCTGGGTTTGAATCCAACGTATCATTGTCATGTCCAGGGACTTGTTTACTTCAGGCTAGGCTGGTTGACCTGATATCTGTTAAGCCAGATCATCTGTGCAGCTGGAAACCAGCTATACCTATCACGGTTCTCCCTCAGTTTTAATAAAAATGCAAAGTGTTCTCTGTTACTTTACCTGTAAGGGCCTTTTGTAGATAAGATGACAGGACAGCATGATGAAATATATGATGCTGCCTATCTCAGCAAGTCTAGCCTCTCCCAGCCAGTGATACATTCCACATATCATTGGAAATGTGACATCCATTCCCAGGAGCTGTCAGGCAGGATTACCAACAACACAAGCTTTCAAATTGGCACAAGGTATGCTTATTACTTGGAGGTTACAAACTTACAACTTTATGAACAAGAAACATTTCAACTTTACAACTGTGGGAAAAATCAACAGGTAAAGCAACTTGTCCAGTTCAGGTTTTTGCCTTACATAAACTTGTCATCTCATAAAGGTCCCAGAACACCAGGTATCAATTGCACAAGTCATTTAACTCACTGCTCCACTACGTCTGCTGCAGCTTCATCAGGAAGATGTTGTCTCTGGTTCTGAGCAGGACGTAGAGCAGGGAAAACACACCTGGTGGGTATCTATCGTGTTCCGGTATCCATGGAAACACAGGCTTACCCATGTCCCCATGTAATGAGGTCCCATGGACCTTCCCACTTGTTTGTGATAATGTCTTTTACCATTACCTTAGGTTTAGGTGACTGAGCATCTCCAGATTGACTGCATTTAGATTAGTGATTTAAGCTTACTGGGTTTTGGGATTGTTCTGGTACTGTTAAATGATTCAAGGTGTAAACAGCTTTCGCTACTCTGCTCTGTGGGGTTTCACTACACATTCCCCCTTTTGTTTACCTAAGATGCATTTTAAAGTGCCACGTGCACTTACGTTTTATTTTTTATATTTTATGTGCACGTTCTACAGTGGCCTGTCCAGTTGCTAAAAGGGGTATTCCAGTTCGGTGTGACACACCCCAGAGCCGTAGAAATTGTCTAGATTTTTGTGATGTGTATGCAGGTATATTATCTGTTTTGAGGGATACCCAAAGCAGCAAAGGCTAATCGCCAAAGTGCAATGGCATCCCGGCCTTTTTCTCCTGAGTGGGCCGATGCCCACATGGCATCAATTGATACATGCACATATTTTAATTGTCCGAACTAGGGAATATGAGTGACATCGGTCTGCCAGATTTGCAAAGCGTTTTAGCTGTGAGGATTAACTCCCATCTGTGGTGGTGCAGTGTGGCCTTGGCAGTCAGCACAAGTATTGACTATGTAATGAGCCTCTGTGTTCGATAGCAGAAATTACCTCTGCAGAGCTCAAAAACGTTGATGGAAGACGTTGTGTAAGGCTTTTGCTTGTGCCAGCATGTCTGTCTCTAGTGCTGTCCAGGCACAACTAGCTGGGTGATCTGCTCGTGAGCTGCCCTCTGTAATAAAACCTGGGAGATTTGTATGGCTTCTAATGTGTAGAATGTAGAACGGATAATTTCTTGTCTGGATGGTGTGCCACAAAGTTTTTAGTAGGCCAAATAATTGTGGATAGTCAATTCCTTTCACCAGAGATCTGTTCAATCTGTGTTACGTCAGGAATGTAGGCAGTCATTGACAATATTTAAAGGGGTATGAGGAAAACGCTGAAAAGCCAAAGCTACAGCACGTACTTCCACCAACTGCGGTGACCCATTCGCATAGCCTTCCAATGTTTGCCATTCGCTTTCTTCCTTCCAGGTCACAATTGCTTTTCCTGTTTTCCCAGAACCATCAGTAAACACAGGAATATCTTTTAAGGGTGTGTGACTGTTCAGGGGTTTTAGGGACAATGCAGTGGTTTTACTCATTTGCAGTAATGTATGACTCGGCAAACGATAGCCAGTTTGCCCTGAGAAATGTTGTAGGGCATTTTGTAAAGCAGTGCTGTTGTGCATAACATCACCAAATTCTTCTTGCATCACAGGTGTAATGATTTTGGAAGGATTTTTTGCAGTCAATAGTAAACACTTTTGATAACATTTCATGATTAACTGGGCAATTAACTCCAAAATGGTAGGGGCTGTTTTTCTAGGTTGGTGAGGTAGGAACGCCAATTCTAAAACATGTAAAGGATCAGACCACTGTCCAATAATAGCCATAGAATGGAAATCAACAATGAGAATGAACACAGTAATACACACGTCTAGGCATATTCTGCGGATTTGTCTGTTTGTGATGGCTTGCTCTACTATTTCAAGAGCAGCCTCTGCCTCTGGGGTTAACTTCCTGGGAGAAGTTAGATCAGGATCACCCTTTAGAAGGTGAAGTAAGGGTACTAATTGTGGAGTGGTTAACCCTAAATAGGGTCTGTGCCCATTGACAGTACCCAAAAATTTTTGAGCATCATTTAAATTTTTAATTTTTGTCAAGAACTGAATTGTCGGGGTCTGTATGATCTGATCCATAATTTCAAGACCAAGGTACTTCCAAGGGGGTTGCTGCTGTACCTTTTCTGTGCTAGTTCCAGCCCAAGTGTTTTTAATGCTTGCAACAGGCTTGGCTGAATCTGTGAGAGTTCCCTATTTGTTTGGGTTGCTATCAAAATGTTGTCCATGTAGTGGTAACAGTATGCCCTTGGATATTGTTCTCTCACTGATAAGAGCGCCTGAGCAATATACCACTGACAAACTGTAGGACTGTTTTTCATGCCCTGAGGAAGTATTTTCCACTGATAATGCTCCACTGATGCAGTGTTATTAATGGAAGGCACAGTAAAAACAAACTTTGGGGTATCGTATGGATGCAATGGAATAGTAAAGAAACAATCTTTCAGGTTCACAGTAAGAATATCCCAGTTGGCAGGAATCATTGTAGGAGATAGCATACCAAGCCGGAGGGTGCCCATGCTCTCCATGGCTGAATTGATCTTTCTCAGGTCACAGCGCAACCTCCATTTACCAGACTTCTTTTTTATAATAAACACTGGAGTGTTCCAAGGGCTCATGGATGGCTCTATGTGCTTTTGAACCATTTGTTCCTGCAGCGAAGACCTAAGGGCGTGTAACTTCTCTTTTTCCAGGGGCCACTGTGGTATTCACACTGGCTGAGTGATGAGCCATTTTAGGGGTAGTGTGGGATACTTCATGCCCCTTAAAACGCTGGTCCTTGTTAAAAATCCATCCCCACCTGGGCTCCCCAAGCAGATAAGCAGATAAACCCCACAGGTTAAGTGATGCTGCAGTGATGTAAGGTCTAATGGTAGCAGTTCATCCCTCAAGATTTTTTTACCAAAATAGGTTTGCTGCTCAGACAGCTCTGTGTCATCCCTCTGAGGCTGGCAACAGCAAATCCCACAGGCTCAATGAAGCCAGTTGTGGGTAGAGAGGATGGTGACATGTGACCCTGTGTCAATCATGCCACTGACCTTTATTTTAGGAGGGCCTTGCCCAAGTTATCATAACAATATACACCATGTTGGGCCTCTGCCGACCCATGGCCTGGGTCCAAAATACCTGAGGTTCACCTTTCAACCCAAAGCCTTGCTCTTCTCACGCTCTGGGATCTGTATTTGGGACACAAGACTTAAAATGGATAAGCTGGGCAATTCTGGTTTTCTTCAGGGATAGTCATGGGTGGAGTAGGGGTTGAAACCATTGCATGTATTTCTCCAGTAAAATCTGCATCTATAACACCAGGGTGTACATAGATGCCTTCAAGGTGGCACTAGATCTTCCAATTAACAGTGCACTCAGTCCTCTCCTGATAGGCCCCTGTGCCTCAAGAGGGATCTTATGTACTTTCAAGGTGGTAATAGTTACTGAGATGGAGGTGGAAACATCTATTCCAGCTGCTCCTCAAGTCCTTCCCGTGAATTGGTTGCATACGATTGCACAGAAAGGTTAGAAGGTACTTGTGTCTTCACGTGTCTTCCCCTCGCCTTGGGTTGTCCGTTTCCCTGGTTCTTAAAGGATTCCTTAAAAGAGAGTTTATACTAGTATAGACTTTGTATTTGCACAGCCCTGGCCATGTGACCAGGTTTCCCACATCGATTGCAACTAAAGATCATATTCCTTTGTCCTTGACATATCCCCATTGAAGTGGGCTTGTGGGGCCAGTTCACTCTCAGGTGGCCTCATTGTTGACACTTGTAGCATTGAGATATTACCTTTACAGCAGCTGCTATGGAATTTGCTAACATCGTCATGTTATGAAAATTAAACCCAACCTTAGCACAGGCATTTATCAATTCATTTAGTGATGGATTTTCACTAGGTAGCAGCTCAATGACCTTTACAGTCCTCATTGGCATTGTCCTTTGCCAGCTGCAAAATTAAATTATTTCTGACTTCAACATTAAAAATTTGTTTTTCCAGACCATCTTGTAATCTCTCTATAAACTGTAGATATGGTTCTCTGACTCCTTGTCTGATTTTGGAATATGTTTGGGTTGGATTTGACATATTAGGTACCTTAAGCAGCGCCTGCAATCCCAGATCTTTCACCTGCGCCGGTATTAAGGGATGCAATCTAGCTTGGAATTGGGGATCCCCCACTGGTGGTAATCCCAGAGGTTGAGGGAACCCTGCCTCATAACGTGGGTCTTCTCATGAAACCTTTATAAGTTTTAACTCCTGTTTTTCAGCACTGTTTTTCCAAGTAGATTTGAACACCATATATTGGACTGTTGCAAACTTTATTTTCTCAAGGTGCTTTATATCAAAAGGAGTTACCTCCTCGGTGGTTAGGAACCATAGCATATTACCAACGGCAACAGAACCCAAAGTGTGCTTGGCCACTAGCTGATGTAGTTCAGAAAGAACTGGCTGCTGGAAGAGGGTGTATTTGTCAGGAGTAATTCTGTTGCCTCTTACTGCTGGATAAACGGCAACTGCCCCATCCTCAGGCTCCCAGCCACTCAACATGGGTACATCAATGAGTTCTGCCCTGTCGTAATCCCCACTCGTGACAGCCACCTGTTTTACCTTTTGCCAGACGCTCACAGGATTGGGCAGGGCTGTTGGCAGTGCAGCAACGGCAGCAATATCACGGTGTTCTGCATGGGGACGACGGTTCTGGCTCTCTCTGCTGGTCTCCCTTGCTGGTATACATTCCAGGGATAGCTCCAGATCTGGTAACGTGGGTGTGCTCACAGCAGAGGCAGTAGTGATTTTGGGGTTCCTGGGTTCACTGTTACTTCCGGGTATTTTGTCTCCAGGAACTCCTGGTGATGCATTTCCCAGACGTGCCCACAGAGGCTGGGTTGGAGGTGCAGCCATGCCCCAAGTAGGCTGGGCTGGAGGCACAACCACACCCCATGGAGGCTGGACTGGAGACGTACGCAGGCCCCCAGAGGCGTGGTTCTGGGGCTCACCCACTTAGTCTTAGGAGGAGGTGGTCCTGGTGTGAATGTGGTAGCAGGGGCTGTTTTAAGGTCCCAGCATGTGCTGATCTGGTGGCTGCACAGGCCCGGTTGGAGCTCTGCAGTGCTCCGTCACCAAGGGACCCACGCAGCCCGGTACAGCTAGGTACAGTAACACAGTGCCCGCTTGTTACAGAATGGCACATCTCCACCACAGAAGTGGCTAAATGGTGACAGTAGCTGAGCACCTGGCAGATGCCTCAGTGCTGCTGGGTGCAGTCTCAGGGTCCCAGCAGACACAGCAGACAGCAGTGCAGCAAAGCAAGGAGTGGCAGGCATGGTTTTGCGGCAGCCTGATGGTGCATCAGTGCGATCCCGGGTGGTTTCATGANAGATTTGAACACCATATATTGGACTGTTGCAAACTTTATTTTCTCAAGGTGCTTTATATCAAAAGGAGTTACCTCCTCGGTGGTTAGGAACCATAGCATATTACCAACGGCAACAGAACCCAAAGTGTGCTTGGCCACTAGCTGATGTAGTTCAGAAAGAACTGGCTGCTGGAAGAGGGTGTATTTGTCAGGAGTAATTCTGTTGCCTCTTACTGCTGGATAAACGGCAACTGCCCCATCCTCAGGCTCCCAGCCACTCAACATGGGTACATCAATGAGTTCTGCCCTGTCGTAATCCCCACTCGTGACAGCCACCTGTTTTACCTTTTGCCAGACGCTCACAGGATTGGGCAGGGCTGTTGGCAGTGCAGCAACGGCAGCAATATCACGGTGTTCTGCATGGGGACGACGGTTCTGGCTCTCTCTGCTGGTCTCCCTTGCTGGTATACATTCCAGGGATAGCTCCAGATCTGGTAACGTGGGTGTGCTCACAGCAGAGGCAGTAGTGATTTTGGGGTTCCTGGGTTCACTGTTACTTCCGGGTATTTTGTCTCCAGGAACTCCTGGTGATGCATTTCCCAGACGTGCCCACAGAGGCTGGGTTGGAGGTGCAGCCATGCCCCAAGTAGGCTGGGCTGGAGGCACAACCACACCCCATGGAGGCTGGACTGGAGACGTACGCAGGCCCCCAGAGGCGTGGTTCTGGGGCTCACCCACTTAGTCTTAGGAGGAGGTGGTCCTGGTGTGAATGTGGTAGCAGGGGCTGTTTTAAGGTCCCAGCATGTGCTGATCTGGTGGCTGCACAGGCCCGGTTGGAGCTCTGCAGTGCTCCGTCACCAAGGGACCCACGCAGCCCGGTACAGCTAGGTACAGTAACACAGTGCCCGCTTGTTACAGAATGGCACATCTCCACCACAGAAGTGGCTAAATGGTGACAGTAGCTGAGCACCTGGCAGATGCCTCAGTGCTGCTGGGTGCAGTCTCAGGGTCCCAGCAGACACAGCAGACAGCAGTGCAGCAAAGCAAGGAGTGGCAGGCATGGTTTTGCGGCAGCCTGATGGTGCATCAGTGCGATCCCGGGTGGTTTCATGACACGCTGTGACTTCTTTGCCTGTCCTCCTCTCCTGCTTGCCCAGTGTGGCATCTGCACCTCCCACTTCCCCTGGTGCCATGCTTTTGCCACTTGCCTTAGCAGGTGGCGCCAGTGGCAATCCCTCTGCTGTCTTTGCCTCCTGCTCTCTCTTCAACTGTTCTAATAAGTCCATGATGAGCCTCCAGGGTTTATAACGTTAATGGCAGTCTCATCACCTGTTGAAGCAACTGAAAGGATATGTCAGCCAGCCTACTCTCACGTTTTTACATCTAGGACGGCTCCTTCAGACACATCCAGCCGTGGCTCTCACACCACAATATTAGAGCTAATAAAGCCCATTTGTTGTATTTTTTCTATCTAGTTTTTAAAGCTAGTGTCCATACCTTCAAGAGGGGATCCTCCAGTGTCGAAGCCTGCACCCCCATGTTCCTGGCAGCATCTCTAATACACAAAAGGGGGGACTAGACCCATGTGGCTTTCCCCGCTGTTCCTCACTGTACTCTTTGCTGCCCATGGCACTCTTTGCCGCCCACAGCTCTGCCGCCCACAGTTTTTCTTTATTGCCCGCAGCTCTCTGCTGCCTGCAGTTTCTTCTGCCACCCACAACTCTCTGGCTGTGGCCCTCTCCACTGTCTGCAGATTTTTTGCCCACAGTTTTCTGCAGCCTGACTGGCTGCCTGCAGCAATCCTGCTGCTCTGAGGCACTATCTCGCAGCCCCCTGTCTCCTTGCAATACTGTGGCTGCTTGTTGCTATCACATTGGGGTCACCAGATGTTGCTGTGGAGTCAGAGACAGGGATGCGACATTATCCAAGATCATGAAGCAACAGCTCTGCTTATTGCAGCTCCTTTTGCAGAGCTTTCAAATTTCCTGCACTTACAGACATGATTGGTCAAGGGTCTTAAGTCCACCTACCTCACTGGCCAATGATGAGTGTTGTAGGAGTGTGTCCCCTGTTGACGGGGTGACCAAATTACAAGGGAATTTCCAAAGACTTTGCTAAAAAAGGCAAGGACCCCAGAAAGTTCTCTCCAAATTTGGTACAAGGACACCTCATAGGACCTTTTGAACCTCACCTCGAACCTGGGACTGTTCGATTGGACCAGTGCCATAAGGTCCCTACCTAAGCCATCAGGTAGAAAAAGGACAGAACAAAAGACTCAATGGCTTTTCTGGCGTTTCTCAGCAGGGCAAGGACCTCTTGTGCCTGTCACGGCTTTTCTCTATAAAGAGTTTGTTATTTTGCTTCTTATTAAACCCTTTTTGTTTCCGACACTGCCACAAGAGTTGTCTCGCTCCTTTTTCAAGCCATCCGGACTAGCTAGGCTAGCTGGGTATGACGGAATCGGACAGAACTCAAAAGATCTGGCCCTGAACTGAACTCCATCATGTGGCGCCTGAACTCGTGATTTCTCATATTGAGAGACACATTTCGGGTATTTTTGATTGGTCCTAGATCAAAATAGGACTTTTGCTTGGTTTTAGTGTTTTTGGAGAGCAGGCCTGCCACTGGGTTTTTGGCGCCTAAAGAAAACTCAGAATTCGTGGATCTGAAGCTAAAGAGGGGGTTACACAGATCAACGCCTCTGACCGGTGAAAAGAGGCTGGAAACTGGGAGGGGCTTGAGAACGTACAGCGAAGTCCTAAGGACCTGTTGCCTCTTCCGAGAGAAGATGCAGTCAGCCGAGCTGAGTCTGCAAAACATCGCTGCATTTTAAAAGCCCGGGGAATCAGACCAAGGGCGACAGGGGAATCAGACCAAGGGCGACAGGACGTTCTAATTCGGTGAGTTAAAAATGGGAACTAACCTGTCTATAGTGGAGCGGGACCTTTATTTTTATTTTTATTTTATTTTAACTACAGGTTAGAAATTAATGATGTGAAATCTGAGAATAAACAGCCCAAAAAACTCATAAAATGGGTTTTCAAAGAGTTCCCGACTTTAAATCCGTCAGAGACAAGGACTTTAAAGTTTTGGGATACGGTAGGAATCAGATTATACAATCTGGAAAAAAATAAAAAGTCCAGCTTAAAGCTCCATCCAATATTCCGGACCATACTACAATTTATAACGATGGAAAATGACAGAGCACCTCTGAGGAGAGAGAGAGGCAGCCACAGGCTACAGGAGAAGAAAAGGAGGGGAGGAAGAAAAGGAACTGATTCGGTACCCCAGGAGGACGGGCAGGAGGCTATACGGCCGACCATCTCCCGCCCTGCCTCTTCCCTACCACCCGGTGAGAAACAAAAAGTTCCTAAACAGGACACCCTGCACCCCATTTCTACTAACTTGACTAACCTGGAAGGTTCTCCGTAGTTTCCTTTGTAAAGTAGCCTCAGATGCAAAAAATCGGTAAATTTTGGCAGTACATTGAAAAAAGCCGAGCTGAATCCATGCCCTGTAAGAACAAAGACCCATGTCGCCGACGCCATGACTCCAAACCTCCCGACTCTGCCCTTCATGGGCGTGTCCCATCCTCCCCCGACTCACAGAACTCCCTTTCTGATTTGTCACTAAGCTCCAGCCCATCAGAGGAGAG
>VYXD01013270.1:0-168101 GCA_013397195.1 Hylia prasina | reverse complement strand
ACCAATCCCTCCCTGGCACGCCAGGGATGGCTGTGCACGCGCATTCCTCATGGGAGATGTGAACTTGCATTATATTTTGCTGACAAATCCCAGATTTCTCTTTCCTCGGGCTCCTCCAGGGTGTAGTGAGGGATCCATTTTGGATGCAAAGTGGCACGTTGCTGCCAAACTAACAGGAGAGGACCCTTCAGAGGGCACTGGGAGGAAGCACAATCTGTGGTGTGCAATACCACTGCAGTGATGGAGGGTTTTGAATGCATGAGGGGAAAGTTTTTTATTGTCTTTCTTTTATCTCTCCTCAGGACAGCGTTTCACACTCCTCCTATCACTGGGGCAGGAAGAAGAGGCATCTTATAGTACTGTACTAGAAATGGTCACAAAGGAGTTTGCAGGAGGCACCAGCTTGTTCCCACCACCTCCTCCCAAAGGAGCAGCAGCACCAAGTGCTTTTGGGTAACAGTTCTTGTGTTTGTCACGCCTGCCAGGTGCCTGAAGGCTGTCCAAAGTAACCAGCAAAACCTTTGGATTCAAAAGTAAAGATAACAGAAGTGGGTGCTGCTTTCTGAGACACGCAGAAAGTTGGCAGAGCTGAAAAATTGGGCGCTACTGCCTCAAAGCATTTTGCTGGTTTGCCATCTGAGGAGACAATGGAGTTACTGCTGCTGAACAGATTGCTGCAAGTGAGCTGAGCCCTGGCAATGGGCAGGAAGCTGCTCCCAGCCCCAAACAAACCTGAGGGAAGCTACCACTGTCCCCTCCAGCCTTGCTGAGCAGCAGACCTTGCCACGGTCATACATCACCCTCACTGGAGATTCTTGGTTTTCCATACAAAACCCTGACATAGGGCCTCCTCTGATGCAGACAATCGAGATTCCAGCATGAATTCCCACTCGTCCTGGTTCACTTTATATCTTTGGAGCCCCAAGGGTCTGTAAAGGCACCACAGTTCTCCAGCTGGGCCTGGCGCAGCAAAGAGGCACCTCGGGAGCAGAGCTCTGCACAAACCTGGTCAGAGCCTGGTTACTGCTTCAGCTGCATTCTGCTGAAAATGTTTAAACAAAATTAAAAAAGGAAAAGGGAGAAGAGGATATCCTGTAAAAGCATCATTCTCATGGATTTATGCACAAGAGAGTAGCTCCCCAAATAAACTCCTTGGTATTATCTCTTATTATATAGTCAAAATTATCAAGAAGGAGTCTCTCAGGTGTCAGATTGGGTGAGAGAGCAGCAGTGCAGACACCCATTTGTGATGCTGTGCTACAGCTGAACCTCCTTTGGTGGGTGCCATGAACCTGTGAAGTGCCCTGGCTGCTCCTGCTGCTGAGCCCCAGCTCTCTCTGAAAACCTTACACAGTCACCACTTGGACTGGGAAAACATACCTGAATCCAAAATATGCTACTTTATAATGAAGGATATCAGCAAAAGTGGTAACAGTTCAAAGTATCCTTAGAAGGAGCTTTCTCAAACTTCAATGACTACCACCACCAAACCCATAGTAACTATTCATGTTAAATAATTAAATCATAGATGAATGGCATGAACTGCTGATTGAGGTCATGTGGGGACTAAAGAAAAGGAGATGCCGAAATTAGATTTACCTCCTTCTGCATTTTGCACTCAGTCTTCGAATCCCTCGTGCATGTATTGCACATTCTCCAGTCACTGAGTGTCTGATGCAGCATTTTGGAGCTCTTTGCAACTGCAGCCTACAAATGCCTGCAAACATGTGCCCCTTCTGTGACTGTCAGTCACTGCAGCTGTCAGGTAGCCTCAAATATTTTATCTGGAACTTTGGGAAAGGCTTGTGTTGCTGCCAGGAATGACCCAGCTGGTAAAGTCAATGTGCTTTGCAGACAATAAGGAAGAAGAGAGGAAGAACATCCATTTACCTCCACTTTAATGTCAAATTGTACCTCCAAGTCTCTGAATTCCTGACAAGCCTCAGGCAGTCTGTGGTGTCTGATCACAGTTAATGCTCAGCTCTGTGGCTGAAGAAACAGAACTCCTCTTTGCTAGGTGAAGGGTTGGATTATCAAACCCACCAGAAACAAGTGGGGGCAATTACAGGTCAGAGTAATGCTGGAATGCCCAGGGAGCAACAGCACAACCAGGAGCAGCCCTCCTACTGTCTAAGCCACCACGAGCATGAGGGACAATTAAAGAACCAAAGTAATGAGAGGCTTGTGACAGAGAGCTGGTGGTCTTGGATGGCAGCAGTGGTAGGGTTTATACAATTACCAGTTCAAAGAAATCAATTAATCCTGCACTCTTAATGAAGGAAGCATCTAGCAAAAAAAGTTACATAAACACCTCACTGAAAATTGCACCATAGACATATTAGGCATGAAGTAAGTCATGTAGATTTTCTAATTTCCAGCCCTTTGCCATTGTTGAAGCATGGTTTCCAGTGGGCAGCTCTGTGTGTTTATACATGATCACAGAGATGGGCACAGACACATTGATGCATACGTGCACTTCAGTGCACTGGGCTACAGGATACACTGCTTAGAGCCAAAACCAGCTTCTGTGCATTATATAAGAAAGGTTAAGAGCGTTCATATACATTCCAGGACTTGTGGTTCCCCAAAATGGTGTGCCCTTACAGAAAATGAAGGGTTTACTCAAACTGAACAAAAATCCTTGTAGGACGGGTCTGGAGCAACTGCAGCCATCCATCCTTTTTAGCAATACATAAAGAAGCCAAAGGTTTTTTTAACTTGCCTTGTCACAAGAGCTGTGTCCATAGACATCTTTGGAGCTGAATTCCCACAGAAGCAAGAGAAAACTTCACACAAATGGGCTTGCAGTACCTGGCCTAAATATTTAACTTCTTAGTCAACCTTCTAGAACAGTTATAATGTTTGCAGTTGTAAACATTGGGAAAAGCTACTGCTCATGTACTTAAAACCAGATGGACTTAAAGCCCACACCCTGAGAATCACTTGCTGTAACCCCACAGCTACACCCAAGCTGGTCCCAGCTGTTCCACTTACGTTTTACAACACGTCACCAGAAGTAAGGTCTACCAAACAAGGTGTGTGCCTCTGTTTGCTTGATATGCAAGAAAGTTGTTTGCACCTAATTTTAGTGTATCCACCTACAAAACATTTAGTTTCCCAGGTCACATGCCCTTGAGTTGGGGGGTTTTTAAAGACATTAAAGACAGAGGACTTTGGCTATTAGCCTGAGATTTCTAAACATCCTGAAGCCCAGGGAGAAGACCTACTTGATGTCTCAAAATCCCAGTCTAAAGGTCACTAATCACATAGAGATCATTAGCCAGGGCCATTGAATTTAACTACCATTTTGGGGTAATCTCTGGGCTGGCTGAGGCACCCCTACAGCTTCAATCCACATAAGCAAAAGGCATCTGCAGCACAAGCACAGCAGACCCTGTCAGAAATAGGAGATCCTAAATATGTAGCTTCTCCCAGTGGATTGCAGATGTGGTTTCAGCAGTTTCCCTGACTGGTGTGATTTAGAGAAGCAGGTTTTCCCAAGTCATCCTGGCTAGAGCACTGCAGAAGGCCCATGTTTAATCAGGAGCCTGGGCAACACAGGGGCTGTGCACATCCCCACGAACCTGTCTGCAAAGGAAAATGTTTCAAATCTGTGTGTGCTTGATCCCAGAGCTGACCATTTGCTGTTTCCACTGCTGCCTTGCCTGTTCAGTGTCACAGTAGCTGCAGTCAACACATACAATTCTGCTCAGATGCCTCGTGTTTTACTGCACAATGCATGAAACGTAACCTGATAAGGCACAAAAGGCGTTTGGCATCTTCTCTTTTCAGCACGAACAGTGTTATTGTTATGGGCCATCCAAAACATGAGTCAGCCTGCGGGGACACGGCCCTGCAACTCACCAAGCAGCAGAGCCAGCGTGGGCTGCAGAGCTCAGCCCAGCTCTCCCTGCAGATGTGCTGCTGTCCCTGCAGATGTGCTGCCCCGCCGGTGCTGACTGCGACTCCTGCCCTTCACTACTCCTTTAAAAAGGACAAGTCCTTCAGAAGTGGTGTTTGTGCCATTATCATTCTGATGGGTACCTTGCTGTGCCCTAACTGGTTAAACCTCTGTGGCATGTGGTTTCGTTCAGCTGATCTGGACTGTGCTGCAGAAGCCAGGCACACCCTGGCCTGACAGGAATCACGAATCCCCCTTCTCAGCCAAAGACGCTCGAGCGAACATAAGCCAGACTGGGAACCAAGGGGCTGATGGAAGCTGACTCCTCCTTCCAAAGCTCCTGAGACCCTTAATCCCCACGCATCCTTTTTCCACACACTGCCTTACATGCCTGATTGAAGCCCAAGTGATTGAAGTCCAACCAGCCAAGGGAAGGTCCAAGCACTGAGATCAGGACGACTGTTCCTTACACATGTAGTCACTCGTACTGAAACAACAAGTCAGGATCTCAAGAGCCTCATGAAATGATGAATCAAGGAAAAAGCAGAAGGGACAAGGCCAGCAAGAAAGCCCAGAGAAAAAAACTGACTGTACAGACAGACAAAAGGAGAAAGAAATGGAGAGAAATTGGTTAGAAAGTGTCCCAGCTTGGGGAGGTCTGTGCTGTCAGGGCTTCGGGATAGCTGCGGAGAATCTGGTGGAGTGCGTTTAGTATGGACATTGTTCTATCAGTGGGAGCCAGTGTTGCAATGCTATTCTCTTTATAACAGTCAAAAACACCAGAAAAATGAGATTTTCATAGTGACATTACTCGGGCAATTTCCCATGTCATCAAAACGCGTCTGGAGACTGGACACTGGGTAGAGCCCATTTCCACCAGCGCTGCGGGGAGCACAGCTGATCCTGTCACCAAGCCATGGCTCCTCTGCTCCTGAGGGACAGCACCCACAGCCAGGTTTCACCAGGAACACGTTCCATGGGACAGTCTTGCTGGCCTTTGCACAGCAAGGCTTTCCAGGCACGTTGCTCTGGAAGACGTGATCCCGACACTGACTCAACACGGCACGCACAGCTGGAATTCAGTCACCCATTAGCAACGTTTAAGTCACTGACTTAGAAAACAGGCAGGACAGACCAAGGGGACAGCTGACTGTAACAGAAGCTGTTTCATCTCCACTCACCTGATCTGTGAGGTGCAGGGGTACCTGGGACACCCCTGTGATTGCCAGTCTCTCACCTTCGCCTTGTAGGCAGCCCCGGCTGTGTCCATGAGCACTGCCAGGCACGGGGTGCAGCCAAACCACAGCAACCTCATCCCACCGGTGCAGGTGGGCAACAACTGGGACCTCAAGCCTGGCCTCAGGGAACAGCCCTGCAGCCCTCCTACCTGCCCTCCCATCCTGGGCATGCAGGAGAGGACACCAAGCAACACACACCGAAATAAAGACATGGCGCAGAATTTTTAAATAATTTTATAATTTCCTGATGAACTTAGTCTGTGAATAAAAAAAGAAGAAAAAAAAATGAACAAAGTGTTTATATTATCAAGGCAGAGTTGAATATAACACATTTTCTTTGCAATTTCATTATCCTGTCAGTAACATGACTCCAGCAATAAAACACATACAAGTTGAAGGCAGCGTGTGCACTTGCATCACGGACACCAATGTCTCCCGCTGCTGTCATTTCCAAAAGGAATTCAAGTACACGAGATCCCGTCCCTAAAGCCTGTCTCCCCCTCCACTAAAGTGCAACAGGTCTCTTCCAAAGCAAATGAGAGATCTGTGTCTGTGGAGTGGATGGAGCATCCCACAGAGTTCAACTCCACAGGTGGTTTGTGAACTCGGTGTGCAGCTCTCCTCATCCACTGCCCTGGAAGGAAACGGCAATGTACTCTTCTCGTGGGCTTGGAGCAGCATGTTGGGCTAGCACAGAAGTTATTCCCCTGTTTGTGGTCCCATTGGATTCGTCCTCCTCCAGCATCTGAACAAATAAAGGCCTCACACGAAAGCCTCCCCAGTTATACTGTAATGTGTGTGTAATGAGGGGCCAAATGCAGCCACCTGGGCAGGGAGGGAGGAAGGACTTGGCCCTGTCTGCAGAGAGCTGGGAAGATGGGGCAGATAAAAGGAACAATGTCTACTTCTAAAATTTGGCTTCGAATTTGGTTTTTAAGATAACCACATTTTATAACAAATAAGAGTATACATGATCAAAAGGTCCATTTTTTGCACGTTTCCAAGTGAAAGAAACCAACCTTTTGAAAAAAAAGCCCTACCAAGCACCAAGAGCCTAATGGGAATATCTACTTAAAAGCAAACCACATTGACTTGATTTTCAAGGTCTGAAGTAAGCTTGCAAAAGGGGGACAAACAGCATACGGTTAAGTTTGACAACAAAAATACATTCACTTAATGAAATTCTTTACCTATGTTCCTATGTAGAGCGATTTGTCAGAGTTTTTCTGGTTAACCTTACACCAGTTTAGCCTCATGTTCCTTTCAAGCAATGCAAGTTTCTGATACAACCAGAGCAGAAAGTGGCTGCTGGTCCTTTCCTGCCCTGAAACACCCCTGGGTCTGTGACCAAATCCAGAGGCAAAGAAATACAGCTCTGATAATGAACCTACACACAACTACCTGCACTAGCTGATCGTGTCCCTGGCATCAACGGGTGGGATGGAGAAAACAGAAAATGTGGCCAAAGCGTTTGGCCCATTCACATCAGTTGTTCCCATCTTAGGGGACACCTGGTGTTGGTAACTGTTACCAGAAAAGACTGACTTCCAAAATACTGTTTCATTCTGCCCATTTCTGTCTTACACATGTACAGTATAAACCTGGGAAAGCAGGAATTTATACAGGGTTTGTAACATTTCCTAAGAGGCCAAGCTGCCTTGGACCTCAAAAGCCTGTGAAAGGCAACTGGTTATAATTATAAGCCCACAAATCCTTTTCCATACAATCCTGAGAGGAGGAGTCATGGCTTAGTTGCTTCTTTACTTGAATTCCTTTTAATGAAATTTGTTTATATATATTTTTTTAAAAACACATCTTTTTCAGTTCTACTACTATCTTTTTTTTCAATCTGACAACAGATACACATGGTTGGTAACTGCCCCAGCCTTAGGACCACACAGACAATATCGACAAGCAGAAAACAAAACAGGAAAAAAACACCCCTGAAAAAGTCAGGGGAGATACTGATGACAGGGTTACAGCACTCACCACACACACTGGAAAAAGTCAGGATTTCTGAGTTTATGCTTTTGACACTAAAAAGTTTTGAAACAGTTTTTCTCTTTTTTTTTTTTTTTTGTTTTAAAAATAGTCAGCGGACACAGCCATTTTGTTCAGAAGGATCTGCTGTTGCGTAAGGTTCCTTCCATTTATGTGGAAAAAAACAATTAAAAACATCGTTTTGTTTAAAAAAACCCCCTGACACTCCTCTTCCTCACCAGGCAGATGAGAGGGGTCAGCAGAGTTGGCCTTGCCAGGCGCGACGCCCCCGACGCCCCGTGCCCGACCCCCCCAGCCCGCCGGCTCCGCTGGGGCAGTGTTGGTTATCCACAGCCTTCCACGGCCTCTCCTGGTCCCTCTTCCAGCACGGGCATGGAGGAGAGGCTTCCTTTCACTGCCAGATGCCTTGGTTGTGCTCTTTCCCTTTAGCATTCCACTGGAGTCATTTGAGGGATACACGCATTACGTGTGTAGTGACGTTTTTGCTTTAAAATGGTATCAGTGCGTGACTCTGCATCCTTTGTACAGACCCCTGCAGTGGCAGCCATTGGCAATTAGTACAGGAGTGGGGACTCAACCCTGGCAACCCTCATCACACGTAAAAATTTCCCAACAAATCGAGCACTAGCAGCAGAACGGGTGGGAATTACAGGGCAGGTGAAAAGAGGCGCCCCTTTGGTTTAAAAACCAGAGTGATCTCTACAAGATTTATGACATTTATGCTCCCTTGTGCAAATTTCAGAGCCCTGAAGTACCAGGAAATTTTCTAGAGAAGGGATATTCCAGGCGTGCAAGGGAAACGGCGCACGGGGTTCTGCGCATCACGTCGGACCTTCACCTTCTGTCCCCAGCACTTGGCAAAAACTGGATACTCCAAAGAGGGTTTGGCATTGTCTGGAGTGAAAGCTGGTTAAAGGCAGTCAGAACGGGAGGGAATACTTAGAGAAGCCTAGAGCTTCATCTGGAAGCATGCCAGGTAATTCTTCCAATGGCAAGCAGTGCTCATGTCCTCACCCTGCAGTGCTAGTGTTACGTCCTTTTAGTGTTTTACATGAGGTTGGATTCAGAGGAAAATACAGACTTGGACTCGTGGACGTCATGAACAAGTGTGGTTGCAGTGTCAGCTTTTACAGTATACATGGGCTTCAGGCTTCAGTTATTTTTCAGCCCAAACCCTGCCAAAATGACCTACTTAATTTTCTACAAACAGCTCCTTGAGTCCTTGCATCTCTCAGATTCTCTACAAGTGACAGCTCGGAAGAAAAAAAAGTAATATTAAAGCACTTAAAACTGTCACAGCTCCTGTAGCAAATGGAACTTCATTCAACAGCAGAAGAAAAAACAAATTTCCCCAGGGTCCCTGGAAGGGCCTCTGATTTCCTAGAGCTGCTGCACTGCAGGACCACTGTGGTAGGAAACTGTCTGCATCTGCCTGACTGCTGACACTTGGGAGTAAGATCTTGGGATAAAGAGCAGTGGTGGGTTAGGCAACTGGATGAGCACTGCAGGGTATGCCACATATGGCCCTTCTCCCATGTGCCTCATATGCAATTCCATGATGGGTTATGACAATAAAAAAATCCCTTTGTTGCCTTAAGGCCAATGGTGTGGCACTCCATAGAGTGAAAAGAAAAAGCTTTCAGTGGTCACGTTCAGCATTGAGTCGTGGCCAGCAGTACCTCCCAAAGCCCAAAGTTCCTCAAGCTATTCACCACAGGATCTCTGTCGACACAGGATCAGAGAGATTACCTGAAACAGTTCAAGGGAGATCAAGTCGGATCAAGACTGTTCCTAAATGAGATCTGCTCCCTCCCTGAAAGCACTTTACAGAGGCCTAAGATCAATCTTTAAGATGGGAAGGCTACAAGACCTAGGAGATAACAGTGGTTAACGAGAAAAATCACCAGGGCCCACCAGCTCAGATGGAAGGAACAGCAGGTGTGTGGCTGGCAGATAAAGGACCAAATGTCCAGCGTGGAAACCAGCCAGGCTTGACAAACCCTCCCCGGGAAGGAGATGTGTAAACAGTGAGCTTCACCTGGCTGCCAACACACAGACACGGCACACGCTGCCCTGACAGCACTGGGCCTTTGGCTGGGGCACTTTGAACCACAGAAACGCAGCCTCAAGCTGAGTTAGAGATGCTGAAGAAGCAGCAGCAGCAAGGCAGTACAGCCAGGGAACTGAAATAACAGCCCGAAGTGATGGCCCCTCGCTCCCATCCCCTCCCCCTGCCCTGCCTCCAGCAGAAACGCTATCAAGGAACATCTCAGTAAGAGGTTTACAAGCAGGAGTCATTTGAACCATCGATAAGGGAAATTCCACAGCTTCTCACAGAGGAAGGATTGTTTTACAGCGGGGAACCAGGGCAGCTGGAGATCTGACCATATAAGTTAATGAGAGGCAGGAGGGGTGGCGGTGGCCGAGGATGCCGGGCTGATGGCTCTGAAGCTTTTACAGGCGGCATTAAATTCCTTCGGTGAGTAATTAGGGGTGATGAAGAAAAAGCAAGAGGAGAGGTTTCAAAACAACAGCTCCTATGGAAAGGTGCTGACTCAAGTGATGGGAGCAGAGGGGTGGTTCTGGGACGAGGCACGGCCCAGCAGTGTGTACAGTCACTGTCTGCTGCCCTTCCGCCATCCCCCTTCCACACATTCAGGGTCCCATTACTCTCCTCACACACGACACAAAAAACCAGCTTCAGACACAGGCTGCTATTACAGGAAGAACTAAAGCTGGTTCTCCTGATTTGCAAAGCACTGGCAATTCCAAAGTTGCAAAAGGAGTGGTTCACCTCTTCTTTTGAGACTTACTTCTTCCTAGACACCCTGGCTATGAATGCAGCACCTTCTGCTGAATTATTACAGTAGAATCAATGGGGACGTGATTTATTTTAAATTAGCTAGTTTTCAATAGAGGCTACAGGTACACAAGGTCTCAGTTTTTCCCAATTTTCAGTGCTTGTTTGGAAAAAACTACAGGGTACATCTTCCCTTACTCAAACTTTTGCTGATCTCTTTTTCTGTTGGAAGCAATTGGTCACTTGTAAAGATAAAAACAAGGTGTGAAAGACCTACAGGCAGCTGTGCTGTGGATCCGAGGGACGTAAGAAATGCAGTGCTCTTGAAAGGGCCTGGAATATTTTCCTTAGCATAACAGCTTAGTAATTAAACTCAAAATGTAATAAGCCATATGGAGTTAAACTGCAGGCTCTGAATGGGAGGTTTACTGAGAGGATTCAGAATTAGCTGGCGACTAGAAAATCGAGATTTCTTCCACTGCTGTGTTGATATTTGTTCTCCTTTTGCCTTCCCCTTGCTCTCTGAAGTAACATGAGCCAGCCAAAGGGAGCAGCTCCTTTAAGGAGCACACGGGGACGTGTTACAGGGTTCTGTCCTGCAGATGCCCCCAGACACAAATAACCACAGGCAGCCAGGAAAAAACCCCGTTTGTCTCCCCATTAATGCATAGTCCAAGAATGAACACCCCTGCCCTACTCATAAAATAGGATTTCTGACTTGCTACCACGACAAGCTGACCTGGGATTTCAGGCCATATTGCCTGTCAGCAGGAGATGGAACGAGTGTCAGAGGTGGATGGGAATAAAACTAAGGCCTCTCATATACACAGAAGAATTGCACTGGTTTAAGTAAAGCTGTGATTTTACACCTATCTACTCAGCTGGGTGCCAACTCCAGCAGAGATGCTCCTTTCGTAAGGGTTATTGCTCTGAACTCAAACTCATTCCTTGTCAATGTAAGCTAAACCAAAATAAATTAAATTATAATTAAAGTAAGAACTATGCTACTGATTTACATAACTTAGCTTTAAAATTATACTTTTAAGCTAAATTACGCAAATTTCTCATTTACAGAATGCCTATTCTGATGACAGCTAGTGTTCACAAAGTTATGGCCTGGAAAATTTGACAAATTATACAAGTTAAAGCTGGGAACTGACTTGTTGACCACACCTGCTCGAAGGGAGAGAGCTCTCTATAAAATAAGAACTTAGGATACACAGACCTATGATGAGAAACCTCATCTAAAACCCCCCAAAAAATCAACAGATGAAAACAGTTACCTCAAAAAAATGCCCCACCTAGCACTTCAGAATCAGACCAGTGAACAATAAAGATCCAAGTTAAGTAAACAGAAGTACCAGTATGCCTACCTTTTTTCCCAGCTGCTAGATGAAACGACTAAGAGGAGCAAGCAGGGAAATGTTCCTTTCCTCACTCTGCTATTTAAGAACATAAGAAGCATTGAGACAGGCAGCAAGACCTGAGCTAGCTGATGCTGGCCAGCCACGGGCCACAATCAGAGCACACTCAGGTTTGGTTTTAGCACTATGAAATCCAGGCTTTTAGCTTTCATGAAAATAAAAAAAACAAGAAGAAAGAAAGAAGAGAAGAAGGAAAAAGCAATATATGAATGAAAGGCGAGGGCTACTCTTCCGCAACCTCACAGAGAACTAGAGCTGCTCGTGTTCAGTGGATCCCCTCTTCTTTGCTCAGTAGACTTGGAAGAGCTCTGCTTAGCTGTATCCAAAAGTCACCACCAACAAAGTCAACGGGGAATTGGATTCTAAAGTAGAAAGGCAGTGAGAAGATGAAGACAAAAATGGCTGATTAATCAAAGCCTGGAAGAACCTAGAGAGCACGTAGTTTTTAGAAGGGTTCTTTTGCCTTTGCTTTCTTTGTCAAAGGTGCACCAGAAGTTTCTACTCCGTGTTCCTTCTTGCACATTGCTCTCCACTCCCAGGGCTCCGTGGGCTGAGCGGGCTTGGCCACTTGTGCTGCTGTGGCTGGTGGCCGAGGTCAGGAGGACTCCTCCAGGGCGTTGACGACCTGCTCCAGGATGTCGGGGCAGTGATCGGCGATCTGCTGCAGGATGGCGTTGGCAAACTCCTGCAGCTCCGCGCTCTCCCGCTCGCCCTTCTCCAGCTCCTCGTGCAGCTGCAAGGACACACAGAGACACGCTCAGCCCTGCACCCCTGGGGACAGCCCTGCCCACAGCCCTGCTGCGCCACGCTTTAGGAAGGGAGCTGACAGAGGTGACACGTGCTGGGCACAGCATCTTCCCTGGGTGACCCCCTCACCTGGAACTGAACGCTCTCCAAACTCTCTATTTCACTCTTCCCTTCTACAGGTTTGTCACCTTCCCAGTAAAGACCATGTCCACATGACCTAACTACTCCTGAATACACTGTCCTATGATAAACATAAGAAAAACTTCCTCTGTAGAATGTTTTTCTGAAGGCAACCATATTCCAGGAGCAATACAGCAGCTTGTCAGTGTGTTGCTTTAAATGGTTTGACTTTTGTTCATGAACAATGGGACGTTTCATAGATCATTATTTCAGAGTTACTCCTGATATGAAATCAATAGGAATGTCACATAATTACACATAATACACCCAGAGTTAACCAGAATTCTATTTTTCCCGAGGAATTAGTAATTTTCAGAAACTCTCTTTCCTAACTCAGTCAGAAGATGACTACACACCATTGCAGTGGAACATAACTTTTGTTTACTAACTCTGCATTTCCTGTTGGGTCATTCATTCTCCAGATCACTATGACTGGCTCAGAACGGGACACAGAATTTCAAACTTTGCATTATTCACTCTGTCCACAGTTTATAAACAGTTTCTCCTACAAGTGGTGTCCCAAACCATGTCACACAACATATGCAAACACAGCTTTTAGCTTTGAGCCTAATGCCATTGCCAGATTTAGGGGCCCACAGAGTCTTAATAAAGAGCAGGAAACATCTGCCTTCAGTAACCTGTTTAGCTGCCCAGCAATTGCTAAAGTCCATGCTGGCCTGGGAACTGTGAAAACCCCAAGGAAGGCTGTAAGTGGTGCAAGCACTTTAGGGATTCCTGTACTCACAGTGGTCTAAGGACCTCAGAGAACAAGGAGAAGCACATCCCCCACCAGGTCAGAAGATATGAATAGATAGACTGGACAAGCTTTCAGCCAGACAGCCCTGCCCTACACTATATACCAAAAAGCTCTGGCATTGTTTTAGCGACAGGATTTTCTTCTAATGAAGTATATTCCCTATGAATATAAGACAAGCATATATGTAGCAGGTACATACACTTAATATGGATTCTGGAGCTTATTTCCAGCTTCTGAAGCCAAAGTTCTTTGTCATTTTGAGCTGCTGTGAGCAACTCTTATCTTATTTGAACCTTCTTTTAAATTTTGTGTGGTTTTTAAAAATTTAATATTATCTGTCAGCTCTGTAACATTTCTTATTGCTAACTGATTAGTATTTTTATTGGAACTCTACTGGAACTCTACTATGTTAATCCATGACATGGAAAGAATGTCAAACTGGCGTTTTTCATGCCTGAAAGGGTAACTGTTCACCAGTATACAAATTTCTTCATCTGTGTTTTGCACTTCTGCAACACTGCTCAATGTAGGTTTTAAAAAGAGAGAGAGCTATCAGCAGGGATCATTTTACCACTTTAAGAGCACAATGCAGTGGCAAAGGTTGGATTTCTACAATTAAAATTCTAATCAGATACAACAGCATGTCTCTGTTTAGTGATGGTATCAAACAAAGCACAGCAGATTGTTTCTGCAAGAAACACTGCTTAAAAACAAACAGCATAAGAACGACTATGGAATAAATAAAAACGCTTTTTAAGGAAGTTAGGGTGCAGGCTTCTGCAGACAAAAGTGTGAGAAAGGAAATTAAAAGGGCAAGCGTGCTGCACTGTTCCCTTTCCTAGGCAGGGTACATATAGTAAATTACTGGGGCTTTGCGTGCTGACTGTGGGTTTAATGTGCTCTCATGTGCTTTGTTCCTACTGGCTGCTGCACTCACACAACAGCCAGAGGAATCCAGAGGGGCTCCTGCCAACAATCACAATGCAAAGGCAACCTGATCCCGCTCTGTGGAGTGACATGAGCTGGGAAGTGGGGAAAAGAGAGGGAGGGGAGCACTCTGGGTAGGGCTCTGGGGGAGAGGGGGGCTCAGCAGTAACCCATAATGGCTCAGGAAGGGTGATCAGCCTGCTTCCAGCAGCCTGGCAGAGGTGTTAGTCAGGAACTTGCAATGGATGGATAAGCCTAGGAAAGGTCCAGTCAGCAAGCAGGATTGAGAGTCAGAATAAGCAGGCAGGAGTGGTGCTGGATACCAAAAGCCAGGGGACTGGGATTCAGGGAGTGCCTCTGAGGCTGGGGGTGTGAGCCTGGGGATGCAGGCACCCCGGTACAGCAGCCTGCAAACCCCCCCAGCCCTGAGCCCTGAGCCCTGAGCTCAGACACGGCTGCCTTGTGCCTCCTTGGGCCAGCACAGAGATGGCACGGGGCCATCCACCAAAGGATGGAGGCCATGGAGCCGGGAGAGAGCAAGCAGCAGGAGAAACAGCCAATGCCATCATTCTCCTTCTCTTATCTGGCACCTGCAAGGGTCCTGAGCCCTCGGTCCCCAGGAGGAGAACCAGGAGAGGGCAGTGTTAGCAGGGAAAGCAGAGGTCCTGCACCACCACCACCTGCCCAGCCAGCATCCCTCTTCCTGGCCTTTCAGCCAAAGCCTCCAGGCCAAGCTCCAGGAAAGGACAAAGCAATTAAATTAATGAAATATAAAAGCAGGAGACTGAACTTCAGAGGGTTAGTGGACAAAGGAGAATCCTGGAGGATGTTGTCTTCAATGGGGCAATACTGCAAGATCAGTGAAGTCTCAGTTTCTTGCTCTACTAGTCAGCATTTATGTATTTATAAGATGCCTTACAAAATGAAGATAAGCCCAACAAAATAAGCTCATGCCAAAGCTAATAAATCAAAGGCAACCAAACAAAAGTAACCAACTTAACCAGAGGAAGAAAATATTTCCAAGAAGAGAGTTTTTGACCAGCAAGAGCCCAAAAGGAGGTGGCTCTGAATGCTGAAGGCCAGCAACAATACTTTACAAATTAGCACAGACAGAAAGTCTACACAGCTGGCTGGCAGATGTCTGTGGTGAAACGTCTTTGGAAAAATAGCAATGATAGCCTTGAGTTGAGCTTGCTAGCTTCACAACAGCTAGATTTAATAATGTGATTCCTACTCCAGCAAAGACATCTTAATTGACTCTATGGCTGGTGGCAGCATTTCCAGATCAGGGATCTCATCTCCATTGACGTCACTCAGGCAGGGGAACATCCAGTTCTCAGTGGCAGAACTGGATTCACCTGGATGTCTGCAAGTCCAGATTTTAGGGAAGTTTCTCTAAAAGTATTAATATCAGTTCTGCTCCTCGTTTCCTAGATTATTTTTTCTAATGAATGCAAGGAGACATGATGTTATCTTCCCCATGCCATTTTTTCTATGAAAATACAAAAATGTGAACAATCCTTTTTTGTTGGCATTTCCAGTTCAGGATATGAGGGGATTCACATACTTGCCCCATTGAAATGACCAAAAATGAGAAGGCACAGCCAGATATGTTTTTTGTCTAGTTGATGACAAGACAGATTAGACAGCTCAGAAAGAAAAGGACAGCAAGGACTCCAGAAGTGCTTCATAGTATTTATCTTTGGACAGAAGAACAGAAATGGCCTTCAGCATCTCAGGGGAAAGAAAGCTTGCAGATAATCTGCAATAGATTCAGACACTTTTCAGCACTGCTGCCTTCCTTCCTGGGTTTAGAGCAAGTCATGAGAGGAATAATTTTCCATTTATAGTTAAACTCCATCACGGAAAAAAAACCCCTAACAATTCACCATGAATTTGGTTTCTCTCTTCCAAGATATTTCAGAACTTATTTAAAGATTAGTGACATTCAGAGTCATACGAATGACACATATGAAGAGAACTTCATGGTTAAGAAATAGGATGCCATGGTTTTGCATGCACACTGGGTGAATTGTGCTGCTGCTCTGCTCAACCTTTGTGGCCTCTGCTCTTCCCATAGTGCAAACAAGCCAAAATTAAGCTAAGAGTCTTTAAGACTTATTTATACTCCCCAGTGTGATTTTTGCCTCATTAACAATTCCACAGAAATACTGATGACAAAAGGCAAACTGGTATCTCACCTTGGGCTATGGACAGAAAGCTGAATACAGAATATGAAGAGCTCATAGAGCAGCACAAAAAGAAAGTTAGTGAAGAACTTCTATAAAGATACAACATCAGGATATGGAATTATGTTTCTCCAAAGTTCAAGTGTTTCTGGATGAGGTTACGGTTAGTCTGAAAAATACACTTAGAGCTTAAAGTAACACAAGTAAGCATCAATAAGAAATTACATTGATTTCATCTAAACCTTTGTTTTGTCTCAAGTTAAACTTCACTTGTACCCAGACAAACCAGTGTAAATATGTGTGTTTGATGCAGCAAGAGCGAATTACATAGAAACCTTTATTTCTCAACTATCAACCTATAAAAGAGCCAAAAGAAAGGGTTACAAGGATGGAAATCCAGTCTGACAGATTTCAAAAACAAAAAAAGAAAGATTTTTAATGTAAACTTTTTAATATTTCTGCCCTATCTGGAAATGTGGGGTTTAGGTTGGCTCTTTCAAAATATTTAAAAAACATGCATTTAAAAATTAAAGTAATATTTCAAATGAAACAGTATTTTCTTTTTAAATAATATCCACAATGCCATAACATTGCCCATTTTTATTTGTGCACGGAATTACTCATTTTAATCAAAATTTATACTATCAATCATTAACTACTCCTAACTTGAAAAGAGATATAAAGCCAAGCAGAATCCACAGCTCAGCATGAGGAGATGCTGCAGAAAGCTGTGACAAGGACCACGGTGTCTGAGCAAGGCCAGAGGAACAGAACTTGCTGCTAAGAGAAAAAAAAATGCTAAAACATGAGGAGAGGTGAGCTGCCTTTGGGAAAACAAGGGAACAGCTCGGGGCTGTACCTTCTGCTTGTGGGGACTGCTCCCAGCCAGATCACTCTCATTTTCTGACACACCACACACAGAGAATGCCTGATGGTGTCCTGAAACCACTGGTTTTCCCTTTAGATCTCATTTCAAGTTAGGAATTGCTAATGTTCCTGATGGATAGTATGTATTTTAATTAATATTAGCGATTTCATGGGCAAATAAAAATGAATGATGTCACGGCATTTGTGGACATGGTAAACTGACAGATAACGTTTGTGATTTTAACCAGTGTTTAAGAACTATGACACTGTTCTCATCCTCGCCCAAACCATTACATAGAAAAGTTTAAAAAACTTTAAAATGTAACAATTTCAGAGAGTTCCCATATCCATTCCTTTCTCAACCAAGCTCAGGAAATAGATTTGCACATGAAGAAGGATATAAATTGTTGCAATTATTTCTCCTAATTTCTAACAGAGACCAGAAGTGGACTGTTTAACTTTAAAATACATTATGCATTCCCATAAGATTACAAATTAAAAATAAATGACATAAATCAAGTGGGGAAGATAACAAGCTAATAGAAGAGCAGTCAGAGAAGGAAGACAAGGGTAAACTCTGAGGTAATAGAGTAATTTAGAATGACTAAATGCAAATCATAGAGTAATTTCTTTATTGAAACTAAGTAAGTTGAGTAATTCCTCATAGAGGACACTGAAGAACACAAGCAGAATCTGAACAAAGTACACAGGATGTTTATAAAATGGCTATTTGCAATTTAGAGTAAAGTTTATCCCACTTGCAATATTGTTTGTGTAACAAATCAAAATACCTGTTGAATATTTTCAGAATTTAGCAATCAAATACGCAGTTTTAAAATGAAATTTGACAGCTACAGGTATGAGGTTTGGTGTCCTTTTGTACAAAAAATCTTACCATTGTTCTGTGGAGACTGAAATGTGAATTAAGTGCAAGGCAATCGCTGCTCCTTGGAACCAAGCCATGACTGTTTAGCTGACACAGCAGGCTGTGACTGCCACAGTGCAGTGACATTATCACCTTTTCCCTTCCTCTGCTTCAGGCAGCTGAGCACAAAAGGCATTCCTGATTTCCTGGGAGAGGATTAGAAAGCAGGAATCTGTAGCTGTGCTTTGGCTGAAGCCGGTGCACAGGGAGAGGGGAGACAACCTTCCTGCACAAGGATGATCATGAAGGATTTTCAGAAGTGCCTCTCTCTGTAACTCACAGCAAAGCAGCCACGGTGCAACCCTTGGTTTGGGGGGTGAGACAAGATCCACCTGTGCTTTAGTTGTATCAATCTGCTGTTGGAAGAGAGATTTTTTCCAAGTATCCCTGCAGGACCTCTTGAAAGTAAGAAATTCTCTGTAATAGGAGATTCTGCACATTGACAGCTGGATTTGAGATGCTAAGAAACATTGCTGATAGTCCTTAAGCTATTAACAAATCTAACACTGCTGCCTACTTCTCATATTTGGTTGCTCAGTTTCCTTGGCTCTTTTCACTTTCTCACACTGCTGCCTCTCAACCCCAGAGCACTGCACCACCTCTGACACACTGAAGTGAGGATTTGCAGCAAATTCCAGTTTCTACTCCATTCTTTTCTTTTATACAGATAAGAGCAAAACAAGCCTAAACGCTAAATAAAAGTCTGGACCATATAATTATGTTCTTAATGTCATTTCCTTTCAGAGAGGGCTAAAATCCCACACTACAGGCAACTATCTGAAATGTGAAACGGAGCAGTCGTTCTACAGAGCTCAAGGATATCAACATAATGATACCTCTAGGACAAAGTGAAAGAAAATATGCTATTTAATAGGAATTGCTAGGATAATGCAATTATTGATAATGAATGAATGGAATTTTTATTTCTCAGTGTCAAGACTTGGAACATTCCTCTTGCCTTCTGGTAACTTCAGTTCTTTAATACAAAAAGTCAAATAGGACATGAACTGGTTGAAGAATGACAGCTCCAGAAACAGTACTGGGTAGCTTATTTGGGGACATTGGGTCAGAACTGAGTCAAAGGGACATTTTCCACCACAGGAACAATTTAATGACACAGTTCTGAGCACTTTACATTCTCTACTGTCCACAACTTAATCTAGTATATTATTTTAGATTAGGTTTTGAGACACCATATACTCATAAGTACTGGCTTCAGTTCTTCATTACAAATGGACCAAAATCTTACTACAATAAGTCACCCTGACAAAATGTCTTTGATAAAATGCCAACAAAGAATGATCCAGTATCCTGGCCCCACAGCTTGATTACAATCAGTCTTCCCCAAGGATGTGGTCACAGCCCCAAGCCTGACAGAATTCAAGAAGTGCTTAGATAATGCTCTCAGGCACCTGCTGGGATTCTTGGGAATGTCTTGTGCAGGGATAAGACTTGGACTCCATGATCCTTGTGGGTCCTTTCCAACTCAGCATATTCTGTAATCAGTTGAAGTCCCTAAGGACTACCACTGAACTTAATGGTGCTGTCAAGACACTATTATGGATAAGAGGCACCAATTATCAGTCAAACTTTGAGACTACAGAATTATTTATTTGGCAACAAATTCCCCTTAGATCCATGGTGTTGATGCTGGCAGATACTTTTCCAACAACTATTTGTACATTAGTGTCTGTGGTCACTGTGGATGCACTGGAAGAGTGAAAAGGTGAAATCCACTTCATATACCAGTTGCATCTACCAAAAGAAGCCAGAGAAAACTCCTGCTGCTTGTACCTGAGCCACCCCAGCAGGTGTGAAAGATCCACCAAGTATATTGGCTAGGATGAAACACAGCAAACCAACCTTTGTCAGTAAAAGCCGCTGCAGTGGGAAATAACAGCTCCAAAAGCAGCAGTACAAAAACCAATTCTTAACTATTTATAAAAAAAACCTAAAACAACCAAACCAAACTAGGTAATCTCATTGGTGGGAAGTGGATACGTTGGCATCATGCTTAAATATCATTGGTGTTGGTTAAATGTATCCTCCCTAATCATGTTAGCACTTCTTAACATTCAAGAGGATTAATTTTTTCCCACTGAGGCTTGTAAAGCATTATCTACAGAAGATCATATTAGAAGGGACAGGAGTGAATTTAATGCATTGGATTTGAAGTAATTTACAAAACTCATTAAAATTCCAAAGATGCAAAATGGGTGTTCTGTGATGGGCTTCTGCAAATCTGGAGAACTGATTCCCACCCCCCATGGGAATACTTAAAGCACAAAGGAAACTCTGCAGATAGAAACAGAAAAGCTCCATGGCTTAAATGAAAAGTCTGCTCTGTAAATTGAAATACATCATTAGCTTGTGTTTTGCAACTGAAGCTTCTTAAATACCTTCTGAGTGAGTATGGGAAAGCAGAAGAGACAGCTACATTTTATTTTAGCTGACATTATTTATGCTTGGGAACCGTGAATGGAGAAGTAACTTTAAACAACTGTGGTGACAGCAGTGCAGAATTAAAACAATAATGTGAGAGGACAGAAAAAGAATTCTTTTCTCTTTCCAGAACAACTTAGGTAATTCCCTTTTCTCACAATTTCCCACATAAATGTGTGTAACCCATAAATGTTGCTAATGGACTAGCAAAGTTTTAATGGGAAATATTATTTTTGGGCTTCCTATTCGGAAGAACTTGATAAAAAAAGCCTTTCCTATTTTCTTTACCCACATCTCTTGATCAAATAGCAAATACCACCTGTCCCCAGAGATCCTGATTATATATGAAGACCACCACATCTATAATTAACGAGGCAATTTATTTCAGTGACATCCAAACTTGGCCCATATCCACTCTCATTTTCAGAGGTGCCTCCCATACATGCTACAGGTTTTGTCACCCACTGCTTCATCCCCATCTGACAGACAGGGTGGTTCAAAATAATGTTTGGATTTATCCCACAGGAGCTGTAAGGCTTTAAGAGAGGAGCATGGCATAGGTAAAACTGAAGAAATTTGAATCCTGTGTCAGTGATTACAGAAGCCAGGAGACCCTGAAGGGAAAAGGAATGTGTCATGCCTACAGAGGCACATGTAGATACCCAGGGAGGCACAGAGCACCTGCTGAATCAGTAAAGGTATGAGGACAGGTACACAAAGAGAGCATGACTGTCTTGTACCATCTCAGCCCTGTTACAGGCACATTGATCTCCAGAGGTCTGCTCTTGCTGAATTTTCAGACATGCTTCTGTTGGTTTCCTGCAATTTGGCTGCTCTCTCCAATTTTTGAATCAAAATTCAGTCTTGAGTTGAAAGTTCAAGGAAATTAGTTTTAAAATCACCAAGGAAGAAAGCCAGAGCTGACGTGTTTAAGACAGGCTCAAGATATGTTCACTGAGCCACAAATCCCCTTTTAACTGTATAGGTCTTACACTAGCTTGTGTGCACACTGGATAGATTTTGGTATAAAACATATGAAAGTGAACAGTGAAAGACCTGGCACTATAATCCAAAGTCAGGATTAGAAAGACAAAACTAGTCACATTTAGTTCTGGCACAAGTTCCTTGCAGTAGTTTTATAAAAAAAAAGAAAGGCCTTCAGTAATATAGGACTAGAATAGTGAAGTAAAAAAAAATTGAAAAGAGAAATAGGAATGAGTAAGAAAAAAGGTGGTAGGGAATGGTGAATTACTGTCCAGAAACAAGAGATAATAAACTGCCAATGAAGAGATTAAGGAAGGCAAGACATTACCAGAGCTGAGAGAGAAGGAGATTGTTTCAGTAGATGATTTCTAACTTGATTGACAGCCTCTTGTGGAGACTTCATCTGACAAACTCTTATTAAACCCTTCCAGTTCTGTATTACAAAACTCCTGGAAATACACAGTTGGGTTGCTGAAGTCACTGTGTGTGTATAAGCATGGATGTATCACACCCAGCACACTGAGTCCAATCTTGATTTAGGTATGCAGGTAAAGAAGGCAAGCAGTAGAAATTACTGGCAGAATATTCTGTAACAGCAGGTAAAGACACTGCATTCATTTATATAAAGCGATTCATAAAAATGTGTCAATTAAAATATAAATGGTTTATATAATTAAAGTAAGATTTAAGATCTTGATGACTACACTGAATTATAGAGGGCAGCTAAAGTTTGTTAACAGTTAGAACATGGCAGAATTGGTACCTTGCAATTTGATTTCCCATGAGTGTGGAGATGCACGGCCCAAAGCACAGCTAAAAGAGCAGATGAAACTCCATGATCAATAATAAATGGCAATGATTTAAAAGAAAGATTGAGCTGAAGAGTTCACCTTTGCTACCTGCTTCCAGCACTCGCAACAGGGACTCACCACGCCGCGGTGCCGCACGTCAGTCAAGCCTAAAGCAGCAAGCTCAGGTCCTCGCTCAGAACCCGAGCCCACAGACTCACCTGCTCCTGGGTCATCTTGTGCAGCTCCTTCTCCCAGGCTGCCTGGTCATCCTCCAGGTGGTAGGAGGCAGGCGGGGTGAGCCCACGCAGGATCAGGGGGTCGCGGTCGTGGCACAGCGCGGTCAGATGGCCGATGTACAACTTCAACTTGCTGCGGTTCTGGTCCAGTTCTAAGAGGGGCTGAATTATCTGAAACAAGAGAGCAGAGACGGTGAGAACAGCCTGAGACACAAGCAGTGATGAAGGCAAAGATCAGCCTCTCTGTGTCCAAAGAACCTGAACACTCTTTCCTCCTGCTCCTGGTCCATAAGGTACCAACCATCCCGAAGGACACCAAGGACGCTGGGGAAAGGGTGCAGCGATGACAGCTGAGTGATTACACTGGGAAATAGTGATGACAGGAGTGAAACATGAAACAACATTAAACTGAGTGCATTAACTCTACTGATTATCCAGTACTTCAGTTTAACGGCTTCAAGAAAAAGAGATTTTTCTGATAAAAGGTGTCTGTCCACAACTAGTCCAAAAGGCAATGTCAATATAGATTTTTAGCTCGTTTTGCCAATGAACATTTCATTGTAAATTAAGTATGCAGTAAACACGTTCTAAAGAGAATAGTTTCAAATTATGCCAAAACACAACAATTCTAATTGCATCTCTACTTCACCAGAAAGTTAAAATCTAACTTTTTATAATGTTTCACATAGTTAAGGTGTAGTCTTCTATAGTTTTGAAAAGGCAATGACTTTCACCAAACAGGCCAGATTCTATATAACAAACTAAAAAACTGAAATCAAAGGAGTTTAATAAAGTACTATTTTATTTCATTATACTTTACCCAATCTGAATCTAATCATCGCTCCTCAGTGCAATCCAAACTAGAGCCATTCAGTTCCCATAAAAAGTATCTGAAGAACCCCTTCTCATTTTTTAACAAAAATATAGAGCTCAAGTGCATAAATACCTACTGGGCATCCTTTGCTGTGACCTCCCACAAGAATACTGCTTCATTTCTTCTAGATGTTTGTGGGCACATATTCAAAACCACGGTAATGCAAACCTCTAAGGTTTGCAGCTGATGAAAAACTAGGGAAGAATTGGGCCTAGGACCTCCTTTCCATACAATGAGGTGCTGGGCAGGGAGAGCTGGGAAGCCTTGCCAAAGTCCTGGCAACTTCTCTTGGTGTTCCCAGGCAGAGGCTGCACCTGCTGTTTGTTAGGGGGCTGGGGATATCTTTTCAACAGGACACCTCTGACCCTGCTAACGAGTAAGGAGTGAGACAATCTCTGAGACAACTGCAGCAGGGCAGAATACTCTGCTGTCCTGTAGAGAGGGCAATAGCAAGGGATATTTTAATAGATTCAACACAGTTACATTTCACTTCCATCACCAAGCAAAACTGTCCTTAGCCAATTATATCCATCAGCTTTGGTTATTTACTGAATTCGCACTCTGTACTTCAATTTCATATATCTGCTACCAAGATTATGATCTGAAAGTGCATTGCCTGAGCAGGTGAAAACCTGTGATGCCTCTAATTTAATGGATGTCTTTCCTATCTTTCTTACTATTTGGTGTGCTCACAGAGGGTAAAATGATGGATTATCACATCTTAAGAAAATACTGCTCTACAAAAATGCAACAGTCAATGTCTAATATCTAGACAGATAATAAGTCCAATCAATGTAGAAGCTGCCTTGTATTCTTTTCAGGTACCACAGGCTCTTCAATATCCATCAGATGCACAGATTCCAGTCTGAAAAGGACCTGTCTGGATAACCTTCCTGGCTATTCTTTGTGAACAGGAAGATTCTGCTCTCTCTGCCATCCTTGATGCAGAGCAAGCAGAGCTATCTAGCAAGTTAGAATGGAAGACTTTCATACAACAGTTGAATCTGACTGCCCAGGGATAAATCCCCTTTTGAAGCACATTCCTCCTGCACCCTTCCCCCTTTTACCTCGAGCTGGAGAGAGGCCAGCTGAGGCGTGTGAAAGTTCTCAGGCAGCAGCCCTCCCCGAGCTGCTCACAGAGCAATCACTGCCCTCACTTGGGATGCATTAAACGCTGCCAGTCAAGTAGGAAGTGCCCTCCTATCTGCGTTCCTGCCATATCTCATTGGAGCTGGCCACTTAGCAGGAGGCACTGTGCTTCCCACACTGCACAGCTGCCCTGCCTTATCTCAAGAGGTGTAAGAGCATTTGCTAAGTGGAAAGGCAGGGCAGTGCTGGGTTCACAACCCACACCGTGTTCTCATGGTCACTCAGAGCTTTCTAGGAAAGCAGTGGGTAAACAGACCAAAGCAGGAATATCTTCTAAAGCGGCCCTCATTCATTAATTGCCCTGATAGGTTTAGGCCATCCTCATCAATGCATGGAATGAAGTCTGCTTAATGTACCCTCAAGCTCAGAATATTGCTAATGGCCAGCTAAGTTTGACAACATTTCACTAAAAAAGGCTATCACTACAAGTCTGAGGCAGAATGTGAAATTCCTGACAAATCTCTCATGCAAACCCAAACCAACTCAACCAACTAAGAAAGATACCTGTGAACATGTTCCAAATTCAACTTGAAAAAAACATGAACAGGGTTTTTGAGGTTTTGGACCTTTAGAATGAAATGATACTGATTCTTCAGTGGTAGTCCTACTGTTGCTGGACAATGGTCAACTGAAACATGGGTAACTGAATTTCAACTGTTATATGCTAAGTCTCTGCATTTAAATATCTATATATACACAGCAGTGTCTACTGGAAATATGCAAAAAATACATAGGTGGTTATTTGGAAAAGAAAACCAGCAAATGTCCACAGACATCTGCAGAATAAGGAGTGAGTTTAATCGATGTGCAGTTCACCACAACCACCAGCTTTAAATGATGCCTTCTCCAGGCACAAGGGTTAGTGACCTGGTCACCTTTCTCCCTGCTAACAATCCCTTTTTCTCTGAAGGAAGCAACCACTTTTCTTTTTCAGAACCAAGTAACTAAACTTTACTCATTTCAGAGAATATCTTCTAAATTTCCACTTAAGAACCCTGCAGCTGCCATTTTGAAATAAAGCCTTATAGACACCCCTCAAATCCTGCCTGTTTTTGCAACTGCATCAGTGGACCTTGTAAAAGTTATCTCCTTACACAACCTGCCTTACCTGTCAGAATAATGAATCAGTGTGGAGGTTGATCATGGATCAACAGCAGTTATCTTTTTTAAAAAAAGGAGAAAATAACATTTTTTGGCACAGTAAGGGCAATATAAAGTGCCATATGTACATCTGGCACTGGCAGGACTGCTGTCATACCCCCCTGTCAGCCTGACTGCCTTGCCTGCACACACTCTGTGTGTTTATACCCACCACAGAACCCTCAAGGGCAGAGTGATGTTGGTAAGTGGTCTTCATTTTGCAATCAAATAATTCAGTAGTTTTTCTTAACTTACCCCTAGATCTCCAAATATCTGAGAGAAAAAACCTCCCTGGAAGTACAGCTACATCAAGAAGAAAATAACATAGAACTGACAAGTAATCTCAGGTGTCAGAGTAAACAATGTGAGGTAAAAATGGCAGTGTTTTTGTATTAAAAGTGCTACAAAAAAGTGTAGGTGGAATAAACCTGAAAATCTCCAAGGAATTAAATAATTTGAGAAACGATCTAGCTTGCCAACCTGGTCTACATGCTGTGAGTGTTCACTGTAAATCCTGCACAGCACAAATAAGGAAAGAATTCTGAAAAAATCCAAGCAGAAACCCAAAGCACCATCAAACATCTCAAAACTCCGAACTGGACATAACAAATATGTTTGCAACCCCAGTGCAGGTAGTCCTTTATCTCCTATCAACCACATCCATCACGTGAGTGTGGAAAATTATTTTCAAACTTTGGTACACAGGGTTGCAACTATGCTACCCAACAAAACCTACTTCCCAAACTACCACTGCACAGGAGAAGATGGGGCCAAAGATTGTGTAAGCACATATGTTTGTCAAAAAGAAATTATTTCAAAAGGACCTGACAAATCTCTGTATACCTCCCTGTATCTGGGTTTTATTATAGATATTGCCAGGCAAGGATATTTTGCCTCTCTAGCTAAATATCTTTTATTGGGAGATATGAAAAAAAACTAAGATATTGAGTGACACAGTCTGGAAATATTTGCATGGCAAATTGAATTATGCCTTCTTGCTCAGTCCATTTGTGTTTGTTTGGCAACAAACACAAGGGTTCAACAATAATGTTGTAACCACTGAATGCAATGGAGTTTTATGAGGCATGAACTTGGCTCAGAATGTGCAAAGCTTTCCCAAATTCAGAGCAATTTATCACTGATGTCTTCCCTTCATTATTTTAAATGGAAACAGAAGAAAGTTCTCAAGAAGACACATCTTGACCTCAGTTCAGTTCAGCTCAGTTCACTGATACACAGAGATACTTGGTTTCTTCAGCAGACCCCCACACAAAGCTCAAGGACAGGCTCAGTATTCTTCAGATTTGTTTTAAAGATTTTAAAGGCCCAAAAAAAAAAAAAAATTAACTCTAACCTTCATAATTTTCTCCTCATAAACCAGAACAATTTACGTGAGGAGCTAAAAGAGATTCTGGCTACTTTGACAGAGCTGTCTCAGTTCCTTTCTGACAGAATCAATTAGGAAATCATTTTTATATAGCAAATTATTTTTGAAATTTTTATACACCATGAACAAATCCCAAGGATTAATGATTTCCAGAGTTCACCCTCTTCACCTTGGGAAAAATCCAGACCAGAAAAAAAACCCAGAAAAAACAAACCAGGGAAAGGAGTTTTGTCATTAGCTCCCTCTGCTTAAGTAAAATCCTTTCTCCATCATGTAGGTGAGGCAGCGAATTGCAGAGGGTTGGTAGGGTTCCTAAAGCACTCAAAAGGAGCAAGTAGTTCTAAAATATTTTTATACATAACAAATCCAGAAGTGCTTTCCAGGACACTGGCAACTTTCAGTGATGGGGGCTGTGGAGCACAGTTGGCAGGGAAGCACGAGAGGAGCAGCAGGGACTGCTGGAGATCAGAACTGCAATACTGATGTGAGGGGCTGGTAACCAAGAGGAAAAATCAGGAAGGAGATATTTCAGCAGAGCTGAAGGGGGTGTTTGCACACAGCTTGAATTTTACCTGTTTCCTCAATCTCTTCCTTTCAAAAGTAAGGGCATTCACTCCATCTCTTACCCCTAAATAAACTCTCTGCACTGTGCACACCTCACACCTCTTCATTATTAAAATCCCCTTCATCTGAACACTTTGCCCCTGTAAGTTGTGTTACTTACCAGGTTAAATTTTTGAATAATATATTAAATTATAGAAAGCTGTGAAACTGGGTAGTCAGACTGATGATAGTGAAAATTATCATCAAGGAAAAAGAAGTAGCCCCACAGTAAGCAAAAACAGTTTAACAACTGCTTGCAGCTTGTACATGGCACTGTGGATTTAAACTGCATCCTCCTGATCCAAGCTCTGTAGGTGTAACAAGGCAAGTTTTGATTTCACAGAATCAGTCAGATTTTATGCTGACTCCTTCTCTACAGAAATACAGCGGCTTGAGAATAAGTAAGAACAACCTGCTTACATTTTTAATGCCTTTGAGCTTTCTAGCACTTGTTGTCTATGCAGGTGTGAACAAGAAAGTACACACATTTCTTGCTGTGCTGTATTTTGTCTCTTGCTTCTTCCTGTGCCAAGGGATAAGAGGGAAGTGTCTCACACGTGTTCTGGGGGCAGAACAGGGCAGCAAGGCCACGGAGTGTCCATGGCAGTGCTGATGGATCAGGGCTGTGCTCTGCTCTCTGTTCCACTGCTAATGCAGACCAGAAGGGATTTCCTGAGCACTCTGCCAGAGAACAGTCAGGGCCTTTCCTGCTCAGATGAGCTGTAACCTCCCTGTCTGCAGGTGATGGGAATCCTGGTCGTGTCCTTCTCTAACTCTGGGTCTTCATTCTGCTGTTGCAGCTCTCTACCTGCTGAAAGACACTTTCAAAGCAAAGACCTGTGAAGGTTTATCTGTCTTTAGGAACTCTTTTTGGAGTTGCTTGCTCCAAATGCAAAATCCCATGAATAAATACACTTATTTATACAGTAGTTCTTATCTAAAGGCTATTTTAACAATCAGATGTAGTTGGAGAGCTCATAGTGAGCCTACTGTGAGATGGAGCTGCAGATCCTGACATGTCCATCAGTCATTAGGAACTTTACCAGCCAGGAAAAAACAGTGTCTAGATTGGCCACATGCCCTTACAGTTTTTGTTTTGGTTACCATTCTCTGGAGCTTATTTTCATAGTTAATACACTGGAAAGCACGTTTGGGCTTGATTCTTTTTCTAACATTATTCACATCCCCTCTCCCTCCATTTATTTCCTCCTAACTGACAACTAAAAGGGCTTGGCTGCAGCTGCTCTGAGTGTCCTGTCTAGGAGTGCCAGAGCTCAAAATAGCTGGGAGACTGCAGAATCAACAGTATAGTAGAAGCTATAGTATACTAATAATATAGTAGATACTGTAATAGATAGTACACACTATCACACAAACTGCAAGGAACTCCTCTCCTGGAAGTGGCCAGAAACAAAAATGAGTGCAGAATTCCTACTTGCTGCAAAGACCAAGCCACTAGTAGAAGATTATGTTCAGCTGCAAATCAAAAGAGAAAATAAGACACAGACCTGGCATAATCTCATCTGGCAGAAATGAATGATGGCCTTCTTGCAATTGTTTTGCTGAAAAGCACAAATCTCTACAAAAAGAAACCAGCCATCTGTTTTGAATGTTTTAGACTCTAAGTATCTACTTGTGTTCTTCTTTGATCTGTGAGAATAATAGGAAGACAGTGATACAGTCCAGTTACACCTCTGTTGTGAGTGTTTAATTCATCCCAGAGCTGCAGATTACAAGATTCCATCTTGAAATCTCAGTTTTATCATTCTGGGATCAGCAAGAATATGAACGCTGTATCAAGATCAGTTCCTTTGTGCTCATAGATATAACTCTTGGAGAGAGAATACATTCTTCTGACAGAAATTAGTTATTAAACAGCAAAAATAGTAGTTTTCTTTTTTAAAAAGCTAGCAGAAGAATTGTTCTCCAAAATAACAAAAGCACCAGGAGCGGAAGCTGACTTTGTGTCAAGGAAAGCATTCTTCTCTAACCCTCCTGAGGATAAATTAGTTACATCACCTTATTTGAGTGCATCACATTTGAGTTCTTACTAAAAGGCAAGGGGGAGTGAAGAACCCTGACTGGCACCAATATGACAAAACAAACCTGGCCTCTCTCTCTCTCTGTGTCAGGACAAGTTCAAGCAATGTAAGATTATCTGATGCAGCTGCCTTCAAACTTTGCACAGGGTATGTCTCCAAGGCAAGCACAAGACACTTCCACAGTGCTTTTACAGACCTGGATGAAGAATTGTAACAATATCATTATTATACTGCACAATTAGGCTGCAGATTTTTAGAGAGGGGAAGAAATGACTCTTCAGAAGACAAGAGATGACAGTAAAGAACAAGAGACAGTGGTCTAAAGAGCTTTGTCCAGCACACTGGGATGGCAGCTCCTCAAAAATATGGGTTATTTCCCCTTTTCTTGGGAAGGAATAGGATCTTGGCAAAAAAAAAAAGCAGTAGTAATAGAGTCAAATACAAATCCAACACAATTTTGGGAACAATTTCAAAATGAGGTCTAAGAATCACCATCACATCACTTTTAACAAGACAATTTCCAAATATTGCCCAGTAATAACACCTAGCCCTTATACAGCACTTTTCCCAAGCAGAACTTGCACTTCTACAAAAACTTCAGCTCATTTTACAATCAGAGAGCTTGAGACAGGGAGAAGGAGAACAAGTGAGTGGTTGGAGACGATGCCAGGAAAGAATTTATCTTCTGAATCGTGGTCTAGTACTGTGTCCAGTAAATTACAATGTAATATGAGTCAGGCATGAAGGCCCTGCTGGTTTTGACCATTTTGCATGATCTAACAATTAAAAAGACCATATTGAAAATAAATCTAGTCAAAAGGCTTATGAGGTCACAGTGTAGTGAGTGGCAATACTGAGAACCTCCAAAGTGTGACAGCAGGACAAGCAGTTCTGTACAAAATGTGCTTTGTGGAGGGAAGATCACATTTTTGTAGTGAATGAATGACTGTGTAACTCAAACACAGAACTCACCATGAAAAACTATTTACTTTGCTAAAAGAAACCAGCATCAAATAATGTAGAAAAAAAAAATCAATGTTCTCCTCAAACTTCCCAAAGTATGGACACTTACAGTGTTGTAGTGATCCCAAGGAAAACTTCACGTGGTTTGACTGCTCTGGCAAAGATTACATTAAGCCTTGAGATGAGCCAAATGTTTTCCTGCAATGACTTACCCCCTCTTTCCACCACAGACATCACCTCTGAAATCAGAAGTGTTCAATTTTGTGAGTGCCTTCAGTGCTCAGCTCACAATGGTTTTTGCTTCTGAGTTAAAATCTGTCAAACTCAAGTGTTGAATGAAAATGTCACAAAGAAGAGCCTTTTTGTCTGACAATATTTTTATGGTAATAGGAATTGCCAATATTTTCATCATCTTGAAATATCCCCATTTGTATGCACTCCAGTTCCATGCTAGCTCTTGAGCTATTCCACTATTGCTCTAATAAGCACAATAATAATTTTCATTTAATGAATGGATGAGTGGATGAAGCAGATTTCTGAACCACATCCACACGTTCTCCCATTTTCACACACACTTATCCTCTTGCATGTATTAGATCTCTTAAGGTGTAAATTCATATTATTCGTGATAAAAGTGAGTAACAACTAATTAAGCCATTGGCCAGAGCACTTTAGCATTTGAGAAAGACCAGAGAGCATCCTCACGTGAAATCACTCTGGAATTGACTTGGATGTAGAGGAGGATACAGCTCCATCTGGAGAATAAAAGGAGTCATAAGAAATTCAGGCAGCAAGGAAAGGAGCCTGGTGAGAAATGCTAGGAAAGACTATTTCAGGATGAAAGATGGTATTTACATTGAACTATAAACTGAAATGTAAACTACCATCCTCAGAAATTACAGGGAGGGTGCATATGTTTATGAACAGTGCTCCATTTCAGGGAAGCTCTATCTGATAATGCTGTCATGCACAGGCTTGGCATAACTAAATATTAAATTCAGTCAATTCCAGAATGCTGGAGGGGAAAAGCCTTAAGACCTAAACCATAAGAATAAAGTAATGTAGCTAACTATTGTACACAGTTTTTTGGTCTCCATTTAATCATCAGTATTGACCGGAGATGACTGCATCCACAGACCTGAAGGAACTTTGAAAAACAAACTTATTGCCAAGCCCTATGCTATTAATTACATTTCATCATTGTAATACATAAATTTAATTTAACACATGGAGTTTAGGGACTCTGTAACTTACATCATCTTAGCTTTTACAAAGAGAACAAGGACATTTTTTTTAATGAACATGGACTATCACAGTAAAAACAAGTACTCTGTTGGGAATAACTGGCTTGGGGAGCATCCATCACCTTTATACCTTCCCTGCTGACGTATGCACGACAATCCTGAGGCTGACAAGTTTCTGGGATGAGATGTGTGGAAGGCAAGGCTGCTGCCTGACTCATTATTTTGACTGGGATACTCTGGAGCAGCTTTCCTGAGGAAAGTGCCTCAAACTGGAGAGATAAGCTGTATTTAACGTCAACCACCCATTAATTCAGAAAACTATGAAAAACCATACTCTTACTTGCATTCTTAAATGCATCAGCACATGGGAGAGGAAAGAGAGAGATCTTTCTCTCAGTGTTTTCTACCCAAACTCCAAGTTTGCTCCAGAAGGAAAATCAGAATTATTCCTACCTGTATAGTGAGTGTCCTCTTCCTTTTCCTCATTTACTTACCTGACTCCCCCTGTTTAGTTTCTGTGCTTCAGCTGATCTTTACAAGCATTATCCCAAAACCTTTTCACAACATACACGAGTACACAGGCATTGCAAGAGTGGTGATTCAAAGAGAATGTGAAATCAACAGCCAGTGGAAATCAATGAAGCACTTTATCAATTTGTCCACTAAAGAGATTTTGTGAGTTCAGACCCCAAGGCATGAAATTCAAGTTTGACACTGCTGCAGTTGGACTGAATTTTTCAGATGGTTGGCTTGAAAAGAGGGATTTGATCTATACAGTCAGACGGATTGTCTGGCGTTAATTGAGCAAGTGCAAGGCATTATTCTCTCATGAATGTTTTACAAATCTAATACAAAGCAATAATATTCAGAAATGCAAGGGTCCAAGATTTACACAGAAATTTTCAGTTTTCTTTCAAATAACTGATACGAAAAAAATCAAATTCTTAGAAAAAAGTGCACAGAAACTCATGTGAAATATTTTTTCTTAAAAGGTAAGCGAAGAAGGAGGAAGTTTCATATAGATTTTTAAAATATAGTCATCAGTTCTTTCAAATACTTTAAGTACTTCAGAGAAATGTATTCTGCTTTAAAACTGACACTCCAAGGCATAAATGAATCCTGTGTACTGTAGTGTAATAATCAATACTTGACTCCTGGCCAGTAAGAGTTTTTTTTGCCAAAGAACAGGCATGAGGAGAAAGGCTCTGTCCTCTGTAACGTCTTCCCTTTTGAAATGGGAGTTGTTGTGGGGAGAATTTGACAGCAGAAAAGAAAAAATTGTGGACATGGACAAAGAGAGACAAAATGTACTTTAAATGAAAAACAGCTCCCGATTTCTTCCCCATTGTTTTGAAAGAATGAGGGAGATGGAAGGGAGAGAGGAAGGCTGAGGAGATATTCCTCTTTGCCTTCACATTTATAGACAATTCATACTCCTAGTCCATCTGGAGAGTCCTGTGAGTTGATAAATATCTGTGAGTAGTTAGGTCAGTGTGCACGGCAGCAATCTGGGCAGCAGATCTCAACATGCCTGAAACCTTCAGGAGGAACATTATCTTCAGGAGGAACATTATCTCCGAGCAAATTCTTTACAAACCAGAATTGAAAAAGCACACACAGGTTTGGCCACAGCGCAAACTGCTTTGAAAAAGAATCTGACTGAAAACATTTCCTCCATGAAGTCAATGACAAATGATAGGAAAGACATTTCCTGTTCCCTCGTACTTGCACAGAAACTCAATTCCATGCCCCGGGAAGTTCTCCCCACAAGATGGTGAAACAATGACAGGATGATTAGAAGAAGAAAATCACAGGCTGCACATGAACACACACAGAACACCCTCATGCAGGGCGGTGGGAGCAGGGGAGGGAGCACAGGTTGCACAGAGGTTTCACAGAGCACGGGGCGAGGTGTGGAGCGACTGTGGGAACTTTGCTGTTGGCAGGAGAGGTTGGTGCTCACCGTTCTGAACAAAATGGCTGAGCTAAGAGCATCTGACTGGTTATGCCCAAATACCCTCCTCCTCATCCTAGAGGTGCACAGGTGGCAGTGGGAGGAAAGCCCCGAGCAGCATGGGAATGAAATAAAGAGCTGGTTAGTATTTGAAGCACATATGGAAGTACAAACAGCAGTACAAAGCATTCCAGTTCCTTAGGCAGTATTCTGAGCTACCTTCATGTACAGCCTGCTTTGCCCCCCTGCTGGCTTTGTCAGCCTTCAAAATGCTCCTGTGCAAAGAGAAGTGCACCCAGAACCTCCTCCCACCCCCACTCTTCCCTCCTGCCCTTCACTGCGGGGTCTTTGCAAGAATTCCTGAAAATGTCTCCATGTGACTTTGTTTTTCCATGTTATCTTTTCATTTCATCTGTGAATGCTATCCTGCATTCATTTGCAGGCGTGTACTAAAGTTACATGCTGGAAATGGTTTCAGCTCTCTGTAGACTTCAGTGTAGAAACAACAGATATTCTAACATTTGCACCAAATTAAGATTAGGAAATCCATTTAATTTTCAGTATTAGCAATTTCACTCTCTTGAACAGCAGAGTGAAACGCCAACATCTTCCAAAAACACTGCAGAAAATTCAAGCCAGTCAACATACAGTGGAGGAAGGCATTAAATTAAGATGCAAAGGGAAGTTCCCTTGAAAATGACAACTCTCCTGTTTGTTTCTTTGTTTACACTCCTTGTTTTCTGATGCAGACACGAAAGGAGATTTTTCAAGACCTATTTTTGCAGGGTGAATAAGTAATTGGCTTTTGCCGTTTCCTCTTGTACCTGACTCATTATTTCTGTGTATCATTAGGCTGGCACTTAAAGGTCCAGAGTGAGATGCTTCCCTTCAGATTTCACCAATTTCTGCATGAGTCAGAGGGCAGAGAGAAGCATTCCTTCACTCCGTTGAGGCAGTGATTAATGACGGCTAATATTTTAATTAAACTGCAGTGGATGAGATTACAACATGGGATGTGCAATTATGTTGGCATTTTCTGTGCTACCCAAGGGATGGTTAATCTCTCTAATAGTTCTCAAGCACACGGCTGTGCTCTGTGAATGCCACAGGAGGCTCCGCAGTGCTCTGGAGATGGTAAATTGATTTTCCTTCAGTTCACGGCCCATTGAGTTTGTGAGGGAGCAGTCTGTGCTCATCTGGCACCAGGGCTGGGCTTCCCTCGTGGGAGATGAAGGGAGCTGCTGGTGTGCAATGCACAGATCAGAAAGCTGATCCTGGAGCACCATTTCCTGCTACTGAAGACAAGAAACAGTCCTGGGCACTCCACACGCTCAAGCAGTAAACCTGAGCTACTCAGACCTGAATGTGTCTTACAGAACTCAGATCTGGTGTTTTAGGAGAGTAAAGTTTCTGTTCCTTTTCAATGCACCTCCTCCTCTCCACCCACCTAACAACAGCCTGGTACCAGGGACCATTCATTCACCTTTCAGGAGCTTTACACAAAGCCAACACAACAGCAACATCCAGTTCTGCTTTACAACTGCATTCTGGAATGTTCCTTTTGTCACTGCAAGCATGTCAGGGAAAACTACTTATGACACAAAACCATCAGCCCTCACAGTAAAAAATACTTTAAAAACAAAAAAGAGAGAGACATTACCTGGTCAGGGGAGGGCTTGTGGTTGGTTTGGTTGGAATGGGATGAGGATTTGAGGTGGTCATCCTCATAGTTGTCAGCCATCAGCTTCATACGGTTCTGAGTCTATTAAAAAAAGCAAGAAAAAAGAATCTAACTTCTAATGTTCTCACAGGGACTGAAGGGAACAGGGTATTTATACAACTGCATATCCAAAATCCATACATGGGAAAAAACAAGACACATGCCTAGACAGCAGCTGGTATTACCATAGAAAATTGGTAAAAACCATGGATACACCTTCCAACCTGCTCCCTTTAAGGCTAAATTTAAATTAGATTCGCAATTAAGTGGATCATCTGACTTGTACCTACTAAAAGTTTGCTGTAGAAGAAATTAATTTCTTCTTACAGATTCTTGGGATAACAGTTCAGACACCAAACTGGAGAATAATTCAATGAAAACATGAGTTAGGTGTCCCTAAGACAATTAAAAAACCCCAAAGAAGCCCTCAGAAAGCAGTCAGTTTTAAAAACCCAAAAAGTAAACAAACTGAAAATAGGTTATTACTTAAGAAGTCCATCCAGTTTCAATATGCAAATCAGTTTTCAACTGATATATCAAAGAACAGAAAAATTCTGAGACTGGTCAGGAAAATGTAAATTATACAAAAGCCATCCTGTGAGGAAATTAAAAAGGTAATAAATATATACTGGGGAAGGAAAAGTTTCATAATGAAGGCTTATAAAATTAAAACCTGGACACAGACAAGTAAAGAATTAGCAAAGTTTGAAACAAGTTTCTTTGTTTTTCTTCAACTTCTTAGGAAATTTCAAGTTCCAGAGGAGACAGGAGTTTTCAAAACACACAACAGAATATAAATTGTGGAAGAATAAATGGAATACTTGACTTTACCAACGCCATTCTAGGTAAGCAATTGCAAAGAACATTAAAATACGTTACCTGGCTATGTGTGCAAAGGAGAGTGTAAGTAGGATAAAGCCCTTCTAACAGACTACCCTGAAATGAGGTCCCTGAGCACCTACAAACACGCACAAACAAGGACAGAAATGCTCCTGGAAGGATGTCCCAGGGCTCAGAAAGGCCATCAGGCAGCAGTGATGCCCCGTGGGCAGCCAGGACCTTGCAAAGCCAAGTGCTGCATCCTCTGGGTGCCAGGGCCGTGGGGAGCTCACACGTGGGGCAGCCCCAGAAGTACCCATGGTGTTTCTCCTCCCAGCTCAGAAGGCACAAAGAGCCCCCTCTGGAGCTTTGTGAAACCCTTGTATTCTCAGGAAATCAAGGGACTGCCCTGACCTACCTGAGATACGACACAGAGCAAATTATCTACAGCCAGACACGTGGAATCACCAGACATGCACTGAAATTAAATGTCTTCAATGAAAGCTCAAAGCTCACAGAAATGCCAGCTGTTGATTCAATCCCCTCATACCTCTATGGTTTCTCACTGGAAACTCTAAGCTTAATGAGCATCTCGAGGCTAGAGAATGCAGATTCTGCTTGTCTCTATTCAGATCATGAGAGAGAAGGTCCAGGGTTTGAATCTGGATTTGATTTTGTTTTGGAATAATTGAACAAAAGCTAATAGTAAATTGAGCTTAAGCAATAAGCAATTTAATCATGCAAAATTTTTATATTGTTTGCTCTGCTTTGTCAAGCGAGTTCTCAATTCCAAGTCTGACTCATCATTCATAAATCACTACTTGAAACACGCTACATTAATCCTTAAACAACCAGTTTATTGTAAAGGCACTTTCTTAGTATTTATTATTTTATTATATTTAAGGTTGTATCTTCAACAGTTTCTTCTTTGCAATGAGAACAATAGATTTTAAACCATTTCACATTTCCTTGGAAATTCATTGTTTTGATAATAAATAATAAATTCTTACATGTCTTTCAGTGTGTGTATGTGGAGAAAATCTGTTGAAGCCCAGATGTTTAGCAGAATGCTAGTACAGCACATTAACTTTCCTGAGAGAAAATGTAGCTCTTCTCAGCTAGAGACAGCATGTTTTACATATATAAAAATCCCAAACAAACAATGTTAGCTGGTACAGGTAAAGAAGAGTATAAACACTGCAGAGACTCACAGGCTGGGTCAGGCTGGAAGGGAGCACAGTGGTCACTGCTCCAGCAGGGCCATCCCAGAGCACCTGGCACAGCTTTGCCCCCAGAGGGTTCTGCAGTGTCCCCACTGAGGGACACTCCACAGCCTCTCTGCACAGTCTGTTCCAGTGCATGGGCACTGCACAGCAAAGAAATTCTTCCTCATGCTCAGCTGGAGCTTCTGTGACTCAGTTTCTGCCCTTCTGTCCCATTGCCTGGCACCACCAAAACCTGGCTCCATCCTCTGCCACCTCCCTGAGGTCCTCTCAGTCTTCTCAAAACTCAACGTGTCCAGCTCCCTCAGCCTGCCTGGTTAGAGATGCTCCAGTCCTGCCATTATCTTTGTCACTCTCCACTGGACCCCCTCCAGGATCTCTGTGTCCCTCTTGTCCTGAGGAGCCCAGAACTGGCCACAGCAGGTGTGTGACACTCCAGGTGTGCCTCAGCAGGGATCTCCCTCAGCCTTCTGGCAGTGCTCTTCCTCATGCACCCCAGGATACCACTGGCCTTCCTGGCTTCCAGGACACACTGCTGGCCCATGGACAGCTTGTTGTCCACCAGGACCCCCAGGAGCTTCTCCCCAGAGCTGCTTTCCAGCAGGTTGGCCCCACACCTCATCTCTGTCGAGCCTGGCTGTGCCCTGTCCCACTTCAGCTCCAGTTTAAAGCCCTCAACGAGCCCTGCTGAGTCCTGAGCTAAGATCCCTTTTCCCTTCTCACACAGGTGGACCCCATTTGCTGCCAGCAAGCTCAGTGTTGTATAAACTGACCCATGATCAAAAACCACAAAATGCTGCTGTTTACACCAGTCTTGTAGCCAGGTGTTCATCTGCATGACTTCCCTGTTTCTTGCTCCATCATTCCCTGCAACTGGCAGCACAGAAGAGAACCCAACTGGTTCTCCAGGTCCCTTGGCCAGTTTTCCCAAGGCTCTGAGGACCCTCCTCACTGTCCTTATCCTTTTTGCTGGGACATTATTGCTGCCCACTCACAAAACCCTAAGAGGGTGACAATCAGTGGCTGTAGCAGGCTGGGAAGTTTCTTGGTGATGTCCTGGCCTCAGGGGAGCCACACACCTCCCTCTGGGCTGGGTCTGGTCACAAAAAGCACAGAGTTCCTCAGAGAGAGATCTGAAGCCAAACTGAGGAGGTCACGTGCTTCTGTCACTTAAATTCAAGTAGGACAACCTGCTATTAACACTTGGCAGCAGGTACTGGGAAGTGGATGATGGAATTGGGCTGGTTTAGCCTGAAAAAGACAAGGCTGTTTTTAATTACTTGCTAGGAGGAAATAAGAGGACATGAAGCCATTGGAGAGGATAGGACAGGGGATGACAGATGTAAAATGGAACACAGAAAATTCTGATTAGAGATCAGGAAAATTCTCTTCATAATGAGGTGCAGTAAATGCCAGAACAGGCTGCCAGGAGACTGTGACATCTCCATCCCTGAAGATACTGAAAATGCAGCTGTACAAGGCCTTGAGCAAGGGGCTCTAATTAGTGATGTTCTCAGCAGGTGGCCGGACACAGAGGGCTGCTCCAACCTAAAATATGCTGCAATTCTTATTTGGAATTTCCATCAGATCATTTGAGAGTTTCAAAGCTCAACTTTTCAGAAGAAGAGGGAGATATTTGGTTTATTTGCTTAGCTCCATTACAGCCCTTTGAGCATTTAAACCCACAAGAATCCCTACAGTGTCCTGATGATGACAATCCTATGGGACCAGAGCACCTAGAAGGACATTTTCTATGTTCCCCCTTTAATTCAACCTGACCTCCCACTGCAGCTGCTGTTCATTTAAGAGTGCATGTTTGTGACAAGTCTTGGCAAGAAAATGCCAAAATCAGTATTGTGATTCCACTACAGGAACTAATTTATGCATACATCATTGGAATTAGGCAAAAATCAAAAGATGGAAGAAAAGCAGCTTATTTCCTGATGGATACTACTAACAATTATTTTCCAACATTTAAAATCCAAGCAGTGTTGCAAATAAAATATATAATATTGTAATATTTTTACAGTTCTTTTATATCAAACATAGAAATAAAAAGCTTCTGCTTAGGACTGGACTAAGAAGGACTAATGACAAACTTTTACTCAGAAATTTTAAAAATAATTGCAAATACATGAACTGGGTTTCTCTCCTACTGCTCCTCCACAGGAAAAAAAAAAAAAGTCCAGAAGGATGGAAATTTCTAGAGCAAATGGCTGCTGTAATGATTTAAAAACAAACCGTTTACTTTTCTGTGGGGAACCACTCCAACATCCTGCAGTCCTGAGCTGGTTTGTCATGGTGCTATTATACAATCCTCTCCCACCTCATGAGGTTATGGCTCAGATCCTAGGGCAAGCATTTCTACATCACTGTAAAAAGTATGAACAACAAAGTGGTTTAACCACGGGGTCCTGTGAGAAAATAAATGAGCAGCGCAGACAAATCAGTTGTGTCAGGAGTGCTTTTGTCTAAAACCTCCAGAGCTGTAAGCAGAACTAGCAGTGATGGGAACCTGATGTCAGATTTAAATTTTGCTTAGAAAAAAATACCACGTGCCCTGACAGGTACCTCCTTCATGCATGTGCAGAAAAAATGCTGGAATGAAGAAAACGGGATAAAACTCCTCAACACAATGGGTTTTGGTTTTTTTTTTCCAGAAGGTACCTTCTTTTCATTTTTTTCTTGGACAGATTTCATGAAATTACTCCTGGCCCTCCAATCATACCTTCCCCAAAGCCCCCACAGCTTGTCAAAGCCTTTAACAATGCTCTTCTTTTCTTCCAATAATCACCATGCAAAAGAACAGTCCCAAACCCTTCAGACTGGTGTAAATTCTCAAAATTACTCCAGAGCCACCACACACTCTCCAGCTCTTAAGTGAAAGTCAGGAATGACTGTGGAGGCCTTGGCCCTGAAGACCAGGTCTAAAACATAACATTTGCAAGGGTACTACATCTAAAAAACCTCAGCTTCCCCTGGTCATAAATTAGACTTTACTCTAGAAATATCAGATCTCACCCAGCCCTCCCTTTTTGCACCCCAGAATTTCTGCAGTTATTTATCCTTCTGCCTCTTTGATACACTTATTGTTAATGCCTTTTTTACTTCCTGTCATCATTTAAGCCATTCTTCTTCCTTATCCCTTGCTACAGCAGCAGTTATACTGAAAGAACAAGCACCAGGAGAAAACATGAGATAAACCTGTTTTAATCATGAATGTGAACCATCAGCATCAGAACTTCTCTAAACATGCTCTCTTTGGTTGTTTCATGGTCCTGCCATGATTTCAGTGTATTTTCATTACTTTTTTTCCCTGGGTACCACATAGCTCATTTCTGCCTGTATTCTACAATCACTGTTTGAGTAAAGAAGGAAATTACCACAATTAAACTGTTTCTAACATATCCAACACCTGAAAACTTCCATTGCAAACTGCACATGTACACTACTTTACCTGCCAAAACTGTAGCCATAGTTGATTTTTAAAGAATCACCCAGTTCTTCCTCGTTCATGGAGGTGCTTCAAAGCACCTGTAGGTTCCTAGAAGTAAGTTATTTTATGCTCACTGCAGGCCACACTGGTAGCTTGCTTGTGCACCTCAACGCTAAAGACCAAATGAATAGATTCTATCACAGTTAAATTATTACATGAGAAAAACCAGAACTGATGCTGATGCACAAAGTTTAGGGGAAAGGCAGAGACATACTCTGGAGTCCAGCTGGTAAAGCCTAGAGGAGTGCTGCCCACCTCTGACAAACTCTTTATTGTGGAATCCCACGCATAAATTTGAAGCCCACAGATTTAACTACAGACATTGTTTATAGTATATTTTACAGAATGTTTTTATTTGAAAGCTTGCACGACGTTGTGTGTTCTAATGAGAGTACATACCTTTCTTAAGCATTTCTGCAGGACAGCTAATGTTCTGGTAACCATTAGCCTGGAAAGCTTTTGAAACCACGTTCTGTTCATGGGGATCACACATTTCTGTATCTCCAGAGAAGCTCTCTCTAACAAACAGCAGAGAGCAGCTCATGAGCTGTGCATTCTGTTAATGCAGTCTGCTTCACATGCTCATTGCAGTAACTTACTCAAAGTGTGTGCATCAAGTCTGTTCCTCCACCATGAAACAGCACAAACCATGACATCAGTGACCAGCTTCTCATTTTTTGGAGAATATTTGCGTGGGGTAGTTTTGGTTTTTCTAACCAGTCTAAACAAGCTTTATTAATCCTTTAATGTAGAGTTTAAAAAACCCCACATTAAGTAAATATTAATATAGTGACTGTACTGTGACAAATGAGTGTGTGGTGGATGCAGTGTGTCGGTGCATTAAAGGAGTTATCCCATTTTAATCTGAGTTCAATGTTTCACTGGAAGCACACGCAAAAGCAACAGTTTAGAAACATTTTTGTCACTAATAACATAGAAATACAATGGAAAAACTAAGGTGAGTTTTCTTTCAAAGTGTGGGCCTAATTCAGTATCTGTGAAAATTATGCACTTGTGGAAGCTTGTTAGACACCTGCAGTGATCCATAATCCCTGTTAGTGTCCAAGCAGCTCCCTGCTGGAATCTGGCTGTCAGAAACACAGAAAGAATAATTCCTGCTATTCGAATATGGTGCTCTGCATAACTACCTTGAGTATATCTACACCCACCTTAAGTATATTACCTTGAGTCTGTACCTACCCTAAATACCCTACCTTGAGTCTATGCCTACCTAGAGCATTAGGGGTCTGAAAGATTAAGTATTTAACTCTGTGCCTCCTTCCCACTCAGAATATTTAATGAAATGGGAGACATTTCTCAAATTTGTACGGAGATGGCACATGCAGAGTTGCCATCTTTGTTTGCAAGGTTTAAGAGACACATCATTAGTTAGGTTTGGCTTTCCTTTTGGCTGTGTTTAAGATCAGCAACTGAGATTTCTCTCTTAGCAGCAAACCAGCACAAATTTCAACGGCATAGACATGAAACCCATTCCTGTTACCAAGTTTCTGTACATGCTGGAGCCTGTGTTTGTGAGCCCAGCAAAGACTGTGTGCAGCTTCTGGGGTTTGTCAAAGCCTGCAGGATTTAGCACAGCTCTACCTGAGATGCTGCCTTCTGCACTGGCTGCTGCCAGTGTTCCAACAATATTACTTTATAAAGTGACTTTATCAGTCCAGCTAATTTCTGTGTTTAAAGATGACATTTTCCTGCTCATCTCCCCACATGTGATAATTACTGAGAACATTTTATTGATCCTGTGATTACGTTAAACTTGTGCAATTTAAGCATCAACACTAAACACTACAGGTAAGGTTAGTCTTACAAAATCTATATGAAATCTGAAGGCAAACCCCCTAAATCACCTCTGTTATATCCCATAGAACAGGCAAATATTTCTATCAAATACAGCACAAACTTTGCTCGACACTGTTGATGGGACTCCTGTTCCGTTATGACTATTTGCCTAAAATTTCTCCCTCCTTCCCTTTTCACTTCTGCTTCACTCCACACCCTGCTCATCTTACCCTCAACTCCCTTACTCTGTCCCCCTTTCCTTTGTTATTCTGTTTGGTTCTCCTTTCCAGAATAAATCCACTTGCATACACTCTGCTTCACAGAGCTGCCTGTCTGACACCACCACTTCAGTCACTCTGCTTTCATCTCAGGCTTTCTCCTGGCCTGAAACAAGAAAGTTTCTCAGTCCAGTGGTATCCATGAATCCTGGCTGGCAAAATCTCATATAGGAATTTGCACACAAGATGCATCCTACTGCAGAACCTTAAAAGCTAGTCATGATCCCCTGGCTCAACAAAATCATTTGTGGGCCATCTGCTCATGTGTATCTACATACACCTTTCCCAGCTGAAGTGATTTGGAAGTCTTCCAATCTTTGTCTATTGTGACTGTGTTGTTACAATAAATATAGTAAAAGCATTCTTTCATCCAGCAATTTTTAATTTTGGAAAGTATATGCCAGTTTTGACCACAGACCTTTTATTGTTACATGTTTTTATTGTTATGTGACTCACCACTTCAACTGCATTTGCCTGCAGCTTCAAAGAGTTGTTAATAGCAGCTCCCCCTCCCCTCTATACATGCTGTTCTTGGCAAAAAAAGGAGTTATGTACAGATACAAATTCCTGGATGCTAAAGTGATGTGAGCTGCTCAGTATCATCTCAGCACAGCCTGTCTGGGACTGCCCAGAACCCAGCTCTGGCTGTATACACCAATGGATCTGTGTCTAAATGATGTAAACACTGGTGATAGCAACTTAAAAAAACCCCACACAACCAAACCTCAAGACTATTTGTGCTTGTTCTGAAATTAACTTTAAAAGCTGTTGCGTATAAAATAAAAAGAAACCCAGTATTATTCTTTTTGTGCCTTGCTTTCATCTTTGAATCCAGGCAAAATCCTGCATGGTAACTGCTGGAGGGAAGAGTTGAAAGGGCTTTTCCTTTGACAACCAGCAGAGCTTAGCTACCCCAAGCTAAAAAAAAGTTCAGAATTTTTTTGCACAGCCAATTATTGGGCTTGACATGCACCTAGAAGTGCCCTGCCTCAACAGCCACACAAACACAGACATTGCATTCCTGTCTGTCCACACCATCTGCGTGTGGTCTGCACACACAGGATTCCTGTCCATCCTCACTGGCCCCGTGCTTGGCCCAGGGAGGGAGGATTCCTGCCCCAGCACACGGGGCACATGTGCAGTGCAGAGCTGGGCAGATGATTGCTGTCCCTTCCTCTGCTCCTGCACACACTACACAACCAAGGAGAACCACAACAAACCAACACTTCTCTTTTTTTTTCTCTGGTTGCTCCAGCAGAGGTTGACTTTTCCTGTTACATCTGCATCAAAGCTTAGGTACTAAGCTGGAGAGACTGAAAAAACATTCCGTTTTTCTACTGCATTTGTGCCAAAATTATTCTTACCAAGGAAAGAAATTCTCTTATTCTCTACGAAATTCATGGCACAGTATGTGTAGAGATGTGCCAGTTTGGCCAGCTGAATTCCTGTAAGGTGTCTGCACTCCAGTATTCCTGTCTTTGCCTGCTCTATTCCTAATCTCTTGTCTTTCTGTGATTTACATTATATGATGCCATTACATATGAGTAGAGGCCCACCCAACGGGCACCATAAAGCACTCTGTAAAGCTCAGAAAAGAAAATCTTAGAGAATTCTCTCTGCTACAGGACCACTAAAAGAAAAAGATCTGTGGAACAAGATGAGAAAAAAGGCAGTCATACCTCTGGTGAGTTTTTCTTAACAATCCTTTTACTGCTAAGTCATTAAACTTAAGATAGGTGATTCCACTTGTTAAAGAGCCCTGACAAAGCAGAGGAAGAAACAGAAAAGAATGAATAGAAGGACAAGAGCAACCTTGACTGATTGATTTGTAATTAGAAGACCTGGGAGGAAACAAGGCAGCCTTCATATTTTGAAGCCCTCTTTACATCACAAACCAGCTTTGTGGCTGACAATGGAGAAGGACTAGCTGGTTTTGGTAATCAGGAAAGGGGAGAAGAGAAAAGTCTTTTTGTAATGTGATCGTGATGAAAAGGTGTAGGAAAATAAGGAATTAGATTTAGTCTGCACTTCGCAGTCTCTGGGTCCTTCCCACCAAATCTGTGAAGTTTTCATTTTTTAGTGCAGAAGAACCTACATCTTGCATGCCTCCATGTGACATAGAGAAGACACTTGAAAAATGATTGAAGATCTGTATATACAAGTAAATATATTTCCCCCTTAGGGGGAAAAAAACCCAACAAAACAAAAGACAGGGAAAAAACTAAAATGAGAAGGTACAGTCCTTAATACTTCCAGAGAGCAAATAAACTCGTGCAGGCTTCCAAGTTTTAAACAGCCTGTGAGTGTGTGTGCTCTAAAGGATCACTCTATTGCTTCTATTATTTTTTCAGCACCATTACTGTCAGCAGTTGGCAGAGGTTTGGGTTGCTAGCTGTAACAAAGGAGGCACAGCCAAGGGTGCATCTGCTGGTGTTCAGGGGATGGAGGACTGGCTTGGTGTCATAAATTATGGTCATGTTTCATGTTCAGATGAAAACAGTGAGAAGAGTAACTTCTGAACTATTAAAAGGATTAAGAGTGGTAGAATGGTGAAACAGAATGTTTAAAACTGTGAAGTTTCCCACCCCAAACAAAAATCCACTGTAAAAACAAGAGATAACCTAGGTTGTTCAAATCCTGAGGAAAAACTTGCCTGGAGTCAGCTGTGAGACCTCCGTTTACTTTTTGTTTACTCAGCTACAGGAAATATTTGTATTCACACTAAGACAGACAGGCATTGGTGGTAAACAAATAGAAAGAGAACAAAGGACTGGGTTCTGTGACTGTAAAATTGTACTCAAATAAAGAGAACAAAAGCTCTAATAAAATGGCTCCCCCTTAACCAGGGCTTATTCAACATAAAAGGCCACTGCTTCCTCCAGACACCAGTCCTGCGATGAGTTTAACACAATTTTGGAGAGTAGAGCTTTACAAAAGTTGAGAGACTAACATTCACCTATATTATCGATAATCTACAATTCTACAACACGTAATTGCAAAAATGAATGACTTGTATTTGAAATTGAGGGTACATAATCAGCAAATTTTTCTTATATCCACATGCTACATGTTTGATTATACCAGGTAAAATCAGACAGCAATTTTTTGATAGCCAAGTTTGAGACTTACTTTGTCTTCAAGCAAAATCCTGGACTAATCCCTAAAAGCATTTGTTACTACTGCCAAGACTCCAAGCCTTTGGTAACACATTCAAGGCAAAAATGGGCACACAGAAACTGTGCCTTTATTTTGTGTTCCATCCAGGTCTGCTCAGGGACAGCTGAACACAACTGCCCTAAAGATGATCTGCCAAAATCACTAACTCACGTTTGACAGCACTGTCTGCAGGCCCCCAGCCTGGGAGGGACTGGGAGCACAATCTCCACCAGGATCAACTTTCTCATCTTGTACCTTTTGGAGCTGGCAGCTCTTTCCAGACTCCTCACAGCTCCCAGCTTGGGAGACAGCAGAAAAATCTCCATCCCCTCCCTGCATTCACAAATGTCAAGTGGCACTTGTGAAAACCTAGGGAAGACCTGCACACCTTTTCTTTGGTTGTCAGTATTTCCTCACCTCAGCAAAGGGCTGTAGAAAACAGCATGTACTTATGAAGGAGTCAATGCATCATTTGTTCTGCACCTAAACATGAACAGTAATCTTTGTCACATTTGGATTCTGCAGAACATAATATCATGAATTTACTAGAAGTGAGGGCAATCTGCAGCCACCAGCACCCCCCACTTGCAGAAGCTATCACAAGTAACTGATGTCTAATTTCAGAAATTTGTGTCTCACTTTGACAAACCTGCTACACTGTCCTATCATTTCCAGAACGTGGTGTGTAAATTAATGAAGGAATATTATCAGGAAACTACTCCTAATTGACAGCATCTTAGATTTCCAACTGCAAGATGAAAGCAATATTTTCCCCTGTCTTACCTATTCATTTGCCTGAGATAAGGTGTACTGGACTAGGCCCAATCTGAGAGTTTCAAAAGGGGAAATTATTTTCAGAATTTAATGAGCTTAATACAGTGGATGAGAAAAAAAATCTGTAGACAGAGATACTTCAGTGCATGAGCACAAAAATACCTGAGATCATCAACAGTTCACTGTTTACTGAAGCTGAAGTTCATTCCATGCAGTTAAGACTAAATTTTTTTCATTATCAATTTTTAAGATGGTGGGGATTAAAATTCTCTTTTGCAGACTATGCATTTCTCTCTTTTCAATAAAAAAAAAAAAGCCAGTGATTTATTATGTTACGCCCAAAATAACACAGCAAAATCTCAAATATGCAATATATTCTATCTTATAGATGATTAATTTTCATGACATATTCTAGGTATACAATTCTTTCCATCATTCATTCCTCCTTCAAGTGAAGAACACATCACTAACACATTAAGTCATGCAACTGTTAATCTGTAATCTACTTGAAACCTTCTACATATTTAGTTTATGAACCCAATCAGTCACCTCATATCTCTGACTTCACCCTCTCCTTACACGTTTTTGGAATACACCTTGAGTCATCTACCACCTCACTAGTTACAGGTTTTACACAACTTAAAACCAATACTAAAACTGGGAAAATGCCTTTCAGCTTTCTGCCACTATGTTTTAAATGATTATCAATGTGTGAGCTGTTTTTATATAAGATAGTTGGTAATGTCACAGGTTCATTAGGCTTTTCATCCAGAGACAAGTAACCACAAATAAAGTTTTACTTTATAGCTTTAGAATGAAACCATGCAGTGTGCTGCATGTTCCCTGAGGAATAATACCATTAAAAACAGGAAGAGATAAACACAATGTACCAAGTCAGCACATTTTGAATGGAGATTTGGTAAAGGGACTCCTGTCTCCTAGACAATTGTCATTGTCAGGTAAACCAGCCCAGATGAACAGGAATCATCTAGTACAGAAAAGCCTGCATCCAATCAATGGAATACCTGTAAGGATGCTTACACACCCATCTTCACCAAGTTCAAGCAAGGAATTCAAAATCTTCCTGAATCTGACATTTTGGTGTGAAATTTCTGTTTCTTCACAAAAGAAAATCTATTTGTGGATTTATCTCACCAAGACTTTTTGTGTTTAAGTGGAATTCTCCCTGTGACCAACACTTCAGAGTTCCCTCAACAATGGGTATAAACACTACAATTTAAATGTAATCATAAACTCACTGTATTTTCTGGTCATCCTTCAGACATCACCAATTCAAATGCCAGGAGTGATGCCAAACCAGCCCGGCCACAAGGACCTCTGGTTGGAAAGTCTCAAATATTTTACCCCTGAGGCACATCCTGCCCCTGGACAACCACCAGGAGCAGTTGTGCACGGGTCCTTCCCAGCTCCCCCACAAACCAGGGAAGCAAAGCAAAGGAAGATGTAGCCATAATTGCATTCCTTGAATGAACCATGGGCAATCCTGAGCTGTTCTAAACCACATTCTGACATTCTCCATCTATCTCATGACTCACTGGCTGAGACAAATATTGTCAGGAACTATGTTCAACATAGTATTTGTAGCAAAGAGACAGAATGAATTCCAAAAATACTCTGTTGAATGTATGTATCACAGAGAGCTGTTCTAATATACTCTCTTTATTTCACTGAAACCACTGTGTATCAGACCAGTGGTTTGGGCCACAATAACTACAGGAAACCACCATATGGTACAACTGTGATGTCAAATGCCAGTGACTATTTTTACACTGCACCAATGCCCAGCAGGACCACTCACAGACCAAGGAATGATTATTTTCCAGGCCCAAATTAGATCTTCCAGTGCAGCCTCCTGAGGAAGCCCAAGCCCAGCATTGGGCATTCTCAGCTCTTTAACAGTGCAACAAGCCTGGCTCTCCCAGGGCAGGCCTAACAATCTTTCCTGATATCCAACACCATCAAGATCAGGAAGGGGATAGAGGGTCTCTCAGGTGCTAACCTGGATTGTCCAACAGCTCTCATTTTCTAAATAACTTCCTACAGGAGTTCATAAGCCTTCAATGAGAGCTAGTGTATATGTGGCATTAAATGTGTTGGCAATCATCCAACTAATTTAAATTCATTTGTGTCAATTTTTAGTCAATTAAAAAGCTGTGAAACTAGAATATGAAAATCTTAATATATTAAACAAATGGAGGAATACTTCTAACAGAGTGAAACAGGTTTTTGAAATCTGAGTTCAAACTTGGGAAATATTAGTCCTTACTAATAAGACTAAATGTTTAAAATGGTTCTAAACCATTTAAAAAAAATTAAAATTCTTTTAAAAAATGTTACAAATATCTAGAAAATAAGGGTAGCAAGTACTGTATTGTCACCTGAGTTCCACAACACCTCTCTAAATCCTAAAGCCCCCTCTCTCAGTGAGGGAAAGCACCTTCCTCTTGCAGCAAAGCTGCACAGCTGTACCCTAAAGCTGCAGGCTGTGGCATGGCTGAAGGCACAAGCAGAAAGCAGCCAGGGCACAAGAAGAGGCAGCGAGTGCAGCTCCCTGCCCTGGCATCCTGCAGCCAGCCACAGCCAGGGCTGCCTCCAACACACATTTTTATTTAGTCATGCAAGAGGCAAAGGGTGAAGGGAAGGGAGGAGGGGAGGGGAAGGAGTGTAAGTAATAGCAGGGAGAGATGAAATGCTGCCCCAGAAAAGACTGCTGACGCTGCACTGAGCACTGTTACTGTGCTAATAGATGATTAAAAATGATGGGGAAAAGGTCTGGAACACATGGCAGAGAGAAGGTGCTTTCTCTTAATCTGGGAGGGCTCCCAGTGCTGTGCTGCAGGCACAGTGCTCAGGGGCATGACAAAGCCTTGCTTTCTGAGCCTGCTCACTGCTGTCAGGGTATGGGGTCTGCTCCTGGCAGGGACTTGCCCCTTGACAGAAACAATTACTGAGGAGCAAAGCCTGGCAAAACAAGCAGGGCTGTGATTGAGAATCTGGGCGCATTACAGGCCCCCGACAAAAGCCACGGTGCTTAAATCTGACAGCTGGCAGTGCTTGATGAGAGCCAATTAGTGGATATATATCCACTTCAGCCAGAAGTTCCTTCTGTTTCTGGTCCAACAGCTTCCTGTACAGGAAGTGTACAGAGTGATTTCCCCCACTTCTGCCTGCTCACATCTATGCCAGCTCCACTGCCAGCACAGCTAAGAATATACTGCAAGAACCACATATTTTGGCACCTTTGTGTATTAAAGCCAGCAACTGAAAAGCTGCAGTGACCCTCCAGACACTGGTGGTATAAAAACATGAAAAAAATGACTTTGCTTTGACTCTACAGACCATGCAGTGATAGGTGAGGCTGAGACTGTGCTGCATATGCAACAAATCCACTGCAAGTGACAATAGTCCTTGAAATGCTTCACTATTTCTTGGAAAATGTCTGGCAACGTGCATTAATCTGTTTGTTCCTGCTTCAAATTGGTGAACCTGCTGTTCAGAGAACACCAGAGCTCAGAGCACCTTCTGTTCTGCACAGCTCATGAAGAACCCTCTGACACGGCTCCCCCAGCTCTTCTGCCTGTTCTCAATTTTTCTGTTATCACAGAAGTTTTCTCTCCCCACTTTTACATCTGTGTGCACTCTGTGGATACTGTGGTAAAGAGATCAATAAACAAAGATGGATCCAAGTGCCCTGCATCTCAGCACTCATTTCAAATATGAACTTTTCTTCCTGAGTGACAAAGAAGCCACCATCACCACATTCAGACAACTCACCTACATATTCCTAGACTTCCCAAGTTCCCTTCTGACACTGGTTTGAGAGATGCCTCCCCTCACTGAACTCCAGACTGCTGGAACCTTTCAGAGAGCACCAGGGCTTCTGTCACAAAACAGCACCACATTCAGCAATTACCTGCAGTGACTGCACCCATGTCACCTGAGGAAGGAATTCTCTTGCTGACAGGGTAATCATCTCATCAGACATGGTTTGAAATCAGGGCAGCTAAGGTAAAGCAAAGACTAACTGCACGCCCTCACAATCTGCATTATTTCACTGGGCAGGGTGGTAACTAAAACTGCCAGAAGTGTGGTCATGCTGATACAGCTCCACAGCAGCAAGAGGAAAACATTTGCCTGTCACTCTCCTTTGACCTGTTTTACATTCTCTTGTTATAAACAGAAATGACTCCAGCCAGTGGAACTTCAGTTTGGAAAAGTTCACAGCAGAGGAGTGTCAGGTGTCAGTGGGCAGCGTTTCCAGAGGAACAAGTAACAGTGGAAAAATATAATTTTTGGGGTGAGAAGCTACTCTGGAATCTACAATTCTTTCCTTTTTCTCATGATCCCATGAACCACATTTACTTGGGAAACCAGCCTTTGCAGTAACTTGGCCTCATAAAGAAAGCCAGTCAAAAATCTTTCAGGGAAGAGGCACAAAGTAGCACAGAAAAAACAGCTTTAGTACTTGCTTGCTTCGATGAAATGTATATTCAATATTGCATAAATACTATTACTACCAGTCAATTATTAGTTATTTGACCATTGCCAAGTAATTCCTCTCCATTAGTGGGAATGTTAAATAGGAGCCCCTCAGATTCATGCTGGCCCACAGAGGAAGGCATAGTCTTGGTGAGGATATAGAAGCAGAAGGGAACAACAGGTTTTAAAGAGAGGTATTAAAGCTTCCTCTGGATGGCAAGGCTGACTGCAAAACCCACACTGACAATAGCATGGGGCTTCTTATCTCCCTTTATTGAAATAGAAAGGAGCTCTTTTTCAGTAAACAGCAAGACTGTCTACAGCAAGAACATGACAGGCAGTAAATATTTTTTTTTTCTATGCCCCTAATAGAAAAAAAATAGTAATGAGCCTAAACAGCAGTAAGGGACATTATATATAATGATAAGGGCAGATAAGGTATAGAAAAGACTTCCCAGGACTGAAGGTCTCCTTCACTTAAAGTCTTTAAGAACAGATTCCAGGTGTAACTGGATGAATCAAGTCAGCTGCAGAGAGCCCTCTCCTGAGGCCATACTATTCACTATTTCTCATTAACAGTTTGCATGACTAAAGAAAATGTATGTTTATGAAATACAGCTGAGTGATTCTCTGAGCATGCTGAAGTACAGAATGAAAACTCAAAATGTTCTTAAAAGACTGAGGAACTGATCTGAAAGTAACTTTTATTTAGCCATAGGCAGCATAATAAAACATATATAGTATTAATCTAACCTGATTTCAAATGAAAATGTTGAGATCCTGTCATCAGTAACACTGAGCCAAGCTTGTTCCTGGTCACTTCTGCTATAATAATAATAACTATGAAACATTAGATATTAAGTGAATATGGCTACTTACAAACAATTAATTTAAATAACACTCCAATCCGTCAGAAGACACTAATACTGTTCAGAGCCTCCTAAAAATTTTAACACTATTGCTTTACATTTCTGGCATGGCAGTGACAGAGATGCTGGTCAAGTCAGGCACCCACTCTGCCACACACTGTACAAACACAGAAAATGACAGCCTTTGCTATGAACAGCTCCTAGCAGAAAATCCCAGCTGTTTAAGACTCAAAGCCCACAGAGAGGAAAACCTCAGCCCCTTCAGACATGCCCTCCCTTCACCACTCAGAACTGTGCAGTGGTGCTTTGCTCTGTTACAATGAATAGGAGCTGATACTAAAACTTAGCTGGGCGAGGGAAGGGATAAATGGCTAGCAGGCTGTTTCCTAAGAGCTGAGCAGGGGCTGTGCTCCATCCACCAAGCAGCCCAAGCTCCCTGGGTCCCTGTGAGCCCTGTGACACCCAGCAGGGCCCTCCCCATGCCACATCTGGACCTGCTTACACAACTGCAGCTCGCCGCTCTTGCATCAGCCCAGAGCAGCAGCCTCTGAGCTCCCCACGGAGACACAGTGCCCTGGGAGGAATAAATTGGGACCACATTCACTGTGACCCTCGCCCTGCAATGGCCCTGCCTGTCTGATGATAGAGGAAATCCCTCATCCAAACTGACAACCAATATGAAACAGGCAGCTGCATTTACCGGAGAGCCTGCTCAATGCCGAGCGCCTCATTAGGAAATGGGCTCTTATATTGAGGCACATTCCTACAATTCAGAGCCTAGGAACTCTAAATTAAAACAACATTGATGCCATATCCTCTTTCCAAAATGCTTCTCTTCATCCAAACCTTAATGCACATACTTAGAGAAACGAAAGAACCCAAATGTCTTTGGCAGGACTGCTTCCCTGTCTTGTGCAGCAGTCCCCTTCCCGTGTGAGCCACCAGGAACGTGACAGTGCTGGGGAAGGAGAGAGCACAAGGAAGGACAGCAGAGCCCTCCAGATCCTGGATACTTTTCCCTTGATGAACCTATGTGCCTTCACTGATATTTTTAAATAAATAAAAATCACAGGAAATGGTTGGAAGGAGTTTTTGTTTTGTGAGTGTTGTACCTTTCTACACTCTAAGGTCAATTAACAGCAAGTCAGGCAATGGTAACCAGCACAAGCAAGGAAAAGTCACGATCCAACTTCTGTTCTACACTCCTGGATCCACTCACACTGCCTACTGCAGCACAGCCAGGAAACTGCTCTCCCAAAGCCCTCTGTGAGCAGCTGTCCCAGCCCCAGTGTGACTGAGCAGTGCTGGTGCCACAGCAGGCACAGCCCTTCCCTCACTGCTCAGCACTCCTGCATCCCACGGGAACAGCAGCTCTGACCCAGCTGTGCCTGACCACCAGCTCAAAGAGCTGCTGTCCCACCACAAAGCCCAAGCACCTCCCAGGAATGGGATGGACTGAAATACCAAATACTTGTCAGGGAGCTCAATGGCTCTGGAACACGAATGACTGAGGTCAGGAGCCCAGCTCTGAATCTCAAGGGTTGAATAAACTTTTTGGGTTCCACAACTGCTTTTCAAAGTCTTCCAGAATATCTTGATTTGTGGCATCACCTGCCTCCCTTGCACAGCTGTGTTCAATGCATCTGCAAGCCTGAAAGACTTTCCATTCACAATTTCTACTGCACAGTTAAGAATTACAGCTGAACTTTCAGGGAGTTCCTGAAAGGTGACACGGTTCTGTGGAGCTGGCAAACACTCACGGATCCTTGCTCTCAAGATGCAGAAAAGGGTCCATGTAGAGAAGGCCTAAACTGAGGAAGCAGCAGAGTTGTTTTGTTGGAGCAGCCAGGGCTGGTGAATATTTGAATATTTGCAAAGCATGTAGAAAAATGAGATTCCCCTTGACTACATCAGTAACGAGGATCCTGTAAAATCTCACAGCCATCTCTTCTGACCCATCTCCTATTTCTGGAGCTGTCAAAGTCGGTGTGATTTGAATTTATTCAGAAAAAGTACATACCAAAACTACTGGCACTGAAAAAAATGGAATTTTAGATTCTCTGCAAGTCATAGAGGTGGTGAATAATACTCCCTATAATAAGCAACGAGGAGTTTTTCTATCAATGTGTTGAAAGCTGCACACAAAAAAATCAGATACAAGATGACACATCTTAAACACAGGACAGAATTTAGGGAGGAGGTGTCCAATCTCCGTTTCCAATCTCTGTTTGGTCACATAAATATTTCTCAGGTGTGCTTTAAATAGAGTTTAGATTGTTTATATGTAAACATTTATTCTGCCTTGGGCATTGTGGATGTACTGAAGAATACCTGTGATTTTATATTTATACTACACATAAAACTTTTATTTACACTACTCATAGCACACATGTGTTGAGGAGATTACTTTCTGCTTTCTTCGTTATTTTTAAGATTAAAATCTTAAACAATCTTAAACAGTGACAAGTCTTTATAGCTGATGGCAGTTTTGGAACCAGAATCTTCACAGGCATTCCAACAGTCCAATGAATTATTTGAACAAGGACTATTGCTCCAACCTCACATTGTAATTGGTCTCACTACATACCAAGAACAACTTCAAATTAATCTCCTTTGCAATTTTCATTTATTTGGGAAATGAAGTATCCCACACATACCCAGAAAAGCACTTGGAACTGGCATCCTTAAGAGAAATGGCCTTGTCTTTTCAGGAAGAGTTTTTGATACTGTAAGACTTACCAGCACTGAAAGATAACGACAGGAACCACAACAGTGCTTTAAAAAATTATTTACCTGAGACCCAAGTCATTACAGATAAGCACAACATTAATATGTTAATTAAGCATACACAAACTTTCAGCAGAAAAAACTCACCACAAAATACTACAGATTGCTCCAGTTACTCACAAAAGATAATCAGAAGGAAACTGGGAAGGGCAAGAGGCATGAAAGCACCTGAATTTAAGCTTAGGACAAGAAGAACTAAGAAGAAGTGTTCATTTCTCTTGGAGTGAGTGGTACCATAAATTACAGCTGCTGCATCAACAATTACACAAACAAAACAAGTACTTGACTTTGCTGTGAGCACTTCTGACTCCTGGTTTTGCAGGTCACCTGGCTGACCAGTGGCAGTAATTACAACTGTAAATAATACAAGACTGCAATCTACACTTCTTGCTCATTCTGGAGCTGGTACACAAAACCCCCAAAATACTGTTTTTAAATTAAACCATAAATAATTATCTTAAACAACATGGCCAATAACCTACTTGCGTTTGCTAAGGAAGAAGCACAGAAATCCCTTATCACAATGCCCTGGTTTTGTCTCATGTTCTCTGATAGCAACAGAAATCATCTGGCTGACAGATGAAATGTTGCACATAAAACTTTATGAAGATGGAAATGGTGGCACTGAAGAAGTTGATACTGGATTGGCAGCAGCATTTGTGCTATTATGAGGAATGTGGCAAGGGAATAACTCAGGAAAACCCACCAGAAGTGAAAAATCTACACAGATTTTTTTCAGATCCTAAATCTCTTATTGCCAGGGATGCCTTTTGCTTCCTCTGTGTTTTACTGGCAATGTACTTTTTACATTGCATTCAGTACTGAAACATAATATTAAATGCTTGAACAGAAACACATTTTTCTAACTGTTATGCCAACACAGAAAGATCTTAGAAACGGGAGAGGCCAGAAATAGGAAGGGACCAATCTCCTCACAAGCATGAGACCTCCCCGAGTCTGTTCTAGAAGCTGGCACATGGTGCTCCTGCTGCAGTCAGAAATCACAGGAGAGACTGGCTGGTGCAACATTCATCATGGAGCTCTAGGAGTTAGGAGCTCCAATTCTTCCCACTTAGGGGAAGTTTGTTCCAAATAGGCTTCTTCCCCAGCAGGGCAAATACAAACCCCCAAGAGAAGCATCACTACTTTTCCCTGAATCTGTGACTACTTGTGTCTGTAGAGGATAACAACCAATGTCCTCTTCACATCCTATCACACATTTACTACCCAGGCAGTGCCACAAAGAAACTCCCCTCAACGTTGAGTCCAGCAGATTGAAATTGCTACTTATGCACTTTCTGTCCTAACATACAACAGGGTTATACATTATTCATTCCACAAATCAAGAAAATAATTCCACACCAGATTATGACCTGGATTTTCCCTAGCCCTGCTGTACCCACCTGCTGCTTGAGCTGCTGCACAAGACGGTCTTTCTCTCGTTTCAGTGCAGCCACTTCATCCTGAGTCTTCTTCTTAGAGGATGAAAGCTCTAGCAGAGCAATATTGGCATCTTTTTCACTAATGGCAGCAAGAAGGGCTTCTTGTCTGAAAAAAACCCAAACAAATTACATTATTGTCCTGCAAAACTTAAAATCCCCTACAAAGACTTGAACATACCATCAATGCTGTACCAGTGTGCAGCTCTGAAAAGCACTAATAAGTATTTTTGTCTGGACTACATGTCTGTTGGTGGAATAGGAAGTCAAGAGCCAGACACCTCCCCCTAAACAACTGTGCTGATACCAAATTTCAGTTTACAGGGTAAGAAAAACACATTATGTTCTTCTTCTGCATTCACCTTCTTGGGTTTTAGTAACTATTATTCATTATTACTTTGGCTGAGCATTTCTCCATACTCTTTCCCTGTAGCAGAAAACTCTTACAAATAGAAATCAGAAGCATTTTATACATAGTGGGAAGAAAGGAGACAAAGATAATCACCCTAACTGTAAAACAGCAGTTCTCAAAGGAAGCCAAAGGATTGATGATGCAAGGGAAAGCAACCTTTTCTGTCCTTCAACCTTCATTCTCATCTTTAGCTGGTGATGTGCAAAAGGATTTCAAAGAAAACCTTGGCTTTACTGTAGTGTTGGCTTGTCTCACCTCTCATCACCTTGCAAAGAAGGAATGAAATGAGGTCCTAAACGTGTGGTGGTGTGAAAGATGGCATCATGCAGGAGTGATGATGAAAGACAAACTGAATACTACACATTTCACATTTCTTATCTACGTTTCATCTAAAAATAAAGTTCCAAATGCACTTCAAGTTCTGCTGCAGCACTCAAAATCAAGAAGTTTATTGTCAGGATCCCAACTGAAGCCACTGCCTTAAAAATGTGAAAAATCATGAATTTCAAGAGGAAAAAGTGGGTTTCAGCTGACGAAACTGTTCACCATCTGACAGGACAGTGGACTTACACAACAGACTTTCTGTGGGTGGAATTTCTCTCTGGGTTTACACAGGTGTTTCTTGTACAGCCCAAGTTAGCTTGCTTTAACTGAACTACCAGCATATCAAAAATCTCACAGATCCAGTGTAGAGTACTTGGGTCCTGCCTAGATCATATCTAGAAAAACATTACTGCTTCCCTTTCAAAATGTAATGCTATAAAGTAGAACAATTTTTTTAGATACTTTAGGATAATCATAAAGTATTCTAAATACATTTGTGCTATGAAGAAATACACATACTCTGGTGACTTAATGGAGGCAAAGAGTAGAAGAAAGGAAAAGGTGCACATCGGATTCCCAGATGTAGTGTCAAGATTGTAGGTGTGGGAACGATGGATAATGGGCATGTTATTATTGCCATTTTGTTTCTGCTGCTTTTGCTTTATGGAAAAGTATCCAATTTTGGATGTCTGCCTGAAACATGAAAAATACCAATAGGGTGAAGTGACAGAACATGATCCATGACCTCTGCTTTTTTCCAGCTATCGGTATCCTGGGAAAGACAGGCTGGCTTGGAGCTCTGGTCATTTTCACTTTCTTTAGAGTAATCTGTTTTGATTATAAAGAAACACTTATTCTTTTAATAGTAAGCCCACAATCCTCGCTGATGATTCAGGACCAGAGCCAAGAATATCTCCGTAACTCTATCTATGGGCCATTACTCTGGTATGGAAATTGGGGGTGCCTCAAACAGCATGGAGGCCATACACCTTCTGCAATCAAATCCTTTGTTGCCCATCTCTGCCTCATAAGTGAAAACCCCAAGGCCAGGAAAATGAGATATGGATAGCAGCCCATTACTTTTTTTTTTTTTTTTTTTTCTGAAATGTCTCTGCCACAATGTCTTAGAAAAGAACTTCCTACTGGCCAAAAGTTCAGTGCTGTGCCGGGAGATGGGGTTGCTGGGCAGGAAGCAGGGTGAACGCCATTGTGGCTCTCTGACTGTTTTCTGGAACTGAAACAAGGTGAAGTTTGAACAAAAGTAAGAAAAATACCCTCTGGTAAGTGCGTTGTAGCTGCACTTTTTACTTGAGCAAGCTAAACATAAACTGCTCCACGTGGGAGAAGTGCAGGTGTCACTGCCAGCTCTGCTGGAAGGGACATGTCTGGAGTGGCAAGCTATTGTTCTCAGCAGAGCTTGCTACTGCCAAATGATGCCAAGCCCACAAAAAGGGCATACTACCAAGCAAAAGACAAGGCTGCTGATTGAAGAGCACTCCCAAAGTGACTTATTTCCCTTCCTGAGAGCTTTCTCCCCAGGGAGGCCAGAGGAACACGCTGTGAGACAGGTGATGTGGCAAGAGGGAGAAAATGGGCTGCTGTGTGAATGGTGGTGGCAGCAGGTGAGCAAACCTATCCATCAGGAGTGCTGCAGTCAGTCCTGGAGGATCAGGCACTGCTACAGGCTTTTCTTCAGCAAAATGCTTCTCCTCAGTTCACAACAGGGGAGGTCCTGAAATGCTCCCATTAGCAGGCAAAACGTGCTGCTCCACCCAAGGATGCTGAGCTTTGTAATGCTGGCCAGGGCCAGAGTCACTGAACAGACACAGCTCACTGAAGTGAATTCAGGTATTTCAGGTGCTGGCACTAGTGTAGCTGTGCCAACATCAGCTCAGCAGGGGCAAACTGCCCATTCCTCTCTCCCCTGGAGCAGGTTCTGCAGCCTGAGCTGGACAGTGGCTCACAAGAGGCAAGCAGACTGTAACAGACTGAACACTACCAAAGGAAACCTGAAATGGCAACAGTGTGGAAAAAGCTACTGAAAACAGGTTCAAGTTTTACTCCAAATTGGACAAAAATTGGAGACTGTTTTTTTCTTTCTATTTATGCTGAAGCCTTTCACTGAATGTGGATCATGATCAATACAGACTGGAGTGGTCTCAAGACCAGTAGGTTTAATTCTTAAAAGACAATGGTGGATATAATCTCAAGGTCAATATCAACATAATTTTCTGTGTTTGCAGTCTTCAAAAAATAATGCAAAGAAAGATGGGCTTGCCTTTTTAAAGTAGATGACTACAGAATTGAATAATGACTACAGGCCAGTAGGGCATAGAGATTTGACAACATACACAAAAAACAGGGTGCAAATGCATGTCTCCTTCACCTCTTGACTAGAAATGTCTGATTTGGGGAGGATAAATGGGCAATAGTGTACTATTACACTACTACTAATCACTAATGCAAATAAAATCAAGCTGTCTTCAAATGGGTTCCTATATGGCACTTGGTTTCAGAAGACTACATAACTCCTTCACAGCCCTTTCCTAGTAAAGGAGAAGAACCCTTTGGGTAAAACACAAGAGGAGGTGAACTCTGAAAAGCAGTTTTGTACTTTGCAGTACTTTTCCCAGGGTCATAGCACTAGAATATTTATCAGCTGTATAATTAGAAAGAATAACAGGCTGTAAACAGCACTGAATTAATGATGCTTCAAAAAATGAAAACTATACATATTCATTAAAAGAATATGTTTACATATGTCAGGGAGAACACTTATTCCACTTGGTAATGTTATAAATATATTGTTCTATCAAATTTTATTTCAAATTATGAAATTTCTTCCTATGTGCTATTTCTGAAAGTGTGTGTGAGATAATATGAAAGCAATACTGACATCAGCAACAGCTTTGATTTTAATGTCATGGAGGAACTGGGATAATTTCATCAGCCCTAGCTGCATTATAGGGATCAAACCTGTTTTCCTTCTGGCTGGAATTAAACTAAGTATTTAAAAGTCTGACACCAATTTGAAGAGCTCAGGTAGCTCCAAGCTCATGGCAATCCAGTCATTTCCTTCAGCAGAGACTGTTGCACCTCCCTGAGGGATGATTCAGTGTTTTCATCCTGGCATTTAAGATGAACTGTCATTGTGGCTGGCATGCCTTTAGCACACAAGGGAAGAGTCTCCTGTTTCAGGAGCTGCTCACTCATGGTGAGGGCATCAACCACCACAGAACCACAGAGGTGCCACTGGTGCAGGACCTGTTTGGGTTGTCTGACTTGGGTCCACTGCACTTACTCCAGGACTACAGAAGATGCTGCTAAAGGCTTTTAATGCTTTCCTGTCAGAGACATTTGTCAGACTTACCCCGGTGACTCACCACCACAATAAGAACGGAATGATTTGCATATGAATTAAAAACCCTCCCACGATGAATGAACAGCAGAAAGAACTCCAAGCAGAGAGACTGGGATACAGTACTGGAGTGTTATGAGAGCTGGACAGACAGGCAACAGCTTGGAACATAAAAGCATTGGGACATGGCATTCAGTAATTTCATGAGTTTAGCAGAATGATGGGGTTTGGGTGGGTCACACTCAATAAACTCTTAAAAAGTAATTAGGAGCACAACACACCAAACCACTGATTCGATGGGCCAGATCTCCCTGGCCCCAACATTGTCCTTTTCATCATAAACTGTGTCTACCACTACAGCAGTAGTTCTGAACTCCACATTCCTTCGTACTTCTCTTTTTGCTGGTTATAGAACATCTTCAGAAAATTAAGGAACTCTGACTAGCAGTACCTCACAGGAAGGAGACAGTCCTTGCAGAGCTCTGGGTATCAGGATTTGGTTCTTAAAAGTAACCTTGAAAAAGGCAATTATACCAGTGAATGACATTCCACGATGCTAACACATGAGTAACTCAATATGCAAGCTGCCAAATTCTGCACTGGCTGTAATTTCTGCAGCATTTAAGATGTAGCTTGAAGTATCCCAAAGTGAGCAAACTTTTATCCAAAAGAAACAGTAGCTACCTCTTACTGCAAGAGAGTGGGAAAAAAATTTAACTTGGCAATAGGTACTACCTGCTTTTTTTTAATTACAGCTGGGAATAATCAAACCTCAGGCTGCAAATTAATTTCCAAAGCACAGCCTTAAACTTTCAGTCAAAAGGGATAACACCACACTCCTTCCATTCCAGTGCTTGTTTCCTGAATCAGCACATCACCTTTGCCTGGCCTGGCTGGCACATCAGCAGCCTTCCTAATCTCTGCTCTATGCTCTTGCAGCTACCAAAACACCAAGTGAGAATTCAAGCAAGGTGAAAACCAGAGGTTTTTGTCATCAGCAAACTGAAGCTTTCTGAATGTACATCTTTCCACTGGTCTCTTCAATGTCATTGCATACATGTGACCACAACTGGAAAACAAGATAAAAGTACAAACCCTTGGCAAATACAGCTGTGTGTGGTCACTAAAGTGATGTCCCTTTAATTTTCCATTATAAGGATGGTGTGATAATAATCAGTGTGAATTCCAGGACACAGGAAGCATTACCACTTGTACTACCCTTGTTTAAAAAGAAAATATTGATAATATATTTAGACTTTCCTACACACATTTTCTCTAACATCACAATTGTCCAGAATCACAGAATTCCTTACTAGGATTGATAAACTTTTAAAAGTCCTTTCCCTCAACAGGTTTGATAAAGTCACAAGTAGTCCTATAAATATTTTATATTACCCTTCCCATCAATGCTTTAGCCCTTCTTGTACTTAAGCTTTCCAGCTTAATTTTATCACTTTAGCACCAGAGGTAAAAACTGGCAATTCCTAGTCCTGCTCCTGTCTCAGCTCTGAGCACTCAGAATTGCAGCACAGCCTTAGACTGTGTCTGCCAGCAGATCTAGAAAAAAATCTCACACTTTCACAGAGACCTTTCAAACCCACTCCTAATTTCCTGAACTATTTTTATTGATGAATACCTCTGTGAAAACCTGGCTGCTGCATATCACAGCTGCTAAACTGATAATCCACGAGCCTGACCCAGGTGCCTGTGAAGAGGAAGTTCCCCGAGATGGCACATTTTAGAGGGAACCTTCAATCCTGGCACCCAAGGTTATGGGAGATCTGTCCCTAGGAAGGGTAGAATTCTTTTCAAGACAACCTTCCTTGCTTTAGCAGCCTCCAGTGCAGGATCTGATGGAGACAGCAGTACTTACAGGGCTCTCGAGCTCCCCAGAGCTGGCTTTTCTGAGAAGGAGGTCCTGAAACGGGTGTTCCTTCTTCCTCTGCAGTTTAGCAGCAGTGCAGACAAAGCACAAACTCATTTTTCATTCAGGCAGCACAAGAACACATCCACCAGATTTTGAAAACTGACTTTATAAGACAGAGAACTCCAACTGCTTTTCCTGGGACATGGTCAAGTACAGGTTGAGCTTTAGCTCAGCGTGTGGTTTCACAATCAGCTTCAGCTGACACAAGACAGGCTCTTGTGGCAAGAGATGGTCCTGCCCTCCCATTTCCAGGTTCCTGCCCCTCCCTGGTGTCAGCAGCACTGGCTGTGTATCCCTGCAGCCTGAGGAGCCAGTTAAACCCTGAACAAACACCCGGAACCCAGATCCGACCGCAGGTTCCTCATCCCTGGAGGAGCTGCAGCTCTTCCCGATGCTGTGACAGTGTCAAACCCCTCACTGCCACAGCCAGCACTGCCAAAGAAGGGAAAATGAATCATGGAATTCACACTGATTATAACGTATCAAACAACCACAATTACTGCAGCAAAAACAATTGTCTTGATGGCTTTGTGGATCGGGCCCGGGATGAAAGATGGTAGAAAGAAATTTCAGCTTTATCAGACTTTGACAGCAATACTGCAGTCTTACTGTGGCTTCTGATCACGTGAAAAACTCTAGTTATGATTTATAACGCAGTTGTTTTAAGAAAATTATCCAGTTTTTATACTCAAATCAAACAGACAGAGCATCTACCTCCTTGCTAAATGCCTACCATGGTATTTCTGGCTAGCATCATCTATCTCACTTCTGCATCTGTCTCCCTGCTTCCTCTACAGGAACCTCCTGTGCTCTTCTGTCCAATTTATTGCCACCTAGTAGTGTCCATTTTTCAGTCTATTACTTTAAAATTGAAAACTTCACTTTTCTAGAATAGGGTTTTTTTAAATTTGAATATAGGTTTTATCTATTTGTGATCACTACAGCTAAAGTCAGTTTTGGTGATGACTTCCTCTCTAGAGTCATCACCATTTACTGAAGTCTCACACCCATTACATCTTGGTGATCTAGTCATTATTACATTAACAAGTCTGGCAGCTTCTCTGATTTCACTTGAATAAATAGATATATCCCACAAAACCACATTTCTCCATTACTTACATTTAACATGACATTATACCTAAAATCCATAGCAGGATACCATCCACTCTCTTTGTGTAACTTTTATGATCCTTACATTATTTTGACTCCAAGTAATGCTATAATTTATACTCTTTTTTTTTATTTCCTCAAAACCTTCAGTATAATTCATACACAACACCATTACTTTCATTTTTAGCTCTCCTGAACAACTTGTACCCACATTCCAGCTCTGAGTGTTAGTCTATTTCTCACTAATTGCTGTTATCCCTGTGACATCCAGTTTCATGTTACATACCAGATGTGTGGAGTTACTTCATTTTGTTGTTCTTTTACAAACATCTAAGCACTCTGCCACAGGTACCATTTTAACAGATTTTCTTGGCAGAGCTATGGATTGCTTTCATTCTTTATTGTTTATCTGACTACCAACCTGCATGTGCCTCACCTATCCTCCTACTCCTTCTTCTCTGAGGGTTCTTTTGTACATGTGTTCAAATTTCTCTTCCAGAACCACTTCGTCTGATTTTTAAAAAGAAACATTTTCTTCAAGGTCAGACCTTTTTACATTAATTCTGCAAAGGATGTATCTGGGCTTTGCTGGTAGTAACAACAGCAGCACTAATGCTGATCTCTGTTCCATCCCAACCCTAACTATTTCAGTGTTCTCTGCTTGCTGCTGCTGCCCTGGAGGGGGATTCAAAGGGGAGCACAAGAAATGCCAAGTGTCTGGGGAATGACAGGAATAGCAGCAGCAGGGGGAAAAGAGGCTGGAAGCAGTTTCATTAAACACTGAGGCATCACTTTGCCTCCTGCCTCTGGTAGCTCCAGTGACTGCTGCTTAAGTAGTGCCAAAAAAAAGTGTTTCTATGCAAGCAGGAGTTGTTGAAAGGGTTGAGGACAGAAATGGAGCAGGTGTCAGGGGCTGTGGATAAAATTTGGATATATTTAGTTCCGTAATTGCAGCAGAAGGGGCCTGAGAGGTTTCATTTAATTTCCTTTTTCAGATCCGGGTCTGAAAGCAGGTGTAGCTACTTGCAGCCCCTGAGTGCAGAAGGTTTGTTGGAATGGGCACTGCAGCATTTTCTGAGGAGTTCTGAAGATAACTTTCCAGATGCCTGAAGCAACTGGCATTCTACAGTGACTAAGGAGCATCCTGCCACCTTCCTTCCTGTTTGTACCTCTATCCAGTGCCTGCTCTTCATGAGATGAAACCAGAGCTGCATGCAGTAAAAAGTTTAAGAGACTGAGCATGTGTACTCTCCTCCAGAACAAGCTCTGTTAAGCCTGACCTAAACCATGCAAACAGACCTTTGAGAACCCCTTATCAGATCCCTGCTGAGCACAGTAATGATACACTCCTATTCAAAGCCTTTTCTCATGTACAGATCTAAAGAGTTTTATTGAAATAAAGAGAAGCTCAGCCATCTCCAAGTAAGCTGATACTGCCTGATTTGTAATGAAACACAAGGCAGGTGAAACTTAAGCAACACACAGAAAGTGAGAGAGCAGGCCATTCATATGAAAAGTTGGGAAAACCTCAATTTAGCACATTCTAGCACCTTTTCCAGTGAACAAATCTGAAGCTGTGTTTATGCTGTGGTTTAAACAAAAATCCTGCCCAAACTGCCCACTGATCACAGATAAAATTTACAGATGTAACTCTCAGCATCTTAGAAAAAGTAATGAACCTCCAATTTCAAGGCTATGAAATAGAAGAAACAGAATTAAACCAGCTTGTATCACACAAGAAACTGGCTCTCATGAAAACCTGCCTATACCATAGATAAATGAAAGTTCTCCTACCTTCCTGTAAGTAACAGCTTGCTTATTTTAGTAAAGATGACCTTTAATTGGTTGTACAAGCGTTAAGAATTATCATTTGGTAACTACTTTCTCATTAAGATATGTGGCAAAGTTAATTTCTTGCAAAAAAATTCTTGCTGAATTTAAAGATGTTTATATTTTATCTATTTTATTAAAAAAAGGAAAATAAATAAAAAATAAAGGGAGAGAATATAACTCCAAGGGAGGGTGAACATGTGTGATGTGGACAACTTCTAACCCTGAAACTATCCCTAAGAAATAGCTATTTTGGACATCAATAAAAACTCTGGGCATTTTCTGAAGAGTACAGACTAATGAATTTACAGGAAAATATCAGGATGCCTCACATAGAAAAATATTTCAAAAACAGAAAGAGCAGCACCCGAGGAAAGTGCTGGATTTTAAAACTAACAACTGCCAAATGCAAAACATGTAAAGAAACAGTGTCAATTGGAATAGAGACATGGCACAGCGGAGCTGAGAGTCAGGAGCTACTCTTCTCTCCTGTCATTTGTGATTCCACCAAAAGCACATCATTAACTACCCCCAGAAATGCAAAAGCAACCATTTCCTACAGAGCACATCTAGTAACATCTGTAAAACAGGGACATTCTGAGCTGAAAACAGCCAGGTCTCATTCTTTGTGTTGTTTATTGTTAGCTGAAAGGAAAAAGGGGATTACCAAAATCTTGCACACGTCAAGATGCCTTATTTCTGCTAGGAGCACCACGACTGCACTGAGATTTTTCATTTTTTCACACAGGAAACTACAAGGCCACGAAAAAGGGGATTACCAAAATGTTGCACACTTCAAGGTGCCTCATTTCTGCTCGGAGCACCACGACCACACAGAGATTCTTCATTTCGTCACACAGGAAACTACAAGGAGCTACGAAGGAAACACCTGAGCAGCAAGAGGATTGCCCAGCAGACACATGGCAGAGTGGGCAAGGCAAGTGGAAGTGGCAGCCCCGAGCAGAGCTGCCTTTCTGGATTTCTGGCAGGCTCCCAGTTGAAGCCCATCTGGCTGGGAAGACCATGCGCCGCTCGCATTTTTGCCATTCCTGCTGCGGTATGGCGTGAATAAATCACAGGGCTGAGGTCAGAACAGCCAGCCCATAAAGTGATTCATGGGCCCAGCAGCACATTCCCCCAGGAGTATGTACTTTATTACAGTAAACCTCAGAACAAGATACAATTTCCTGTCTCAAGGAGCAGCCTTTAAATCAGGACACCTGGACAGCCCTGCAGCGCTTGCGGAACAATGGGGCTGAGCCTCTCCTGCCTGGCCCTGCTGCCTTCACCCAAAGAGCACCTTCAGAGAGCCTCCTCCTGCTGCACCTCACTGTGGGGACACCACCGTGCAGGCAACACTCTGATATCATCCTATTCTTCAGCCACAGCTCCCCACCCAAGAAATAAATACTCTCCACATGCTGTTTTTTCACTCCATTTTAGCTTTTAGGTCTCTTCTGCACTGTCAAGATTTGACTCAAAACGTTAAGGCAACAGAGGAATTGAAAGGGAAATCATTGGTTTCTCTGTTTGCAGGCAAACCCTGCACTGGGAGGGTTTTTTCCTTCTTTGCAAGCTGAAGAATCTGACATGCAATTTAGGTTGTAACGTGGATGTTCTCACTGTGACCAAGGGCTGTGATCTGAGTTTTGGGTTTGGCATCTGGAAAGAAAGGGAGGTGGTGACAGAGATGACGGTATTGTTGGACTCCTGAGAAATCTCCCTCCCAGCTAAGAGCAATGCTGCTCTTACACCACAGCTTACGTTTGCAGGAGAAGGAAAAGAGGACTCATTCTAAGCCACGAAACAAAGCAGTGGCTATTTCCCACTCCCAGTGTGCTGTGGAGCTTTACTTCTCTAAACATTCCAAGCACACAGACCTTGCAGGCTGCAGAGGAGCAAGCTGCCACGGCTGGCTTGTATTCCAGCTGTCCCTTGTGCTGGCTGCACTTGTGCTGCTCTCCTTGGAAACAACAGGATACTCTTCAAATGGGAGCTTCCCATGTTCACACAGAACAGGACAGAAGAAAAACTTGCTTTACCTCCTTCAGATCCATAAGGGTTCACCAAAACCAGAGCTAAACTTGTATTTTTTTTCAGTATGCATCGTTCATGAGTAAGAAAAGGGAAGGGAAGCATCCCCTTGAGCATTTAAAGGCAAGATTTTCCTGCAGCTTTGATGACAGTAAGTCATTCTGTACAGACACTGCAAACAGTGGAAAAAATCCTGGCAATTTTTACTCTACAAAGTTCTTTTGGATCTTAAAATTACATCCATAAGAAGGTAACATGTCCCTGGGAAGCTGCTTCATGGAAATCAGACACACCTGAAAGATGTTCAGAGGACAAAAACATAAGAAAAAGTGATAGAGCAGAGGAAGTTTTGGGAAAATTTAGATGAGAATTCATCAAATGCTCTAAGTTAAGAATGCTATTGAACCAGTCAAACTAAAGAATAAGTAGGTAAGGAAAGAGGAGAAGGAAAGGATTGATAAAACAGATGTAAGCAGCAATAAACCCATCTGATTTATCTAAGACTGAACCTCTTGAAGCTATTTGTTTCACAATTACTTTTCCTACAAGTGAAAACAGTCATGTGGAAAATAACTTCTGCCACCTGCTTATTTTATTTTGTTTTATGCTTCTTAAAGGATCTCCTTAACTTCTGTGGATTGTTTCAGAGCTTACAGTAGGCAGAACTAGGGCTTAGTGATTTTATCCAGTCTGCTTTCCTGTACAGAATAAATATTTACATCATACCCAGTTTGCTCCCAATCATTTATTCTAGGAAAGGAACATCCACTTGGAACTGAAAGCCATGAGGAACTGGCTGCTGTCCTTGGGAGTTTGTTCCAGTGATTAATAATTTTCATTGTCACAGTCTTATGCCTTTCTATTTCCAGCCCTTCTGTTCTCAGTTTCTGAATAATGATCCTTGTTTTGACTGTCTCTGCTTGAATAAAGTGTTTTAATATTACTATTATTTGATTTTCTAGATATTAGGACTATACAGAGTCTTGTGACAACTGTATCAGCTATCCTATAAAACAGAACTAAAATCTTCTTTCTATTCATACTCAATAATCCTATTTTTATGTAGCCAAAATCCTTCTGCTGCCAAGATCACACTTTTTCCATAACACGGCCAAATCTTTTCCAAGTCACTCCTTTCCAGACAGTGCACAGTAGACTTCACACTGTTCTGACAGAGATGCTTCATGTTCATATGCACTTTGTGCAAATGAGCTGGCATTAAGAAGCAATTCAAACGGCCCTACATGCCTGCTCCCACCATCAGGGAACACCACACCATTTTCTGTATCACCTGCACTGTCATTTTAAACTCTCTTCCAGCTCACTGATCAAATGATTATCAGCATCAAGCCCAGCATAAAGTCTACTAGGCTCAAAATTAAACATCACTGCTCAGTTTTAACTGTCCTGGGCAAATGCTGACAGCTAATGCTCACTCTGTGAGTATTGTCCATACAGCACTACCACTTAAGGGGCTCTTCCCAAGGGCATGTGGTGATAGCACAAGGGGTGGTGGTGCCTTCAAACTGACAGAGGATGGGATTAGATTGGATATCAGGAGGAAATTCTTCCCTGTGAGGGTGGGCAGACCCTGGCACAGGTGCCCAGAGCAGCTGTGGATGCCCCTGGATCCCTGGCAGTGCCCAAGGCCAGGCTGGAGGGGAGCAGGATGGAGCCTGCTCTAGGGGAAGGTTTGGAACTGGATGATCTTTAAGGTCCCTTCCAACCCAAACTGTTCTGTGATAAGGTTGGGAATTGGTCTTCCATTAAGAAGATGAATTATACTTAATGCAAAAAGTTACTTACATTAAACAAGGTTGGGGTTTTTTTAACCAAACTTTAGAGATAATCAAGGGACTGTATCACATTTTTTTGACATTACACATCTTCCACAAAGTAATTTGACTGGTATTAATTAAAAGTCTATTCTTTATGTTATCAGAATATTTTATCAGCTTATTCATCACTCTGCTCATGAATTGTAACAGTTAATCAATTCCTAGGACGTTAGCCACCCTCTGCCTGTTATTCTGCAACACTTCCAGGACTTCAGCATTTCCATAACTTCTAGAATTTCACCAGAATTCCAGTATTTATTAAACTTTCAAGGAGCCAAAATTCCCTTTAGCCAACTTCTCTCGTGTTCTTAGACACCAAAACCAGTGGTATGCTACCCCCAGCACATGTGAAACTTCTTCAGCAGTTTCTTATGCTGGAGAGGGAAATATGGAATGCCACAGTGCCTTTCTGTGAGAGGCAAAAACATTTCCCCTCAAGTCCTATTTGGCACAAATTAATAATAAAGGATGTTACAAACCAGTAAAGTAACATTTTAGGCATACTGCAAACACCTCCAGTGACCTAATAAAGTGAAAAAAAAATCCTTTCTTGATTTTGTTTTTTTCACTAATTCTAATTATGCTGGCTATTTTACTATCAATAGAAAACAGCATTTTTTTAATAATTGAACAGGGTTTTTTGAATGTTGGCATTAAGAAAAAACCAGAGGCCTTTCATCACTATAGCAAATACAAATGGTTTCCTCTCTGAAACCAAAGACAAAATTACCACTGACTTCATATAGTAAGAGCTTTATTAAGGGACCAGACTCTTACTTCCTTCCAAATGGCTTCAAATATTCAGCGAAAGTTCCCAAAAATCTTTCAGCATTTCATCTAGCTACTTAAAAAGACACATAAAATCATACTTAATAAAAAGCTCAGAGTATTTTAATGTTGCAAATTGAAATTTGCAGACACTGAGAAACGCAATTTTAGCTCTACATGCTCATGGGGTTGCTTTATGCTGTCTCAGCCTTCTGTTAAATGGATGTATACAGGTTTGGCCAAAGGACCTGTCTTTCATTTCATCTTCAAGACCTTATTTACAAGAGATAGTAACACATTCAGGGACTATGGCAGGGCAGCACCTTCAGTTGCTTAGCAAAATCATCTTCAGATGGAACAGAAATTAGCACTGGCAGATCCCTAAGAATTTTTTGGCTAATCATTTGCAGCTAAGTGCTTAACTGTGACCCAGGGTTGATTCAAGGGTGGAGTGAAAAAGCAAGTTTTGATTTTTAGGTTTTGTCTAGAATGTGCCATCTCCAATCCTATTTCAAAAAATGTGACAGCTAACATTCTATTATTAACATGATTTCACTGCAAAACGAAGTGAGGAAGCAAAAGGAAATACAAGGTGGGTTTTTTGTGTCTCACACATCTTGCTTTTTTACTCCCAGGTACAACAGGAACAGGGGAAAGATGAAGGTGACTAAGTAGAATAAATGCAGAAATGAGAAACATCTCTGTCCTCTCCCCCTGGAGGCAGTGCCCTCTACAACCTTCTATTTAAAGGTGACTTCCTCACAACTGTGCCCATCAAGACGTCCATTTGTGGTCTCTCCACCTGAGGGCCCGTCTGTGCCAGTGCCAGGGATGCCATGAAAAGCTGAGCCAAGTGCCAAACTCTGGCTGCTCCAGGCGATGCTCTCTGCTTACAGCAAGCACCAAGGAAGCCTTTTTTCCTGCCCTGCAGACAAGCACATCCTGTGAGAGCCTCCCCCGGGGCGCGGCGAGCGCAGCCCGGCACAAGCCCTGCATTAACACCTCTGCCTGTGATGTGGCTGTGCTGCAAGGGAGCTGTGTGTGCAGGCAGCCTCTCCCTGCCACCACGGGGACACGCTCCCAGCACAGGTCACTGAGGGAAGCAGCAACAGCCTGGCTGCAACAGACACCTCCTTCACTGAAAAGCCACTCCTTTATGGGTCTGGTCTCCTACACCGCGCTGCGAAAGGTTTGGAAGTGGTTAATTCAAAAATAGAGCAGGAGAGTCAGCTCTAGAAGCAGAAATAAAGTACACACACTAAATATAACCTATTCCAGCCTAGAGAAAATGCTTCTGAGAGCAATGGCCGAAAAGACTCGTTGGGAAAAAGAATGTTTTAGAACAAGGAGGCTATCACACCACAACAGCTTCACAACATGAAAGTCAGTGGCTGTTTTTCATTAACACGGCTGGTCAATATTATTTTGTTTAAATTAGCATTTCACTATCTCTGATGTCTTGAATTAGCTGCCTAGCTGTAGACATTTTCTTTTCCTTTTCCTCTAGTTGAGACTGCTGAAAAGAGTGAAGGAATGCTACCTACAGACAAACTTTTAGTTTCTATTAAATCCTTTCAGAGCAAGTAGGGATGTTGGCATAAACCAAAGCAGTTGGAAGAAATAAAATGGCAGCTGAGAAGAGATTCCAGGCTCTCCAAGACAGCCTCAAATGGGTAGCAGAGGATGACTGTGTGACCTCAGACAGAGCATTGCTTCCTCAAAAAAATGTGATTTATGACTGATGAGCAATGCAACCAGTATCAGACAACGTGCCTCCCCAAAGGACAGACAAAAGCAGTGTTTAGATTAACATACTCTCCTTAATTTTCCACATACTTGAATCACTCCAAGCCCTCAAATATTCTGCAGTCCTGCAATTATGAAAAAAACAAATTAAAATCCAACAGCTTCAAAGGAGTGCGTGTGACACACACCCAGCCATGCATGGGACTTCAAACAAGCACATCAGAAAGAGACAGTAACTCTTCCTAAATCTAAATGGCATTTCCTTACAAAATGTGAGAACTTTTTCAGGTTCAGAATAAGTAAAGGAGGTACATCCATGGTGCTCAGTAATTCTGGGAGGGGAGGGTGTGGGCAGAAGAGAAGGGGGTTTTCACTGCAATTTGGTTACAAAGCTTGTTTGCACAGGGCTGTGCTGGCCTCATGGTGGCTATTCATGAGATCCCCAGAAGAGCTGTAAAGTCTGCCTATAGCCCAGGTGCTATAATTGCTGTCTGTCAAAACAGAGCTGTTTTCTCAGCAAACATTTCAGAATGCCCAATGCTAAGTTGATTAGTTAGTGGGTTTCTGGGGAGGAGTATAAGGATGATGGCTGAGAGACGGAGCAAAATTGATGACTTGGACACAAATCTTGGATTTCATTAAGACACTCCAGAGAGCGTTTAATTTCTCAAAGAGAATTCGTGCCATTGAAAGGGAAGCAGGTACTAGGAGTTATTACCAATAATGTCTAATTCCCACTGCGAGGAACATGAATCAGTTGAAGAACCAAAGAGAGAGGAGTTATCAGTGCAGAATCCAGCTCAGCTGCCCCTTGAGCATGGCTGCTGCTACAGAGATCCATTCCCTTGCCACAGCAGCTTTGAGGGCACCTCCACCTTCAGGGCTGCTGGCTCCCCATCCACACTGCCCTGCTTGGCTGTGGGGAAGGCAGACCCAGCTCCCTGAGGTTCCAGCAGCACAGATCCCATGGAAAGCACCCCATGAGCTCCTCTGGTGCACTGGACACAGGCGGAGCTGGGCAGGGCACACAGCTGAGCTGTGAGCTCCACAACAAACACTTCTGGCCACACACAGGAACGTCAGGGCTGGGAGGGGGGATACAGGAGGAGCTGGAACCAGGGGAAAGGAAGGAAACGAGGGGCACAGGGCACAGCAAGGCTTCAGCCATCTTCTGCAATTAAAGAAACTCTCCACAGAGCCTTAACGTGGCAGAGGGCATTAGTGGTGTGCTCGGGCTGTGACCTACAGCTTCCTACCCCTGCAGCCTGGAGAAGGAGGCAGTGCAGATGGAACTCACCCACAGACCCCTCCAGGAAGGGCTTGGTGAAGCAAGTCCATAATGGCTCTTCCTGCACATTATCTGCCCTTCTGTGTTTTCCATTAGTAACCACTGCTCCTGAACATCCACAGCATTAAAGCCAGGCCGTTTGTACTGCTCAGGTTACATCAGTGTCAACGCTTACTCCACTCCTAGGGTTTCAGGGGTTTGGAATTCTGCCATCAAACCTCCCTTCAGGCGTGGCAAAGTGGGGCTCTGCCCGTCCTCATCACCCAGGCACCTTCACAGAAGGATTTTTACAAAATTCCCTCTGCAAGCATTTCAGATGTTTCTGTTTTTCTCAAACTAGAAATGCCTTCAATTATTACTATTGCTATGATATTTGACAACAGTTAATTGTGAAGTCTCAAAATGTACATTAAATGATACAAGTAAAACACAACACTGTTAAATCCAGTGCAGCACAAGTCCCTACTAGACTGCACCTCTTTATTTCAGTATTAACAGGCAAATCTAAGACTACAGAGGGCATGACAATGGGTAATTACAGGGGTAGCTCAAATAGCAAAACCAAAAATGTCACAATCATTAGGAAAAAATGTTGAATTGATAACAAGGCTTAAGCATTGCAGTAATTTGAATAAAAATGCTAATGATGCAATGGACTGATGTAACAATGTCTGAGATTTAATCTGTCAGATTAAAGACTGTCTTAATCAGTCTTTAATACTGATTAAGTAATTTAATGGTTTTTAACAACAACACCCTGAGAAAAACAAAGCTAACATTAGTCTATTTACTTCAAACTCCCAGTCATCACAGAGCACTCTGGGAATGCACCTGTGAAGCAGACATCATGCCAAAAGGCCTTCAGCAGGCTCTCTGGCCCACTTGAAAAGGCATTTGTTTATGTTATCACTGCCAGCACTGCCTCGAAGCAGGCACTGGCTGCACAAGCAGAATCCTGCACCCAGAATGATGTGCACAGGTTCCCTTCACAGCTGCTGAGCCATGCACCTCACAGTGGAGTCAGAGCTGGGCAAAAAAATGAGGAACACGTGGATCAACAGGAGAACAAGAGAATACTCTTTTGCTCCCACTTCTGGGAATTAAAACTGCTGCTGTGAAAGGCTCCACCTGTAACAGTGGCAATGGCACACCTGACTGCACCAGGCTGCACACTGCAGTGAGAACAGGACAGTGACAGTGGGGACAGGGTGCTGAGCACCTCACTGGATCTACAGCAAGATCCAGGAACTGGGAGATTCTGACTCAGAACTCCAAACCCACACTGGAGGGTGCCTGCTGGAGTAACCAGGCCGTATGATGCATTTCAGGATGACTCTTCATTTCCTATGTAGAAGGAAATACAAAATTGGGGCTCTTCACTGACAATACTCAGCCAGGTCCTCACTTAATATTAAGCTATTTTAAGCATTTTGTTTTTTACTGTCTTGATGTTGCACGTGTAATCTTTATGTGATTAAACAAGCTCATACCAGGTCAACAAAATGCTTTCCACTTAAAGAAAGTGTAGCAGACAGTTTTGCATTTAAAAAAGGAAGAACAGGTAGTCTCTGCAAAGTCTCCTTTGCACATCCAACCAAAGCTGGGGTTTAAAAGTTAATCCTCTGCACTCTGAAAACAAATACATCAGATATAAGGAACTGCCACAGGATATATTCTGTTCTTCAGGGTCATTTTCTAGATTAACCATTGGTTTATTGATTGATTCTTAAGGATTAAGCCTTCAACTTCCCCATTTTGCTTCAAACCATGGTGACCACAAGTGCATAACAGAAGCTGTTCCTGTCCCAGGAGGACCAGGAAAGGCCTCTGAAATTCCACAGAGCTGAGCCTGGACTGCTGTGCTGACCAAAACCAAGCACTGCCAAAATCTGGAGCCAATGCCACTGTAAAGATGGAAGACCTGAAGAGTCAAGTTCTCAGTCAGTGCAGTGGACCTTGTAAGTGCCAAAGGGCATTTTTCAATAGGACAGGAGACTATGCAAATGCAACTTGCTGGAACAACTGGATCTGATTACAAATACAGAATTCTATTGGATAGTTTCTAGCACATGTTGAAGAACAATAGTCTAACTTGTTGATTTCTGTGCTAGAATTTATTTTGCTTCCAGCTAAGTTGCATGCAGACATTCCTCTTTTTGAATCAAGGGGCAACCACACTGCTAAAAATTATCATTCTGTCTCCTTTTATATGAAGTTGCCAAATCAACCAAGGTTACCAATTCCAGGATAATACCAATATGTCTGAAACTGAGCCTACAGCTGACTCCAGAACTGGCACAGGACCTGAGGGCTCCAGATTTAACACAGCAGTGTTCCAGAATCAAAGACTTTTCCATAATGCAGACACACTGTTAGATCAAGACCTTATGCTACCTGCCAAGAAGCTACAGTATTCAGGATTTTTGTGTCCTCAAAAGAGACAAATAACAGACTTCATGTGGCTCTTTCTGGACATCCTTTCAATCACAGCTTAGGGCATAAGAAAGTGAACAACATGAATTACTGAACTAATGTCTTATCATCTAAACAGCTGCCACCCACACTGATCTTTCTGTCTAATCCTGTTTTGTCAGGGTCACCAAGTTCATTCCCTTGCAAACAAAGACCACCACACCATATAACCATTTTCATATAACCCTGCAGTTTCCTCTTCAACCACGAGCTACGAGAAAATTTTCATAAAAGACACTGGTCTGCTGAATAAGACACCAAAACTCTAACCAGAACCAGAGCAGGGCCCAGAGCCTGAATGGAAAAAGATTTTCTGGGGCTTAATGCACAAGACAGGGATTCAGAACTATTCTCTCTGAGTTTGAATCTGTACTTAGGAAGGACATTTCCAGTTAGAGTCAAATTATGCTGCAAGTTGTGGTAACATCATACATAACATGGGGAACAGCAGGGAGGAGAACTTTGCTTATGAATTTCCTTGAATAATCTGGATTCCTTTGTAGTGAAGAGGTACAAACACTCTAGAACTCTTAACTGACATGCAAATGGAAATTCCTCCAGGTGTCCAACAAATTCTAGTGAAAATTACACAGCTCAAAATACTGTACACAAGAATCTGAAATACTGCAGGCAGCACCACTTCATTACTAAAATTGAACAGATGCAAGACTGGGCTCCAGTCATTTCTGTAGCCCCTCTGTATGATGGATATAAATTCTCATGTTCTTCCATTTCAGCAGATGAAAGGATCTCTGTGATAACCTTTCACACCCTGAAGATGCTTCCTCTGGATGTAACTTCCATTGCCACTTGTACTGACATGAACAGTAGCAAAGAGGATATGGTGGGGAAAGTTCACCCTGCACAAGCTGAGATGCCTCACTGCTGCAGCCACAAGACAATAAAAGAGATTGCTGGAGATTTTTACAAGTTCTGACAGCCAATTCCACTACTGCTGGCTGGCTCATAGGATTTAAATATCTGCATCTCAAGTTTTATAACTTGCCTCCCTAAGGAATTACTAAGCTTCTTTCCAGAGACTGTTTAGAAGGGAAACCATTCACTTTGGAAAAGACAGGCCTAATGCCCTTACTCTGGGGGCTCTGGTTTTGGCTTAGCCCCCTCTGTTCCCTGTCAGACACAACAAGAGTGAACCTGATTGCTGTGAGTCAACAATTCTAATCCATAAAGTTCAAACATCAGGATGCCAAGGACCAGGCTTCCCTCACAAGCATTACCGTGTCAGGCTCTTATTTCCTGAAATTAATGGAAAAATCTGAGGTAAAGCAAGATAAAGTTACAATAAAGAGGAATAAAAACGTGATTGCAATTGTAGCAAAAGGTAATCAGATAGATATTTCCATTACAGGGAAACCTGAAGCAAACTTAATTTCTAGGTTGCAAAGAATCCCTGTGATCAAACTTCTTAAAAGCTGTTTGTAGGCACTTCTGAAAGAACTCCAAATCTGCTTCCTCCAATCAAGTCTTGCTGTTTTCAGCAGCAATCAGGGTAATTGAAGTGACCTCGACTCCAGCTAACCACTCAGATCTGACCCACTTCGACACTTGATAATACACAGAAACATTGCAGAAAGAGGCATTCTTAAGAGAAACAGGATTAAAGCCATATGACAGAAATATCTGTAGGTTCTTAGTGCTATACCACACCCACCTATGGGACAAACAGAATTCTGCTGCTTGACTTTTTAGGCAAAAATCTATGATTTTCTCAGCATCTTCCTTGACCGATTCCAAATTCATTTGGGCTCAATGTTGTCTCCTTAATTTCAGTTCTCTGTGTTCTACAGAACACATTTTGTCATTTCAGCCTTTCAGACCTCACTGCAATGCTTTTTTCTTGGTTGCATTTCTTCAGTTCTATTATAAGCTGTAACTAAGTTCTATTATAAGCCTATTGGCCCAGTCACTCATATTTTGCCAGCATTGAGAATTAGAGTATTAAGGGTATTATATATATACAGCACATCCCTATCTAAGCTCGTTCCAATATCCACTTATGGACCTGTTGTCCAGGAATCTAAGGCACATTTGATCCTGCAGACACTGTCTCCACAGTGCAGACTTCCCAAAGCCACAGGAGCTGCTGCATAAAGAAGTGTTTTCCCATGTTTTAAGCATGTTTGACACTTAGCAGAAGAGAAGAGCCTCCCTGTGTAGCTCTGACCTCCTGCACCAGCAGCCTTGTCTACATCTGTGCAAGAGTTAAAACCCAACATGGAAAATAAATTCTTTCTTCCCATGAAGAAAGTATTGTTTGTCACTCAGCAAGTGGCACAGTAGTGCACTGGTAAGCATTGTTACACTCTCCTGATTTCCCTGTAATGAAAATTTAAGTATCATTTGATGCTCTACTGTGTGTCCATGAGGAGGTGCTGGCAGCAGAGGGGCTGCAGGAGCCCCTGGGAGAGGAGGAGAGGAGCCCAGGGCTGCCCTGTGCTGGACACAGCTGGCTCCTGATGGCTGCAGAGGATCCCCTGCAGACACTGCTCAGCCCAGCTGCTGTCATCTCTGGGAAAACCTATTTTAGACAGGGCAAAACCTGCCACAAGGCAAAGGAAGGGCCATGGGGGGAAAAGGGTGAGAAACAGCACTGGGAAGACCAAGATCAGAGAAGGAGGAGGGGGAAGAGCTGCTCCAGGTGCAAAGTACAGATCTGCTGAAGCCCATGGACAGCCCAGGGTGAGCAGAGAGCCACTGCTGCCCTCTTAGAGCCCACACAGAGCAGATCTTTTCCTGAAGGATTGCAGCCCCATGGGGACAGCCCACACTGATGACAGGAAAGAGCTGTGTGGCTGGACAAGGCCCTCAGAGACAGTGGATGAAATACTGAGAGGCTTCTTTGCCTGCCCTGCTGGATTTGGGGGAAAAGTCAGGATTTGGTGAGACACTGGAACATGCTCCTCAGAGAAGTTGGGGATGCCCAGTCCCTGGAACTGCTCAAGGCCAGGCTGATGTGGCTTGGAGCAACCTGGTATAGTGGAAGGTGTCCTTGCTCATGGCAAGGGGTTTGGCACTAGGTGACCTTGAAGGTCCCTTCCAAACCAAACTATCTACAAATCCTCAGAGAAACTGTGTGCTGACCATACCCTGCACTGAGAGAGCAGAGGAGCCTGCAGTGCTGGACTGAAGGGGAGCATAGGAAATGGGACTGAAAGGTGTTGTTTTATTGTTTGACTTGGTTTCCCACTACCCAAACCTTTAATTACATTCATTTTCTCCAAGGTGAGCTTGTTTTGCCCATGACAGTAATGAGCATCTCCCTGTCTTTACCACGATGCATGAGCCTTCCCATCCTATCTCCTACTCCTGCTGTGCTGAGGAGGGTGAGTGAATGAGTGGCTGGGTGGGAGTTTTAGCTGAAGTTAACCCATCACAGACATATTTTTATGTTCCAAGACCAGCTTAGAAATATACTTGTAACATGAGAAGGAAAAGTCTCATTGAAGTGAGCCTGTACATTCCCATGCCAGAGGTGGCTTTTAAAGCTGTTGGTAAAGTTCTGTTGGTATGAACTGGGGCTCAGAAGTAAACTTCCTTAACTCTTCAGGCTGGAAGAGCTCAGCTTTTATAAAAAGAGACTGATTGCAGTCATGGGCATCATGGAATGTGAAGAAATGAAAGAACTGTCACCATGCACCCTGCACAGAAGGAGAACTGTGCTGGATGAAGGAAGATGCAGCTGAACTGGTAGGGAAGATCAGGGGCACCTGCTCTTCAAAATGAAATTCCCAAAAAGCAGTGAATCACTGCAGGGAAGTGTACTCAGTTTACTTTTTACCTGTTCTATGTGTTCAGTAAGGAAATGTTATTTCTTAAATGCTGCCTCACCCAGCACCTCTGCCATGAACTACACTGAAAATTGTGGTGTTAAAAAATTAGCTTCAATTTTAGTATGATACAAGAATACAGCAATCAACTCTTCCGTTTAAACAAGCACTCCTTTTTTTTTTTCCTTGCCAAAAACATTTTCATGCTGTCTTTTTTCCTACTCAGCCAAAAGCAACAGTGATTTTGGCTCTGTGCCATCACAATAATCAGCAATACCAAGAAACTTAATCACAGTGGCAGCAACGGCAATAAAGCCCTGGAAGAAGCCGAAGGTTCTGTACAAACTTATTCAAAAGGAGACGTTTCCTAGGCTGAAGTGCTTCCCTTTAGTTCTGCAGGATGGCATGAAACATGCTCTCAGTCTATTCCCAAACTTCCTGTGGAAAGCAGCCACCTGGGTTTCTCAGGATGATCTTCTAGGAGTGGAAGATCATTAAACATCAGTGAGAAACTAAAGCAGATTGGAATGGTGACCATGCAGGATCAGCAACTCCGACACACCCTGACCTGTGAGTATAGTCAGCAAAAAAGAGCAGGGGGGAAAAAGAAGGATTGAAGGAAAAAAACGATTTCTGTGTAGAAAATTACTTGGCATTTTCTAACCCAAAATCAAGTTTCAAAACGGTGCATTCCGGTTTTTGTGAGAGTAAAAATATGGGAAGCTAAATCAGAATGGGCTGTGAAAGTTTCATGGTATTCATCAACATAAGTTGCTACCTAAGGGAGACTTCTAATCAATACACAGCTGCTTTTCTACTTGATTTTTTGTTTTATTATACAGCTGTCCTAATTATCCCAAGAATTAGAAGACCTTACATGGAGGCTACAAACCCACAAAATACTGAAACTCAAGAGACATTAGATAGAAGATGAAACTGATTGCCTTTATGCCCAAGTCTTGCATAGAAGAAATTTGGAGCTGACTTTTGATTTTTTATGTAGTACCTCCAGTTTCCAGAGTCTGTGTCTCCACGGACAAAGCAAGAGGAGGGAGAAGACAAGACTCATAAAGATAACATGATCAGGATGACATCAGTATCATTCTGAAATGTACACAATTGTTTCTCTGTGGCAAAAATGCCTTTTGTGTTCTCTGTATCAAAATGGTTTCTATTTTAGACATGAATAGTAGGCACGTACCACCAACAAGAGAATGTGACACAAAATAAATCAGCAGCAGTATGTCCTTACTATATAATTACAGAACAGATGACTGAATTTTCATCTGTTCATACAAGAACGTTTGAATCTGTTGCTCTAAGATATTTTAGGAGAAATTCTGTCAATGCTGATCTGATCAAAAGAAAAAAAATCCCTTTCCTGTGACAGATTCAAGAATGCCATTTGGTAACCTTCCATCCTTTCTATTAGAAGAAAAGGAGCATTTTAAGATAGAATGGCAGTAAGATCCTTAGCAGCTCTGCTCAGTGTCACTGCTGGCTTTATCTGAGGAAGGGATTCATGGGACAGATTACTTTTTGAGATTAGTGGCACTTCAAAACTACATCTCATTTTATCCTAAAATTTTCATTGTGAACAAATACCCTTTCCCCTCAAAGTAAAAAAATTGAGAAAACATACATCAATTTTCATTAATTTGAAAACTACAAACTACAACCATAATGCACACAAAAGAGACTGCTCTTTGCTGGTCATAAATGACAGTCCATGGTGCCAACTCCTTGGTACCTCTTCCACATATATCAGGTGAAAAATAATTCCCTCCTCTCGTGAATCACAACCTCCATGGTTGAGATGAGGCACCCCACAAGGAGCAATTCCTTCAGTAGCTCCGAAGTTGTTGGAGCCCTGACCCTACCAGATGATGGGCACTGGTACAGCCAACAAAGCACAGCAGTTTGCCAATTAAGAAGGGACACATCCAATCTGAAAGTGGTTAGGTACTTTGACTGAATAAGCAGGACCATTTGCATTCCCACATTTTCAAATACTGACAAAAGTCTATGTGAACAAGGCAGGTGAAGTACGAAATTCTGAAATTCCTGAATTTCAGCCTCTTAACAGAAAGGCATATGGAGACATCAAATGAAAATATTTACTCTAGTCTTTCTGACTGCTAACAATTAAACACTCAAATTAAGTTTTTATAAGGTTTTGACATGGTTCCCAACATCCCTCACATGCAATCCCACCCATTGTACTTGCTGTCTTTCCTCAAGGCTGAACATACTATTTTTTTCCTTTTTGGATTGGTTTGTACCTACAAAATATATCCCTGCAATTGACATGGGCAGGCCCATGAATGCAGACATTGTTACAGTCACATAGACACACTTATGCAGAGACAGCTTGGGCCTATGGGTTTAGAAAAAGAAGCTGTATCAATTTAAGTCATATTTATAATGACAAAATTGCATTCAGTCTGAGGGTCACACTAACGATTGTGCTGAGTTAGCCCTTTCTGGTAGGATCAGAAGGGGGGTAGGGGAAGAAACACCTTTTACCAAAATAGTTAAAATGCTATAAAAAAAAGTCAGTCTACGCAGCCCGGGCCTTATAAGGAAGTGTTTTTAAACATTTATTTCTTGAAACACAAGGTTTCAATCAACAGCCACCGGAGACTCTGGGGTCACGATCTTGCCCCTCAGTGTTCTCCACAAAGGTCAGAGAGCTTTTCCCTCTATGAATGAAGTTGCCTTCCAAACACTTCAGCTACGGAATAAACAGCTTCTAACCCAGCCTGCAAAACTCAGCATTGTTGTCTACAAAAAAGACAAACTCTCGCTAAGATATTTCATGCTCGTACTCTCTGCAGACTCTTTACAAATTAAAAGCCTGTAAAATCTTGAACCTTTATTAAGTCTGTCAGCAACAAGTAAGTTGAGAAGAACACCATATGTCAATGTAAGAAGCCTGGTGAGTGCCTACACTGTATTCCTCAGCTCCCCAACCAGCCTGAAGTGCTGCTTACACCTTGACATGGCAGTATATCCACACCGTGTTAGCACAGACATATAATGAACACTCACGCTTGGCATTAGCTGGGCTCATGTCAAAAGTAAAATATTGCGAGGTTACAGGCAACCTGGAATATGTTCTAATGAAAGACAGAGCTTTAAAGAGAAAGTAAGAAAAACAAATGCTTTGCAGCATTTAAAGCAATGAAGGGAAAACAAAGCAATGCCTTTAGGATGTATCTCAAATGCTGATTGGAATATTTCAAGGATCAATTGTTACGGTCAAAAATGTTACTAAGTGCCACCAAAGGTCAGAACTAAAATGGAAGGGGTGTGTTCTGCACAACCTCAGACAGTGTTTTAAAAGAAGTTACTGTGCATGTGATTAACACTCTCATGGTGCCACTGGCACTGCTGGGCTGGGCAGCTGTGCCTGACCCCAGAGCTGCCCTGCTGCAAACGACACCGTGCGCGTTTCTCTCGCCCGTGATAAGTTACGATACTGAAACTTGTCCAGGAACGTATTCCTGTTAATTTTGCTTTAGATGGATTCTATTAAAACGTGAAAATCTTGGCAAGGACCGGGGTGAGACTTGCCCACTGTCTGGGTCCCTTTCCCACCCAGCCAACAGGGCAGACTTTTTAGTTCATTATCACCTCATCAGTGCTCCTGTCAGCTGCCAGCAGTGAGAACTGGACTAAGCCACTCACTAATTCCTGGCCCTCCTACCTCCACTGAAGCAGCAGTAAATCCAGAACAGATGGATGCTCTTTAACCCTCTCAATCCAGACACTTACTTTAATCATTCTCATCAACCCACCCAACTCAGAAGGAGGAGTGAGTGACAGATGCAGGACGAGGGTGGGACGGAGCTGCTGCAGCTCAGATCCTTAGCAGAAAACACCAGCCTGCACCTTGGGCACTGCTGCAAGGGAGGCAGCTGGCCAAGGCAGCAGGCTCTCAGGTCAGGGGCAGGCCAAACCTCCTATCAACAGGGAAAGCTGAAGAGGGATGGGTAATAAAGCATCCCTTACACACAGAGATCTCAGCACATTACCCAAGTGAAGGCCAGAGGGCAAGGGCTGGCTTTTGGTTCTGCAGCTGAAGCTGCAGCTCGGGCCACTCTCACAGCTTGCCATCAGTCATCTCCTTCCCATGACATGGGACACAAGTTCCAAACCTTGCCTTGTGTTGTCTGAGAGTTATGGATTGCCATTTCAGTGCACTAAGCCAGCAGAAAACTAACTTCAGAAAAATGTGGATCTTTTATTGCTATGGTAGTGTCCTAAATTAGCAGTGGAGTTGAGTGAGCTGCAGACACAGTGCAGAGGAGGACCTGGGAGAGGGGAGCAGGAGCAGATGGGTCTGGAGAGCCTGCCCTGCAGTCAGACCACAGCTCCTCATGTTCCCAAAGATGTATTTTCAGTGTTGGCCTGCAGACCTCAGAGCACAGCTTCATTCACGCAGCAGGGCAGAACCAGAAACTGCACGGGAAGTTTAAAATACTTTTAAAGGGGATTGCACTGTATCCTAACATCAAGAGGAACTCTTCTGTTTATTTTCATACCCATATATTTCAATATGACCTAAAAAACTGTGGAGAACGTGGCTAAGTATAATATTCAAAAAGAATTAATTTTTTTTAGATTCTCTGTATCATTTGGTATTCCCTGGTCTGCTACAGAAAACACAAATGAAAAAAACAGCATTACAGTACCCAGGCATCTCAAATGGTTTTATACACTCAGAGGCCTCAAGAAAACCCTTGCTGAGTTATGAAAAAAAAGCACGAAAAAGTAGTTGTATATTCATTTTAGAGCTTGGAAACCTAAAAAGGGTCTTGGCTAAGATAAAATTACACACCTAGAAGAAGTTATGAATACTATTTAGAACAACCACTTCCAGTCTTGCCATTCTGTAGCACCTTATGTATAAAAAAGGAAAGACCCACAGGAACCAATTCAAAGCACAGTAACAAAATGACAGCATATCTGCAAACCCAAACTCTAGGCCTGGACAAAATCCCAAAGTGGTGGCTCTGAATCCAGATCAGCACATGGCATGAATGATTAGGAGCATAAATGCAGCTTAATTGTTCTTCTCCCAGTCAGGCTATTTTACCCTCAGAAGTCATGTGCTTGCAGCATCTCTCTGTTGTACCTTTCCTCCATGTGTATGAAATATGAAATATAAGAAGAGAAATCAAAGAGTCTATTAGCCTCTTGCCCTGTATCATGTAAACAATGACTCCTGCTCACTCCAGGGCCTAACTGAAACCAGTTTCCTGAAACCAGGAGAGCTTGACAAGCACAGTATGAAAAATAAAGCTTTTAAAATATATATACTTGTTCTATCACTTTTACAAATATGATTGATTAAACCCTTTGAAAACCATCCCGCTCTTGCATCTTTCACAGGAAAAGTGTGTCCTTCTCTTAGCATTTTTTTCATTTATAAGCCATACACACAAATTTTAAGCCAAATCTCTTCAAGATTTTGCATTTACTTCTATAAATGACAACTTTGTAAGTTATGAATGAGGAATATATAACATCCCAATTATTAACTAACACATCACATTTAGTGCACATCTCCATTCACAGAATCAGCTTTCCATGTATCATTTAGTTGAAGTTTGTGATTTTGCTCTTTAGCTGACACAGACCAATGTTTGCAGGATTAGACAGTGGTATAGAACAGAAGAACAGCCAGCCACGTCCAAGAGAAAGACAGTTTTGGCAACTGGCCAATGAAACCAAAAGTCCCAAACAACTTTAAGGACCACTGAAAAGCTCAGTAACTACAGAAAAACACATTCAAAGCTAGCTTTTCCTTAAGGATGATCACCCTAACAATCAAATAGACAACACAGCTGAGTCTCGTGTAACTGTGAAACAGACTGGGAAAATATTTGTGCATGTAAATTTTCAGTGAAAAGACAATCCAAGACAGAAAAATTATCTAGCAAAACCAGCAAAAACTGTTAGACATTGAGAATCTCCTGTTCTTCGTTAAATAATAATGTGCTAAAAATTACACAAGAGAAAAATACTGATGCAGGTTTGGGTTTTTTTTCAAGTACATAGTTCAGCCATGCCATGAGCTACCAACTACACTGTAGCATCCTCAGAGGAGACAGTGAGAGAGTCAGCTACTAGCAGTGTTTTAGGAATAAAACATCCTTCCAGAATATGAAGGAACATCTCACTGGAAGACCCTTTCAGCCCCAGTGATGGTGACCACCCTATGGTGTGGAAGGGGCTCGACTGTGAGTGGTTGGGGGATAACCATTCCAAAGTTTGTAGGCAGATCCGTGATCCAAAGCCATGAAAACAGTAACTCCTAATCCCAGCGAGCCTGGGAAGCACTGTGCTCCTGAGTGAGGAGCAGGGGCCCTGCCTGAGAGTGTGACCTTTAGTGGGGCTCAAGGAGAACACCCCAGTCCTGGGGAAGCTGTGAGGCCTTGCAGCACAGCGTGGCTTACAGGGCCCAATTCTGGGATGTGAGAAGTGATCCTGCAGTGAAGGTGAGTGTCCTGTCCCTGCTGAGAAGCTGCCAGAGCAGACTGCAGTCCTGTCTCTCTAAGTGCTGCTGATCCTGCTTTTCCTGGTGCCTGCCCAGGGACTGCAATGCCCAGCTAATGGTACCCAGTATCACATGAGCTGCCCAGGGTACCACAGACAGCAGCCAACAGAATATAAGGAAGATCCATGACTTTCTGAAGAGGCACCTGCAGTGCAGTGGAATAATCCAGAAATGCAGTAGGCTCCCAAGTTCAGACACACTGTGCTGTTCTCCTCAAAACCAACAACAAGGGATCAGCAGGTGCCTCAAGGCTGGCAATGAGCTCCTTTCTTATCCAACATCCACCTTGTGTGCAGAATGGTGGAAGTCTTAAAAAGCACTTATTGGAGTCCAGTGTAAATCAGAGACCACTGGGAGGCAGAGAAGAATGTTCTGAAGACCAACCAAAGAAAAGGAAGTGGAGACTTGAGAAACAAAGACAGGAAAGAAGCTCAGTGTGTATCTCTGGGTCTCTGCCCTACTCAAAACAATCCTCTATCATGAACAAGAAAATTAATTTTAATACTGCCCTCTACACAACACTTCAATAAGCCTTTGTTAATTAGCAACAGCAAATGAAATCTTACTTTGGGAGTGCAAGATACAGTTAAATTGCTTGAGTGTGGTCTGAAAGTCACTCTACTACAAGCAACAGACTACAAGCAATTTATTCTACTACAAGCAATTTATTCATGCCATTTGAATTTTTCTGTGTTGAGTTTCCCCTATTCCTAAATAAGACAAACACTATTTTTTTTTCCAAAGGCTCATTTCAGGAGTTAACCTGGACTTTGCAACTGCTTTAACATTCCCAGCTGGAAAGTGCTGTATCTTGTCAAGTATCATAATGAGAACTGAGGGCCACAGCATAAATTGAAATTATAGAAGGTTACACAATTTTAAAAAATCTATTCCTTGAAGGTGGAGAGGAGTTATTGCAACCCATTCTGATCAGCAAACTCCTCTTGTTCATGCAAGGTGTAGGTGTGTATTTCCAGGTCCCAGCAGACTGTCACCAACCTCAGCTGAAGTGCTGGGAAGTCAGGTAATGAAATACTTCCACCAGGCTATCCTAACTCTTACCTCAAGTCAAAACTCACAGTTCAGACATAAACTAGAAAAATGGGCAGTGCATGAATTCCAAAGAGAAATGAGAGCTTTTTTTTTGGTGCATTCCTACAGTTAATATATGAAGGTTTTTTACTAAGACTTGTAGGATTGTCATTGGGAATAGAGCACCTGAAAGGTAGATTTTGTCCTTTATTATGCACGTTCCAGACCAGGCATAACAGTATGCAGAACGGGAATGAAAGTTTAACTGAAAATCTGTCACTGTTGGTCATGAGGAGTTAAATTTTCCATCTTTACCAAGCAGGCATCTCATGATGATGGTTTGCTGGTTTATGCACAATTGCTTCCAAACTGCCTTGGCAGTGGGAATAGGGGGTAAAGCAACTCTGAAGAGCTGAGGGTTTTATTCCATGCAACAGGCTACATACAACTTAACAGCTCTTAAAAACTATTCCTACCTTGAAAATACATTAGATTTTCATTAAATCATTCATCTGCTAAGCAACTCACAGAGCTTATCAGAGTCTACAGAAACAACTATACTCATTTATGAAATAAAAATGACCCATACACTAGGCAAGTCAAACAAAACACAAGTGATGACTGCACATTGACCCATGGGAGTGTCTGCACCACGGAAATGTGTAACCACAGCTGGACTAAGGCAGGTGTACTCTAAAAATCATCAGACATAACTTACTACACTACTTCTATATTAATGCCACACTGCTACTCTGAGAGTTAGTAAAAAGAAAATGAAAGTAGAATAGAGATCTATTAAAGACAATGCATCTCCCATGTATGGGAATAAAGCTTTTGTGCTATTTGTAGCACTGAGATGAAAACCATAGAGCTGCCCAAAGCAATTCCTGTCCCTCTAAAACTATTTTCACTAAAAGCCTATAAGTTCTGTTTCAGAAACAGGCAACTATAGATGAAGTTCTTACACTTAGTTGCATTTAAGTTGCACTGAGATGGTATTTGCCCATCAAACAGAAATTCAGTGTAAATACAGACCTTGAGGATGTGCACGTCATGAAGTCACGTGGAGCACCCTGTCTCCCCAGAAAAAGGGCACAAAACACATAAAGGGAGGTCCTGTCAGCTGTGGTGTGTGCAGGCACCCCTGGCACACAGCTCCCTACTCCCACACTCTGTGCTGCAGGAGGCAGAAGCTGCCCAGCTGGGCTCCCTCCCTGCAGGGCAGCCCCCTGGACACCATCCCAAGGGGCTGTGCCTGACCCCAGGTCACTGCCCTACAGCCCACAGGCTTCTTCTCTTTGGGCCAGGTGCCACACTGACACCCTCTGCAGCTCAGCACCAAACACCTTTTCCATTCCCCAACAGTTCACTTGCATTTCTGCAGAAGTGCTGGTTTCTTTTGGCTCCCAAAACAGCCTCACCTGCAGGGTTTCATTTTTCTGTTTGACACCTTGCTGTTGATTTTCCCTTCCTGCACAAAAGAACTTGCTCCAGTGCCTCATTCACAACTGCTTCTTTGTAGTAAATGAAAGCCTTAATAATTGTATCTTGATTGTAGAGTGGATTCATTTTGATTCTGTTTAATTTGTGGCCTTTGCTGAGATCTTTGGGGCTGAGAATTAGAGAGCACACTGCACTGCTGTACTTTGGACACTGGGGGTTTGCCAATTTATTTCTTGCCTCATTTGTCACAAAACCTATGCAGTCCAAAGCCAGCTTCATATTTTTAAAGGCAAGGCAAAAATTCGTTTGTTTTTCTTCTAAATTAACATCTCCTGGCCAAATGAATCTAGTTTTTCAAACTGAAAACCAGAGCCCTCACTAACAATGAGACTCTAGTAGGCAAGATAAATCCAAAGATCAGCTGAGCAAAACAGAACAGATTTCTTCTCTCCAATTACAGCACTGAAGTGGCAAGAAATGCATACTCAACCTTAGGTACAGACACATAGAACAGAAAATAAGGATGTAGAGAAAGGATCTGTATGAGAACATGCCAGAAGAGGGAAATAAGTGAAAAACTAGGCATCTTACATGCACAACATTTCCCATGAAACATCTGTGTCTCAAACTTTGAAGACATCAAAAAAATCTACAAACCCAGTATCTTCAGACTTTAATTCCTGACATCACTGAAGTTCTGTGGCCATGGGTGAACAAGTCACTTCATGTTTTGCTTTTCAGTTTACTCCTTTGAGGAACAGCAATGGCATTTCACGGTTTTTATTTAAAAAGGTGATTTTGAAATGTACAATCCTTCAGTGAAAAGAAGGAAACTGAAAAATACTATTATTTATAGTTGCATTATTAATATTTTTGAGGAAAGTGTGGCCAGGTGAGATAAAGGCTTTTCCAAATATAAGAAGATATCCCTGGCATTCTTTATAACCTAGCAAGTCCTAACCCTTTCAGGTTTCCTGCCTGATGAGGGCCTGAGAGGCAGCAAAAGTTTTGCAGCTACTTTGAACCAATAAACTGAATTGTTTTTATTCCTTCCAATAAAAAAAAGAAGTCTCCTTTGCATGGAGAATACTCAACATGAATTACCTACAAAAGCAAAGTTTCTCTTTAGAAACTGAATCTGCAAGCCAAAGGTAGTATTAACAGACAGAACTGAGCCCACATCACATGAGCAACAGGCTCGGGCACAAAATACATTTTACAGGACACATTTTTCATTCTTACAGACATTCAGTAAGGAGAGCATATGCCTTGTGCTGAGGAATCACAAAACCTGCACGATAACAGTCTCCATCCTCAACCTCACCTGAGGTACCCCTGAAGCACATTCAGGTGTATTTAAGCTGTTTGTGATATGCTGATGTACAAACCTTCCTAGAACCCCTCTTCACTTTACTGACATCAGTTGGAATTCCCATCTTGCTCCCCACATCACCTGCACAGCCACCACGGCATTTGGGCAATACACACCCCTTGGCTTTGGTTTGTCAGCCACTTCCTCATGGACAATCTGAGCAGCAGCAGCTTGAGAGAGACCTCTCAGGACCCCATGAAACAGAGGTTTCCATTTCTACAGCAAACTCCTGTTTACTCTTTTCCAGCTGCCTACTCACTCATTGCTTAGTGGTTTACTAAGGAATACAATCCCTACTGAGATGAGACAGTTCTGTGAGACGATGACACAAATCCTCCTGAGACCAAAACTATGGCTTGTTTCAAACTAGGGGACACCTGGCTGATTTGTCACCATTTAGTCTCAACAAGTTAATTTCTCTGCTATTCAACACTTTACTATTTTCTAAACATTTATATATATCTTTGACCCTTTACTCCTTACTCCAATCCTTTTCTGATGAAATCCCTCGCTGCCTAAAGCAACTTGCAGTTGTCATCTTTTTACAACAGTCTAAGTAGACTAAAATCTTTATTCATGAAATTAAACTAAATGATCAAGCTAGTCAATTGTATAACAAATACAAACTATATAATTTAGTTTAACCTCATATGCAAAGCTTGATTCTTAGATTACATAGTGGAAATAAACTAGTGTGATCCTGTAGTTTTTAACTCAACATGAATTTTAAAGCTGTAGAATGCCAGCAGACTGAAAAAGAGTTCTAAGCCTAGAGAAAGCTACAGCCATATCTACTGAAAAAGGGGTTTAGGCAACACCAAATATAACATTGTTGAAATGACTTTTCAGAATTCCCTACGTTCCCATATGCACTAGCTCCTAGTACAGGAGCTCCTAGTCCTCTCTATCCTGCAATCTGCAGAAAACTATCATAAACTACTGAACTGGGGAGAACTGACTTCATAGCAGTCAGAACTGACTTGACAGCACCATACCTCAAAGAAAGACACTTTATAGTGCTTAGAGTCATCTTTCAGGATTTCTAAAAGAACAGTTCTGGTCAATTTTCATGTTTTTGACTGCAGTCACACGGAATCATTTCCACTGCACACAAGGTATCACCAGACAAACCCAAACCAACATCTCCTGAATCACATCTCTGTGGAGCTTTCTCAGAAATTCCACAGACCTGCAGATGATGCTTCTTGTTTTGCCTAAAATCAGAATCGAACCAAAAGCATTGTTTGGGAAGGGAAGAAAACAAAAAAGACATCATGGATATTCCCATACAGTATAAAAACAAAGACTGTGTGTACTGCCAACAACTTGACTCAGTTCTCCAATTTTTCTTACTCAACTCCCACTTGTCCTCCAGGATTGCAGGGAAGCAATTACTTGCTTCAGAGGTTATTTCTGTAATTAAAGCAAATTGACCTCACTTTTTTTACAAAAAGGAATTTCTGTTCCAGTCCAGAAAGCAGACTGGAGTAAGCTTTGCCTTACCTACACCCCGCAAAGCTCCAGTGTTATTTTAAACCCAATAAAAGAGTGACTTGCACATGCACAGTGACCATGTGAGCACATCCACCCTTTGAGAGTTCCCTCCTCGCATTTTCAACTATGCTGCTGATGTCCGGATGGGATTTACAATTGCTCAAAGCTACTATTGTTCACACTACATTAAATCTACAATATTTGCAATGAGATACCATAATATTTTCACTTGGAACTTCTATTAACCCGCAACTTGACTGTACTTAATGAAATATGTAGTGCTCACAGAGTTGATTTATATGCATTACTATTTACAGTTCACATTTATAAAAGAGGAAAAAGCACCCTAAGGAACTCATGGTTCTTTTGACTTTAACAGAAAGTAAAAAGTGCCTGATTTGGTTTAGCTCACTAACACCCCTGGAAGCCCCAGAATCTTACAGCTGGATTAGGGATGGCGACAGGAATCACTGATGCAGCTGAAGCAGCCAGCATAGGGAATCTACTTTTGCTATCAACCCTGAGCCAAAACACTCCTGCATATTTTAAAACAAAAATCACAGTCATATTTGTGCTTCTTATGTATAGAATTATACACAAACAATGTCTTTGCACTCAGAAAACTTGGAAACGTACTTTGGTCAAGTGTTGTTCTAGAACTGACGTGGAAGGAAAATTTCCAAGGGAAAATTACACAGATTCCCTGGAACAGATAAACTTTTACTTCTGACAGAACTTCTGAGTGTATTTAATGACACAAAACAAAGGCATACAGAATTAGTTAGCAGAAGGCAGTACACTGGTGCCCTTAGAGCTATCTTACAAGCAATCTGTTCTATATATTAGCCTACATAAAACCATCACTCCCCTTATTCCTCTACCAATTTAACACTCAGTTACCTAGAAAAAAAATTCTTTTTTAGATAACATGATCAGCATACAGGTTATGATAAAACCAAACTTTTACCAAAGCAATGCCCTCTGGGCAGTAAAGAACATGAAATTTTCCTGTGCTGCACCTGTTCCCTAAGATAGTTTGCAATAATGACTAGCAAAACTGAGAAAAGACAAGAAGGGCATTCATTCTCTAGGGTCAGGATTTTGTAAGCCTAAAAAAAAACACATACATTTTAGTACTCTGTGTATGTGTACATCTATACATCTATACATCTATACATATATATGCCAAGATCTCTATTGGTGGGATCTTTCAGAGCAATTTCTGTACGAATGTTGCAATCTCTTAATAGAAAATGAAAGCATGACAAAACCTCTACATTTTTAACACTGAGGCTACATGCTGAATTTTTCACATTCTCCTTTGAACGAGGTTGAATTTTCTTTCACCATCTAGAAAACTACGACACTGAAGGGATCACTTACACTAAACCCAGTCCCTGGAAAAACATATTCAGAAAAATAATCTCCCATGGAAAGGCATGGGAACAAGAGCATAGTGTAGCTAAATTCTCCAGAAGTTCATGACTGGACTCTTTTCCGCAACTCCTCCCTACAACATCAATAGTCTTGGAAATTACTGAGTGGAGCAAAATGCTTTAACACCACCTGGTGTAGTTTTCAGCAGTTGGTTTTGCTTCCAGGCCTGTCATGGCTCATTAAGATAGTACAGTACTTTCTGTCTGCAAGACTGTTCTTGGGGACCATAGAATTCAAGATAAAATGCGATACAGAGGTTTTATCACAAGACAGAACAGGACTGTGACATATTGTGCCAAGGTTTTTGTACCTGAAAAGCTACAGAGGGAAAAGATTTTCAAGGCAGGTGAAGAGTAACAACAAACAGGTTAGAAAAGGTAAATATAGCTTTCCAATACTTAAAGAAACAGAGTAGACCACAACAAGGTAATTCTGTGTGCACTCATATGGAGCATTTTGTCTATATAGGGTTTGCTAAAGGCTCATGACTTTGCTTTGCAGTTTTATCACTCTGCGACACTTTGAGATTCAAGATTCACTTATGTGAAACATTTGATTGACCAGTTTAGTACTGCTGCCCAAAAATGGGCTAAACTCTCCTGCTTGTTTCCATGGTTCAGGCCAGCTAGTGTGAGCTGCACTGCAAACAGTGTGGCAGGATGATTAGAAATGGATTATTTTTCATTTTTCAGACTATTTCAGCTGAAGTCGTTACAATTCAATGGGGTGACAATACAGAATTAAAATAAACATATATGATTAAATATTTTATCCTTGAAAAGGACAAAACAAAATTGAAAAGGACAAAACAATGGTAACAGGACACTAGCAGGTTAGTTTTCACCGTGTGCCCTGACCAAGGCATTTTCAAAAGAAAATTCCAAAGCTAATAGAAGGAAAAGGGGCCTGACAGGGATGCACTTGCTCAGCTTTGCCCCAGGCAGTGGATCCTGCAGACACAGAGTGCCCCCTGTGGGACTGCAGCTTGTCTGAGTGCACGGGGAGGAACCAGGGGAGAGGTTCAGGCACCAGAGCTGCCACCAGAGCACAGTGACACTCCAGGTGACCCCAGCCCAGCTGCACAGGAGGAAGGGCTGGGCCTGGAAAGCCACACCTTGCTGGGGTGTGATGTGCTGCTGCTTTGTGGCACTGACATCAAACACAAAGGGATTTCAAACTACACAGACAGCTGTTCATCTGCTCTGCAGGACTGATGTTAACCCACATGCATAAACCACAGCTTCCTTAAAGACCAGGAAATTCCTTCACTTCCAAGAGCACAAGTGCGGATGAGCCCACAAGTTATTGTTGGATGGACATTGGCATTTTCCTTTTTTTTAGCTCTGTGCACCATGGGTGTACACAACCTGAAGTATTTTTGTTTGGTTAAACTGCTTGCAGGGCTTGAAATTACTTCACACCTCATTTTGAATCAACTGATTTTACTTTTCTGGCAAATAAACGGTGTCAATTAATCAGTTTCTTTTGGATTACTTTCAACTTCAGCTTCATACTCATACCTCCAGACAATGCTGCTTTATTGCTGGGAAGATGAACAACCTCAGCTTCCACTGACTTCCTTTTCAGTTGTGAGGGTTCCTGTGCATGCCTTTGTATTTTTCTTATCTGAGAGCCAGAAAATGAAGATGTGGCCCTCTCCATCTACCAAAGATTTTTAAGTCATATCAAGCAGGAAAACTGTAGCAGAGTTATGGGTGAACAGTGTTCCTGCAGAGCCCTGCCTAGGTTGGCATCTCATTTTGATGAGTGGCCCTTCTGCAGCTCTCAGCAGGCTCTGAGATGAAGAAAGGAAGGCACACAATAAACATGAAGCTACACAGGATCATTTCTGATCACTCCGTGTAAAGAAGCACTATGTGGGATGGAATTCACACAATTAGACACTACTGTGATAAATACTCAGAAGACTACTCATGTACAGTCAGACAAGAAATCAAAAGATGTTTTCTGACAGCTTGATTTTGAAACAAATTATCTTCTGTGATAACAATTAATTCATCTGCAATATCCTTGATTATTTTTCAAGGAGCAAGAGGATAGTAAATACTTCTCAGACAAGTAATAATCCTTCTGTTGTGAGCCAGCAGGATGAAAGATTCAACTCTGAATCTTACATTATGTAAGTCTGCATACCTTGAATTATAGGGCTAGCAGCAATTGCAATTAGCAGGAGCAGGCATAATTCAGGAAAGGGCTATTGGACAGTTTTCCAGGTCTGAAAGAACAGCTTGAGAAATGCCCCCACTGGGACTTTTCAATCCTGAATGACTGGGAAGCCCCTTCTGGTCCTTCTGCCCATAGCAAGAGGCCTGGCTGGTGGAAACCCGTGCAGACACAGTGTCTGCTCCCCTTCCCTGCTCCAGATTTGGCAACTGCATCAGCTCGGCCTCAGATTAGACTGTTTGTGCTTGGTTATTTTCACACACTGCCAAAATTTGCTGACAACACCAGGGGGAAAAAAAAAAAAAAAAAAAGGAAAGTAAAACTGGTGATTTTCAACAGTTTATAACTCAGCTCAGCCTAAGCAGGTTTTTATGGGACAAAGAACAGAGATTTCTCTGTAGACAGCACTTTATTCCTGTCTAATTTAAACGATTTGCTGTGAATGATGGAAACATTAGAACTTCTTAAGGAAAACATAACAAAACAAAAATCCTAGCAGTTCACTAGTATTTCTCTACAGTAGATCAGATTTGCTGATATAAATAGAGACCATTATCTGCCTCTCTCATAATTATTCGCAATGAAGTTTTTTTTAAAGAAAATGAAAATATTAAACTTAAAGGAAGAAGACTTCAAAATACATAGTATTTCTTCAAGGAGTGAAATTTCTTGCTTGGAATAATTCACACTTGAGCTATTCTAGCACCACACTATTCCCTAAGGAGTGTGAAATGATGTTCTCAGGGTTACAGAGTCAGCAGTAAACACAAGTTCTACTCTAAGAAACAGTATTTTAAACATGTATTTTCACTAGCATTATATCTAACAACTTCCTATTAAAACCCAGAGGTAACTTTCTGGAGTCCCCTTGTTGCTTAAACACTTCCTTTCACTCCATATCTAGAATCTCCTAAAGCAGCATTTCCTAAGCTACTTTTCTTGCCTGCTCCCCAGCCCCATTAGCTGACTGCAGGGCCTAGCTTGTTAAAGCTACACCTCTGTCAAATCTCAAATTTAATCAGTGCTGGTTTGGAGCACCTCAAACTTCTCCTACTGAAGCATGCCCTAGAACTTAGGAAACAACACTGCTTCACCATCTCTCTGAACAATATTTGTACAACAGCTGTTTTTCTCCATAAGAACTCCAAAAGCAGCCAATTGATTCACAACACTGACCCCTCATTCAATTACTGTTATTTTTCAGTTAAAATACTAGTAAATACTTGAACAACATGAGAAACTTTTTGCAAAACTAGAAGACAAATGAGTGCTTTTAATAAAAGACATAAGCTGGGAAAGCAGGGTAACAAAGAATATACTGGAGTTTCTGTATATAAAATAAGATATTTAATCGACTGGGAGTCCTCAGTAGAGACTTGTTTGCAACAGAGCCTCATGGTGAGGGTGAGTTTTTGAAGTTTGGATGCCTTTGGCAGCTTTAGAGAACTTTAAGGCAGACCAGCTATGACTAAAACACGCTCAGCTAGTTAACTGCACAAACATAATGCTTTTTCCATCCTTCTCTCCATGTGCTGACAGCATTACCATTCTCTCCAGTGTTCTTCTTCCTTCTGAGGTACAATGGATCCACCAGTTCATGCAGTCCCTGATACCACATTTCAGTACAAAAACTTTCCAACAATAACTTACACAGCTAAGAGAGGTCATCATTTAGAAGTGAGCAGTTATATTAAAGGATCTACAGAATTCTAAATACATTTCAGGATATGGAGTACGCTGCGTGTGGATTTTAATGAGAAGGTTTGGCAGAGCAGTTTGGCAGAAGAAAGTGCTGTCAAGTGACTGGATATGGGATACATCTCCAGTTTCTTTGGATTCCCACATCACCTAAGGAGCTATTCTTCCCATCCCCCATACAGCAACTCTCAAGGCAGTCAAATTTATAGCTCAATAAATTTTTTTATTAAAAATAAAAAGCGTGGCTTTTAAGTACTGCAGCCTTCCAACATCCTTATGCCAGGTCTAGCCCAAACTGTTGTAGCTGAATATGAAGCTGGGGAGGCTTGGCCCACTTTATACAGCACTCCTAAGCTAAAGTTTCAAGATCTAAGCCACCTCTTTCCATTTTGTAACAGCTGTTTTTCTATCCTTTCATTAAAAAAAAAAAAAAGGAAAGGAAAGAGACCAGTGTAGAATAGTTAAATAAATAAATAATGGCTCACAAAACCACAGTGGAGGAACCACTGCTAGTCCTGCCAATAAAAATGTTCCTTCTCTTCAGGGCTGGCTAAACAACTGAAAGTGTTTCTAATGAACTGCTGGCAGCACTATCCATCACTGCACTAAATGGATTCACGTCTCCCTAAACTAAGGATAACTATTTATCTGTAATGCACAGTCAGAAATTAGGAAGTATTTAAGCCTGAGAAATCTAATCCCTCTCTTCTCCCTACCTCCTCAAGGCTTGGTTTTATCCAGGCTTCCTTGTGTGAGGATGATTAGAGAAGTTGACTGATAGAGAACTGCTCCAGTGCTAATGAATCATCTGCAGGAGTTTGAAAAATATTTGAACAGACCAGACATCTGCAGTCTGATTTTAACCTTACCAACACCTGACATACTGTTTATCTTTTCCTTCTTTTTGTTGTCACTTGCTACACTGCCTTGCACTTACCTTGAAGTAGTTACAGGCTGCTCCAAGCAAGATGGCACATTCACTAGACATAGAATAATTGAGTCCCAACAGCTGCTTAGGACCTTTGAAGATGCTATTGTGCAAATAAAAGAAGTCTACTGTAAACAATCAAAAGGAAGAAATGTTTTTGAGCTCCAGGGGAAGTATGAAAGTGATGTCAGTAACCCCTGGTCAGAAGTCACCTCTGAAGGCTCGACTGATTACAGATAGCTGCTCTCTGCAGGGACACATCCATGCAGGGGATGTCTTTAGAACAGCAAGGAGCAGAAAGGAATGCAGAGACATCAATAAAACACAAATAAAAAAAAGAAGACACTCACTTCATTTCCAGGACCTCCTCCAAATGTTTCCTTCTTTCAGCTCGCAGGTTGGTCAAATGGGTTTCCTTCTCAGCCAGAGACTGTTGTGTAGAGGACAATTTTGCTTTCATTGACTCCAGCTCCTGTTTGACCTTCTCCATAGCCATCATCAGCTCTTCTACCTAAAACATTTTTGGAGAATACAGGACGAGAGATAAATGATGCAGTGTGACCATCTGGAACTGACTAAATGTCACAGCTGAAGTGGAGCACAAAGGTTACCAGGGCAGGGAGGCTGCTCTAAAATCCTGCAGGCTGGAGGCAGAGTGTGCACAGCATGTCCACCCCTGACCAAAGCAGCATTACAGCCTGGGAGTTGGCTTAGTTTGGTCACTGCAGCACAACCATTACAATACAAACCTTCACCTCCTCTGTATTTCTGTTTTAGAGAAGGGAAAAGGGAAAAGAGGATGGCCTGCATATATTAACACTGGCCCACAAAAATGCAAGCTATTAAATGAAACACACTGATAATATACCAAAAGGATAAAAAACTTTCACTGTAAATGATGCCTAAAGAGAAACTACATGTGCACTTTAGGAACAAAGGGAACATTTCTGAAGCAAGGAGAGGAATGGGTTCCCATGAAGATGTGAGGCTACTTCCCTCAAAACACCATCTGAACAATGCTTTTAGGCACCTGTCATTATTTAGCAACATAAGACATTCCAAGAGCTGCTGATGGCAGAGAAGTACAGCAGAACAATGCTCTTATCTTCAGCAAACTGGAAAGATTCAGAATCAACATGATCATAAATTCTGCCATATATTTTACACAAATGAAGAGTCATTTTATTTTGCACTCTGAACAGGTTCTGTCTCAGCTAAGATTTATCACTAATTAACATGCAAAATCCCAACACATGCTTAAGTCCAGCTACACATAGCATTCAAAAACCTCTGGATGTGCTTTAATAATTTTGTAATAAAGCTCAATGGCACACATTACTTTCACTGACTTCTTCAATGTAGGTTTTCTCTTTCCATCACAACCAACTGTTCATAAAACATTTTATAATGTGCTTTCAACAGGAGAAGCTCAGATGCTACTGCTGCACAAAATCAAATATTTGTATACATTTAGTATGCAAACCTAGCACCACATTGCCTTTATATCCCTCCATAACAGTCAACTTGTGATCCATCCTGGAAGGGAATGATGGAATTTACAACAAGCTCAATTTCTGCTTACATGTTTTTACAAGGAGAGTTGAGTATGTCACTTGCTATACAGGTGCTGTAGGAGGGAAGTATGAACATGCTTTAATAAATCCTGTTCTCCTAAAGGCAGAGCTAATGACACAGGACAGACATGGATAATAAGGCTGCTTTTCATCCTCAGTAGTGACAGACCAAGACACATTGCAATTGAGAATTAGGGGATTTACAAAAACCTAGTGCAGACATTGTGCAGTGTTTACTGCACAAAGCCTTTCTACTTCCATTCAAATGCAGCTGCCAAAAGGTGGTGTTCTTATGCTTAGCAAACGAAATAAAAATATTAAAATATGCAATTATCATAAACTATTCAAAATGTACAGCCAAGAATTCATCTGATAATCAACAGACCAAAGGAGAACCTCAGTGACAAGTAGTCCAAACTGGCAAGCATGGCTATAATAACCAAACTTTCCCTGTTTTATTAGTGTTTAGTGTGTAAAACAAGAAAACCTGCCAATTTTTAAAACTAAGAGAAAACTCCATAAAATGAAACAGAGAAAATAAATCAGGAAAGAATGCAAAGAACTGCAGAAATAATGAATAGCAAAAATACTACTAGGATGGAAACTGATTCTTAGAAAAATGGTGGGGTAATGAAGGTGCACTTGTGCATCAGCTGCTAGGATATCAGTTTCTGCTTGCTGGTGGTGGATGAGAAATACCTACAGAGACATTTTCCTTTAAACTGAAAAGAGGCACGCCAACTAGAAACCCCTGGGCTTGAACAGAAATCCACCTCAAATCAACAAGCCCCCAGCCAAATGCAACAGTCAAAAGGGCCCGTGTCAATCTGTCAGCTGCCAAGATAAAACAACCTCTGAAGCAACATCTTCTCCATAATCAGGTCTGAAGTATTTCTGACAGGCTTCCTCCCCCTGCCTGCCATCAAGGTCTGTGATGCTAACACTGCAGGACTGCTTTGCCTGATGGAGATCTGCAGTGTGACAACTCTGAGCTCTTTGGAAGACAGGAGGAAACTGGAGCCTGATATCTGGGCCAAGGCTCCTAGGGAGAGGGGCAAGGGCCAACTCTGCAAGAGTATCTCCTAGTAGTGCTTATTGCAGGTACTTAATCTCTTTCTCATCACTCTGATAAGTCTTTTAATTCGAAGGTTAGAGTTTGTATTTTGGCAGGCCAACAGAAGATTGATCTAATCATGTATTAGGAATGGCTGGAATGTGAGTAGCTTTTAAACTGTGCCAACAACTTGGTTTACAGAACTGTCATTACCTTCCAAGCTCTCCAGCAAGAGCCATTTGTCACGCAATTCACCAAAGACAAAGTTCACCAAAATAGTGATGATTGTATTCACAGCAAAGACTTCCCTGTTCAGATTCATCAGGCTGTAGATAGTCCACAGGTCTATTTCAATTAAACTTCTACCAAACAAAACATTTTATTTGGCAGCTTCTGCATCTTAGTGCAGACCTGTCCCAGTAAGCAGTCCTGTGAGAAATGACACAGGAATATTCACCGGAAACAAACTACTTGCCATGCACATCTAATTCAGCCTACACAAAAAACTTCCCATCTACCCTTGAATTTTGTCCCCCGAGAGCAGTTAATTTTATAATACAGAAAAAATATTTGCCAAAACCAGAGCTCTTGGCACGCTGAGACATTTTTTCAGAGACGTGCTGTTGACATTTTCAATTTAGCTGCGGGTAAGTTTGTGCCCTGTCAGTTGTAGCTAGAAAGTCTCCACCCACTTCAGAAGATGCAAAGAGTGAACTCTTGCTACTCTTTTCTCTTTGCTCAAATGACAGTGTGTAAAGCAAGGTGTATCTTTGACTGTCTAGGACTTAGCCACGATTCAGTTCTCTGTAGACAGGCCAGAAAGGTCTTCATGTATTCTGAGCAGGGAACTTAAATGGAAACTTATTTGTTCATCGTTTTTAGGCCTTAAGTGACCTGACCTGGTGACAGCTTATCTTTAAGGAAGAACATCAAACTGAAATAAGTTTCCATTAGAGGAGAGATTTCCTGAGAGACTGAACAAACTATGTGAATGAAGGCAAAGAATGTCAATTAGATCAGGATGGGATTCAGAGCAGAAAAGGGAAATGTCAAGATAGGACAAATACTTTGCATAGTATTACATCTCCTTCCTTAGGAAACATGAAAGCAAAGTGGAGAGAAAGAGCAATACAACAGGAGAGGTTTATCTATCATGTCAATGGCAGCCTGTGCAGAAATGATTTAATAACAGAAAGAGCTGAAGCTCTTTTCAGGAGCCTATCTACCACCTTAACCTCCCTGCTCCTACAGACTTATTTCAGGCTTCTGTAACTGTAAATCCAACCCCAGGCTTTTGCACAGGCATGGATATACCACGTTATCTCCCAATATGTAGTGGTTCCAGTAAACCTTTCTGGCCATTGGGTAGTGTGAAGCCAGGGACTTGCAAAGAGCTTGGTCAAGTTCCCCAAAAGCCAGTAAAAAGCAGAACTGAGAAAGGGACTGTATATACAAAGTGTTACTGAGGCTGGAAATCCTGCCAACCTCTGTGCTAGCTCTTGGAATTATTTCTGGTGACCAGGATAGGCCAGCTCCAGCTCCCTCACCTGCTCCAGGAGAACTAAAGCACTGCTAAGAATTCCTGAGACAGTCTCAGGCAAGGAAGGATGCTTGTATCAACTGATGTGGTTGTTATTGTTTGCCTCTTAAAAGCAGAGCCCAAAGACTCCAACACCTGAAGTCCATCCAGACAAGTGGCTCACTAATGGACCCTCAGCATCCCCAAACACTTCAGATCGTTTACATTACAATGTAGTGGCAGCTACCTTTCCCATTGTGAGCTCTCCTCAGTGAGAAAGCATCACCTGAGGATAACTTTTCCCCTGCACAGAAAACAGGAAAAGCCTTCTCTAGCCCTCTCTGGAAGATAGTTCTAGAGGTTAATTTTCTGCTTGCACCTTTTCAGAGAAGCAGAGCAATTCTGGGCTGTGATCCAAGCCACAAGTGTATCATGAATGCTGGTGACACAATGTAATTCCCCACAGTGGGACTGTGCAACTCTAAAGAGGCAACGGCAGAGTCATCAATAAGGGGGAAAAGAGCACAGTGCCATACACTTGAAAAACCACCTGCAGGGGCAGAGGCTCTATTCTGAAATGGTGACCCACACAATCCATGTTTATAGGCTACGTGCATGCCAAGAATCAGGACAAGCCTAAAGAATGCCCTGCACAGACACCACAAAGGAAAATGTTCTAGTCCCAAGTGACAGGATATGAATGCATCCAAATTCACATGTACATGACTGGCATTAAAGAAAGGAGATCACTGGTACACCATAAAAAAAATACTTTATGTTAGGTAAGGCTTTTTCTCACCTGTAGATTTTCAATCTTTACAGAAGAGACTATGTATCTTTTTTTCATTTTTTTCAGAGAATGGTTTGGGTTGGCAGAGACCTTTAAGCACCTCCTGCCATGCCCTTCACCAGATTAGGCCCCTCAAAGCCCCATCCAACCCAGCCCTGAACACTTCCAGTGATGGGACATCCACAACTTCTCAGGGCAATCTGCTCCAGTGTCTCACTGTGCTCATTATAAAGAACTTCTTCCCTCTGTCCAGTCCAAACTAATTCTCTTCCAGTTCAAAACCAATGACCCTTGTAACTAGAGACCTTGGGGAAGAAAGAGTCTCTCTCTCTTTCAAGCCCCCTTTTTGTACTTCAGGGTTGCAGTGCAGTCTCTCCAGGCTGATCCCAGACTCAGATTCCCAGGCTTTCCCCACGGGAGAGGTGCTCCAGCCCTCTGACCATCCTGGCCTCCCCTGGACCTGCCCCAGCACCTTCCTGTCCCTGCTGTGCTGGATGCTCCAGGTGGGCTCTCCAGAGCTGAACAGAGGGGAGAATCCCCTCCCTCGAGCTCACCAGCTGTAATTAAAACTCCCAAAGGGCACGAGAAAGGGACCTGACTGTCACACCAAGATCCCTATCCTAAGCTGGAGATACAGTATTTTAGGGCAAACGTAGGACACACAGCTCAATGTTTAATTACATACCTGGAATCAGAGTTGGTTTTATGCTTCTGATTGAAGGAAAGAAATTCCACTTCTCTCAATATACATACAGACACAGCAGGCTCTGGGATAGCTGTTTATAGTTATTATTGTGTCTCAAAAGCTCCAGGCAGAATAAAAATGCTGAACTTTCAGAGGGCACAGGTACAAATACCAACCAAGCAAGTCATGTTCCATCATCTATGTATAAATCAATCACTAGAGACCTTTTCAAACCACCTCAGCAGGCTAACAAGTACATTTAAAATTATTTATTATCTAAAATAGACCTGTTTGGTACCAACAAGAAATTAGCACCGCAAGACAAAACATAATAAGAATCTGTACTTTTGCACAAAATTAATTAGGCAAGCAAAAAAAAAAAAAGTCTTGCAGTTAAAAGTCAATAGAAAGAATATCAGAAGGACTGAAAAAACCAAACATTTCTGAAAGTGTCACTCTCAGATGACAGTCTCCTATTTATCTACAGCTCTTGAGTTTTTAAAGTATTTTTTATCTCACTATGTACATTGCTGAAATGATAAAGAGACTGCAAATTTCTGCATTATCTTTTACCCAGTTGAACCGATTAGACTGCAGAGAAGGAAAAGAAATAGACATGAAAAGAAAGACAAAGACAAGAGATCTGGCTCCGTGTAAACTTGTTTGGATCCCAGAAAAATTTCCTAGAACAGATGTTAAGACATGGAAAAAGCACAGGCCAGACTTGGGACTTAGGCATGTAATTTAAGTGCCTCCAGTAACATATTACAGGGAGAAAGCACTGACTCTGACATAACTTGGATTGCCAGCAGGACCAGATGGTTTGCTTAAATCACAAGCTAATAAACCTTTACACAAAATAAGAGGGAAATGAATTATGATTTCATCATAGGCCCATTTTCTTTAAAGCAGTAGGGTGGCTTCAAGGTACTCTTAAAGACTATATCCAAGACACTTAACTAAATTCTTGGCTATCCTGAATTGAGGGAACAAACTTCAAATTCCTACGGATACTGGGAAAACTGTTAGGCACAGCTTTTTCAGAATTAAAAATATCAGAGGAAAAGGAGAGAACTCAGTAAACAATAACAAGAACCCTTGCTGTCCCTCGTTAGAATGACAGTGTGATGTCTGAAGTGAAAGGTAAGGGCAGCCCAGCACAGCTGAAAGCAGAGGGGTGTACAGCAGGATGCCTCTGTCCCACCACACAGCCTGCAGCTCTGCCTTCAGGTCAAGCCCCTCTCACTCAGCACCAGTCACAGGATGCAGAAAAAGGATGTTTGCACCTCAAAGGGGATGCCAGGGGTGCAGCAGAGCCGTGTGCAGCAGGAGAGGACTGTGGCAGACTGCAGGAGGAGGAGCAGTTCTGTCTGCAGCAAAGAGGGCAGTTAGTGCTGAAGCTGGGCAAGAGGCTGCTGCATTAGCAGCTCTCCAGGGAAAGGCAGGGGCTTTGGACCATCTGTAAGATACAGCAGCAATTTTAGGGATGAACTTTGTCTTTCTTCACATTACTCTGTGGCTTTCTTAAGTCTTTGTGCCTTTGTTTTTTAGGTTGTTTGTATTTTGTATATTCAGCATCCCTGATAAAACAGAGTGTCTTGGTGGCTTAACAGAACTGGTGCCACTGTTCTGTTCCTACCTTATTAAATGGGGAAAAGGAGGGGAGCAAGATAAAGAGAACAAAAGCCTATGGTCTGAAAACCTGCAGGATACTGCAGATGAATGCAGTTTTTCTTATCACTGTGAAACTGAGATATTTAGACAGCTGATGCCTCTTATTTCCATGAGCTGGTCTCCCAACAAAAACTTCATTATAAAAAGAGCATCTGATAATAAAGAGGAGTTAGTGCTCTGTATTGCTCCTTGCTGTCTCCACGGATGGCTCTGGGCAAGGAAGAGCACTAATGAGATTGACCAGCCATCTGACATTACCATGGTCCTCCTGCAGAAGCCACAAAACACCAACAAAGAAAGCTCTGTCAAGGTGTTTCTTACTCGAGTATTCATCAAGTGCTTTTTGCTCATGCTCTGAGAGCACTGAGTGTTTGTAGGAAGGAAGAGGAACCAGGATTCACAGACGTTTGGAAAACTGAAAACTCCAAAGCCTTCAGGGCTCAGTGAGTCACAGCTGTGTCCCATTAGGATGTTTGGAGGTAGCTCTGACAGTTTATCTCCTAAATGTGGCTATAACCTACATCAATAAGCAACAGCTTCTGCTGGGACAAGAGTTCTTGAGAAGGAAACAATAATTGCCTCTGCTTAACAAACAAAATATTTGTGTCAGGCCTTGAAAAAAAGTAAGAGAGAACTGAATTCTGGTTTCTACTGAGAAAAAGAAATCTGGTGTAGCCACTGGTATCTGAACACTCTAACAAGTTAGAATTCTATTTCTACATTTCCCTCAAGGGAAACCATTATCCAATGAAACATTCTCATTATGTTTTTTAATTCATATAACCATTCCAAGGGAAGCCTGTCCTATTTTACTTTACATGGATCTATAGTCTCAGTAAACTCCTTTGGGTTTATCTTCCGTGGCTAGCAAGCAATTCCCAACCCTTGGGAATACAGCAGCAACCAGCAGGAATAACAATTCATCGTGAAAAAACCTGGATTTTGATCACCTTTAAAAATCTCTCCAGAGGCAGAGACTAGAATGCAGCACGTGAAGCTGCACCTGCTCATGTGGCACCATTTATCACCCAAACAAAACTCTCTAATCTATGCTTAATTCACAATACTCCAGGCACAACTCTAAACATGGCCATCTTCAAAATAAAGTGCCCTTTCTTAGGTTACATCTGTTGCTAAGGTAGCAGTGGGACTAATTGCCCAAGGATTTCAGCAGTATTTCACCAGCTTTCTGCAGACCCTGCTCATTTCCATTTTGCTGCATTTTAGACAGTTTCAGGTTAACTAGGACATGTCACTATGGCAGATAGTTTAGACCTAACTGAATAATATTCAAAGTAAATATTTAATGTTGTGTTACACAGCACAACAAAGACTGTCAATTTATTCAGCACAGGTTGATTTTCCAAAGAGAAAACTTCTGGGATGATGTATTAACTCACTACAAGCAGTGAAAAACGTTATGCTGATTCCACAGACAACTTTAACACTCTTCTCCCAAAAGACATTAAGGATCATGAACATAAATAAATGAAAGCACTGCCATGTGAAGGCTGAACACGTGGCAAACTGAAGAAGCACAGTCTCACTGGCAAGCTCAGGAAAGTTTCCACCTCCACAAACTTGTGGAAGCAGATTTTCTGCATTGTAGTTAACAGAAAGCAATTGGCAGATCCTAACTACAACAAATAAAAAGAGCTTCCACTATTTGGAGCCAACTGAATTCAGGCTGAAATTCAGAGAAGGGTTTGAAGGAATCTGATGGTAAACGGCAGTACAGGAAAGCCTGGAAACCTTTGTGGGAGTAGGAAATATTTCAAATGAAGAGGCATCCTCAAGTTAATGAACCTCAAGCTTGTCACTCTTCTGTGTTTTTCTATACAGGAGAATGTTATGGAAAGGAAACAATTCCTTTTCTTGCACTTCACGGATTTGGGGGAAAAATCAATTATGTCAGAAAAAGAACATGTATTTTTCAATTTATGAATATAATGTTCAAGCCTAATGAGCCTTTCTAATGCAATCTACATACTATTGCATCACACTTTCATTTAAGATCACAGAGAATGCAACTGGAAAAGAAATTTAAAATGAAAAAAGCACAGGACTAGCTTAAACAAATATCAACAAATATATTTGCATGGGTCTTCACAATTACAAGCAAGCATTAATGTAACTAAGTCTGCAAGAATTTGATTTTCTCTTGAGCCACAACAAATAAAATGCTGTCTAGAGGAAGGTGCTTAACAAAATAATATAACAGGCAGAGAGATGCCAAGACAGAGCTTTGTCTGGATTACCTGATTTAGTAAAAGGCATAAATGTGAAATCAGCATTTATCTGCTAAACAATAAAAAGGGATAAAAATACAGACAAAATGATCTTAAAATCAGCACTTGTACCAAATTTGTATATAATAGTTTCCATCAGTATTTCTCATTTCATTAAATGAAAAGGGGAGTTACATGGAGAAATGCTCAATGTATATTTTGCACAGAGGGTAATTATGCTTTACAGTGTCCCCAATTCTCCTGAAAGTCATCAAATTTCAATTACTTTGCAACCTTAAAGGAGAGCAACAAATTAAACAAAAAGTCATCATCCCTGGAGGAATTTAAGAGACAGGTAGATGTGGTGCTTAGGGACATGGTTTAGTGTGGGCTTGGCAGTGTCAGGTTAATGGTTGGACTCGATGATCTTAAATGTCTTTTCCAACCTAAACAGTTCTATGATTCTAAAAGGTTTAAAAGGTTCTTTTTGTCTATAATGTTAGAAAAAGATCTCTGCCTCAAAGTCATTAGGCATGATTTTCTATTCATCATTTCTCTCTCTATTCATTCTTCCCATCTGGAGGCAAAAAACCCTCCCAAGCCCCCAGCTCAGCACAGCTGAACACAGCTAAGAGAAAGAATTCCACTCTCCCACCTCTTAAAAGGTGCATTACTGACTGCAGAGGGAATTACATACCAAATCAGCTCTCCGTTGCAGGGAATGTGACTCAGTACAAATCTGGGTATTTCTGAAGGAAAAGGTTATGTAATCCACTTCAATAGCTGGGGGAAAGAGTAACATTAGGGAGATGCAGTGCTCCTAAAAATTACTGCAAACATTTTCACTGACAGGGACACAGGGCACAGTGAACTTCAGTCACCCAAAAGGCTTTCTCTAACCAAAGCAGAACAACCAGACAGAAGAATAAAGTAAATCTCCTAGAAAACCATGATAAGATTATGCTTTGGGCTAATACTGACTTTAAAGCTCTTAAATTTTTTTATCAGTAAAACAAATTAAAATATAAATTTTTAGCACTGAATTTTAGTTAATATGAACTAAGTACTCAGATGACTTTGCACATGTACATATATACACACACTCAAAAGCCAAAATGATTTTGGCAGGCTTTTACAGAAAAGAGCTTTTCAGAAGATATTCATGAGAAGTTCAGCCAAAGAAATGTAAACTCCCTAGAAAAAAAAGTCTTAGAAAAAGCCTAGAGCACCTTCTCCCCAAAGCCACACCTTGCATTAATGCCTTGATCTCCAATCTCTTAGTTTATCAAATTTCTCAGTAGAAGATAGAGAAAAAGAGAAAAACCCATTCATTAAAAGCAAACTGTCAGTATTACAGAGCAGTCAGAATCAGACATTTCTATTTCAGAGAACATCTACAGGTAAGTGGTTCCTGAGAAATTCCACTCCATATTTTTCATTTACAGGGGCCTGCAGGAAGTAACTTAGTGTGTCAGAATTTGTGTGTTGAACTTGTGTTTCTCTTTATTTCACAAAAAGGGTCCCCCTCTTTCACGAAGAGCAGCGAACGTTTCCAGCACTGTCCTGGGAATGGTGCAGCCATACAAGGATAATCTCCTGCTCCCTGCTGCAGGAGCAGGGATGGGAACATGCACCAGCACACTGAAAGGCTTTTTTTTTTTCTTTCTCTTGTCAAAGAAAACCTCCAACAGTTTTTCTTAAGGAGCAAAACTACTGTTGTATTTCTGAGCAGGGAAAAACTTCTATGGCATTCTTCTTTTCCCCCTCGAGGAACATGATGGCTTCTCTAAAATAAACTCAGATTTGGTTAATGCAGAAATAGTGCCTGAATGTACATTTACCATTTCTAATTGAAAAAAACCTTTATGATAGAAGTGTTTATCTGCAAAAGAATGGTGTCAGCCTTAGGGGAGTACTTACAAAGAAGTCTGCATCCACCTTCTGACCTTGCACACAGAGGGCTGAACTGCTGGGCCCAGTATGGGTAACCCCACAGCTGTGAGGAATTCACAGCACTATTTACACACAGGATTCAGCAGGTGCACCAGCAAAACCAGGGGACTATTATTAGAAACAAAAGCTTGAAGAACTTTCAAGCCTTCCCATCTATGCAAGACTGCCTCATCTGCTTTCTGTGTGGCAGGGTTTCTGCCACACAGATCAGCAGGGATAATAAAACTAGTTCAGTGGGGGCACTGGTCCCAGCAGGAAAGGCCTGATTTTATTTTTGGGAAAGGTGAAAGAAAGAACAGGTCTAAAATCCTGAAATAAACAGAAACTTTAGTCAGCAGGAGATGTCCTGCATACACAGACTGTGTACTGACACAGTTAACCCACTGTCACAGCTGATACACACTGACAGGATATTTTCAAACACTGGATAAAAGAGAGCAAGATTTTAATCTATAACAGATATATGAGAACCATGAAATCCAGGATGGCTTCGTGGACACCATAACTCAAATCTGAAGTCTATAAAATAACACAACACCACATCATGAGATGATGGAGGGTGGGATTACACAAGACAAGGCTACAGTAACAACACTAAATATTGGGGCAGAGGCACACACAAATGAGACGTCCTCATACCTTGAACCACCTAAAGCCAAAATGGTTGATCTCATGCACTGATTCATTAAAAAGCTTCAGACAGGCAGTGAAGTGGCAGAATGGTAGAAAAGATAAACAAGAGAGGAAATAAAAAGCATGCAATTAAAAGCAAATTAGAATCTATTTGAACAACATCAACGTTTTAAAAATCACACACATCACTCACACTTGGTCTAAGAATATTCATAACCTATTATATGGTTTGTGAAAGCCAATGGATTTGCCATTGATACGGAACATGGAGTCTTGCATTTTAGAACTCTAATATTATCTGTGTTTGCCTTTCAAAATTCTACAAAGAATTTCCACAGGACATAATAAGGAGGCATTCTTTAAAGTGAGTTCCATCACACTGTCTAGGATCCTAAAATACAGCAACCAGAATTATCCCCAATACATCTATCAGCAAACAGCTGAGCTGGACTGTAGCTCACAGAGAAACAATTGCTATCTCCAGGAAAATCGGATTTTTACTTCTTTTTCATTAAAGCCTGTGACAGAAAAACCTCTTAAAATGTTTTAAAGGGCACCTGGTCAGAAGTGCTGTTAGATAAATAACAAAGAGATTCCTCCATCGAAATGCAACTAACCAAATGCTCCTGTTTGCTAATTACTGTCCTAAANTGCTAATTACTGTCCTAAAGCACAGTGAAAAAGGCTCACAAAAAGTAAAAGTGCCTCACTGCAGAGGCTCACAAAAAGTAAAAGTGCTAGTTTCAGCTACTGCTTCACAAGCTTTATCAAAATCTCGTGGATTTATTCAGAACTTAGGGAATGCTTTATGGATGATTACTTACCTGAGCTAAAATCAGGCATGTCCATGGTGCTTCAGAGTTATCCGTGCACAAAATTAATTACTACATGAAAGTTTCTGCTTGTGGCTTCAGTACACCAGTGTGTATTTTCTGTGTGCATGCTTGGCTCAAGCCAAGGGTTTTCTTTTAAACCAGTTCTTTTGCAAGTGCAAGGAGATTGTGGTCCATAAACACAACCATGCTAATAAAAACCATTGTCTTTCAAATAAATTCCATGAACAAGACAGTAAATCTAAGTATACTTTACACACAGGAAGGCAGCTTTGACAGGCAAGACAGATCAGAAGAGTTACTACTTAAACCAGTATTTCAAAAGCTCAGGATACCTTACATTCTGATTTTAATTTCAAGACAATCATACCTGTGAAACAGAACTTACTACAAAGGCTTTGCAGAGTTTGAGCTCTGTTACCTAAGCTCTGTTACCTGGAACAGACATACAGGATCACCAAAGAAAGCCAGCTGTGTTTCAGGCAGGAAAGCAGGGAAATTAGTACTTCACTGTCTGGTTACTTTCCTAGGAGGGCTACCAGTGACTTTACAAGGTTGCAGACCTGTTTCTCAGCATTGATCCTGGCTGACTCCTCTTGTGCTAGCACCATTTCCCGCTCTGCAGTTATCTGAACACTCTCTCTGAGTGCCTCTTCCAATTCTTCAATCCGATCATCCTTTTTACGCAGATTGTCCTGGAAAATGACGGGAGACCAGGTGAAGATGACTCGTTTGGAAGTAAAGCCTTTTAACCAACCAAGTTTTAAGCCAACCAAAATGTGTTTCTCCCTCCCAAGGCACAACTGCAGGCAAATAATCTTCACACAAAGGAAAGAGTGATGAAGGGATGCGGGAGTAAGAGGAAGATCGCAGCAAAGAGAAGGAGAAAGCCAGAGAAGCAGGACCTCAGTCCTGTCAGATCACACAGCAGAGAAGCAGGGCTTGTTGGAAAAGAAGGATTAGTAAGCAGTTGTGAAGAAGCAGAGAAGCCAGAAGTGGCAGGAAGGTAGCAGGCAGTCAGAATTGCCCGTGTGCTCACACATTCAGCAGCAGGCGTGGTGAGAAGGGAAACAGAGCACTGCACTTTGGAATTCACCATTTCCAGGTTAAGAGGGAGAAAAGCAAACTCTGACCCAACAGAGTTTTCCACTGTTCAGATTAAGTCCTAAAGCAAGTTTTATACCCAAGGCTCTCTAGGAAATATGAAGGATTCATCTGGGCTGTCTGAATCTCAGACATTCAAGTATCAGGACTCCCTAAAAACTTATTCTTTGATTAAGAGCATCTTCACAGCTGTGAGTTCAGATGTGCCTCATATGTTCAGACCACTGAAGAAAACTTACTCCTCCTCAGGAAATAAGTTTTACTGGTTTCTACAAGCAGCATAACTTAAAAAATACATATATACAAAATCATGGTACTGTTATTTGTAAAGGAGACTCTCCTAACTTTAGTTTTGCAAGGAAAATAAATGTGTCTCTCCTGGTTGTGCTGAAGCAGCTCCACAGAAGGCTGCAAAGCAGGCTGTCCACACATGAATGCCCTGGACAGTGTCTGCTCAACAAATCCACCGCAAGGGAGCAGCTCGATGGAAGATTTCTGCATTTCTTGTCTTGCAGATTGGTTTAGATCATAGGGTTCTGATGAAATATTAATGCATATTGAAGTTAATACAGGGCTTTTCAGCCATCTCAGCAGCAGTGCAAGAATCAAAAGTGCTTTTATTTGTTGGCATTTTGCTCTTTGTCAGATGTACCCCTTTGACTTCTGTCCTTTTGTATTTAGGATTATAATTTTCCACTTACACCGAAAGAGTTTTGTACCATATAAAGAATGAGGAAAAAGAAGACTGACTTGGAAAAACATTGTCCTTGCAACCTTCATAATGAAAAAATTAAGTCATCGGAGTTTAACAAATGAATCTCACTTGACTCCTCCCTTCTAGGACCAAATCCCCAAAGAGAGTTGTATGAAAACCATTTCTGGCAGTCTCCAAAGTGCCCCTTTCAACAAGAGTGTTCAAGCAGAGATGCAAAGCTTTGTATCAGACTGTGAGGACACCTGGCACCAGTGCCCTGTAAAGAGCAAGGCTCAGCCACAGGCAGCAGGAGGAGCTGGGCTTTGCCAGCAGAGCAGCTCTCTGCTGATGGTTACATTCCAAGGTGGATTCACAGGGAAAGCAATTGCTGCCGCTTTTGAAAAGAATGAATGGAGAGGTCTACATTTGAAAAATAGGAGCTGCTTAACATGTTTTCATCTTTTCAGAATCTTTTAGGAACACTGATAACATCTTCCAAAACTCCTTTATGGTTATGATAAGTGTAAATGAAGTCTCATCAAAAAGATGAATAACAAGGTTACAAAAAGCTCTGCAAGTAATACTGACCATTTCAGATATAGGAAACATTTATTTGCCTATCTGCATACAGAGTAATTATGAACTTTACTCCTTGATATATCATTCATGGAGAGCCAAGTGAATGTGTAGTTCTCTGTCAATTAACAGAAGTGAGAATTGTACATTTGAACAGCAGCATGTAAAATGGAAACTCCTTTAAAATAAGAAGGCAGAATAAAACATTCTAACATTTAGGTCTATCCAATCTTCATTCCAGGCAAACATTTCACAGGTGAATTCAACAGTGTATTAAACATGACACTACATAGAGCTCTATTCAGACAGGTGAACTCTGGAGGGACAGGAGGAAGAACAACTGGTGATACCAAAAATACAGTGCCAATACTTTACCTGCATTGCAAAATTTATATTCATATACAGTTACTCTTCCTAAAATAATACATAAACTTTCACATATATGATAGAGGGTTACAAGTTAAAAATCCAGGCTGACTTAGAATGAATTGCCTAGAAATGGTGAACTTTAATACTAATAACCCACCCAGTAAGGGAAGACTGAGTAGAAGTTTTTCCTTTCTGTCTCAGTCAAACCTCGTTAAAAGATGTGCAATTTACTCTTCTAATTCAGCCATGATGTGTGTAACTGCCTGACAAAGCAAATGACTGGCAGGAGCAGCAGGTTGTTGCTTAGTCAGGTAGCACCTCCATTAGTGCAGCATAGTCTCAAAACATTTTTAAAGAATTGTTTTGTTTCTAGCTCATTGATTCATGACTGATTTGTATTTGAATGACTTTTTTTTAATCTAAGCTGCTGTCTTGTATCAGTAGATAAAACTGAAGTGAACCTTTTGACACACCAGCAATGTTTTTCCAACTGTTTGGCTCTGAGCTGTAAAACATGACAGGCTCACGACGACCTGTGCTGCTGCTGCTTTCCTCCCTTTAATGACATGAAGTATTCTACCTTTATTGTGATAAGAATTAAACTCTGGAAAAAATCTCCAGTCAATTTTAACTACAGTCATACCATTTTTCTGATAGTGAAGCAATCATACCTTTGAGCATCACATCAATGGCAAATCTTCCTGTATTTTGATAAAATGTCAGAATGATACACAGTGACAGCCTCTTTTCAGGGACCTTATACAGATGACTACTCAGAAAGAAAAAATTATTACTTACCTGTACAGTAACTGCATTCTTGAAGGTGTATTACCCACCCAAATACCTCAGTGGCCCCTCCTGCATCCCCTGTGCATGAGATTGCACAGCAGGGATGGAACTAGACTGGGACACAGGAGACTGCTCTGCCTTTATGCTCACTGGTGGCAGCACACAGAAAATGAAAAACCCACTGGACACTGTGGGAGTGCCAAGAGTTCAGGCACAATAAAGATTTTTGCTACCTGTGCTGTGATCCAGTTGCTGATTCACAGGCAAAACTAATTCTCTATATGCCTGTCTGAAAGCCTGAGAGGAAAAGGAGGTGTGACTGACACACATTCCTGGGCTTTTCCTTTCACTTCAGGAAGGAAGTGCTGGGATGGCCAAGTGATGCACGTTAAAATGATGTATCAATTTAATCTCTCCTGCATTCATGGGATGTGTAATCTGCCATGAAGTTTTATGGAAGTGCATGAAATAGGATACATGCTTTCACCAAGGCATTTAGGTTCAAGTAAATCTGAGTATCCTGGCAAACTTCACAACCATTTTCTTGAACTACACTCACAAAGATCTTTATGGCCTAATTTCACTCTTGGAATTAAGGTGGATATCTCTAGTCAGCTCGTGGGAAAGATTAATTAGCAGTTTGAGAAGGCAATGAAATGATTCTTTTAACTGCTGTAAGTATTTCTAGGACTAGGCATCACCTAGGCAGGGAAAGCATTTTATCACATACCCCTGTAAATACTGCAATAGCACATTTTACCTGGGCACTTTCAGATGGGAAGAATGCAATACTAGAAGTGTTTTGCACTACAAATCAACTACTTCTTAAACAGTCAAACCATTCCATCATTACAATCCCTTATTCCTGTGAACTATTGCTTTTGTTTATCACGTATTTCCTTGAGAAGCCATAACCTAGATAAAGAACTTAATGAGCTCAGTCCATTCTAGATGGAATTAAACTCTCCCTAGAAAGAAATCCCCTCCTTTGTGACCTGACCTTCCACTGGGTAATTGGAACCTGGGAACTCAGGACTGTCAGCTGCCTCAAGTACTACTTAAAGCTTCCTCGTGGATACAATCATTTAGTTCTTGAGACAACAAATTCTTCAACAACATTTGGAGACAGTCCATCCACAAATGTTAAGATTTTTTTCCCAGTTAAAAATATGAGGGCCTGATTAACTCTGAAGTGCATGACAGAATCTAGCTGAAAAAGAGTATTTGAGGTCTTTCTGCAACTCATCCAAAGCAACAGATGTCCACAAAAAACTGTTTAATTCATTTCCATTTCCTGAAGAAAGTGGCAATATAAAAAAAAACCCCAAACCTCAAAAAACATATTTGCTTGAAAAGCGGAATGAAAGAAGAGTTTATAAACTCCTGAAGAAGGAAATGCCTTTAGGGTAGTGTATAGCTTGGTACAAAGATGTAGAATAAACCCCAAATAAACACAGATCCACCACTAAAGACTCTGCAATAAGGAACAGAGAGGCAAACCACCATGTAAAGCTGCCACTGTAAATGTTGCTGGGCATGAAGAAGCAGTGGAGTTACAATAACCACGGGTGCTAAGGCTGGCTGCACACAGCTTGTGTGCTCTCAGTTGGTAAAACTGCAGGCCCCATGTACTGGGGGTCATCTGTGGTGGGGACATCTCTGGTTGGGCAGAAGCTGAGTATATCCAAGCATTAGGCTCATGAAGAGGGGTTTTGTAAGCACAGCAACAGCAGATGTAATTCAAGGAGCAGTCTGAGAGCTGCAAGGCACAAACTGCCAAGCAGGAGCTCCTTGATCAACATCTCCTCATCTGTGGAGATCAGACCTGAGATACACAACGATTATGTCATTAGAACAACACATGTCAGCAGCTGGAGGGTTGTATCTGCCAAACAAGACACATGGGCTGGAATTCAAGCCTGACACGTTACATAAATACAGGAAAAGAACTACAGGAGACAAAAGGAGAAAGGCTGCAGTAGGAGAATTTAAGTCCAGGAGGAGTTGAGAGGGAAGTGCAAGCAAAGCTGGCCACAGCACTGCATATGCTGTATTGAAAACATAAGGAATGGCAGAAAGTGATAAATACACTTTTCTGAGAATACCACAGTGGAAAAAGAGAATATGTGTACATCCAGAGTTTGTGCACACTTATGGATCATCACTTCAGAAAGAACAAATATACTTACAGTAAAAAGAAAAAATGGATAAATATTATTTCTAGGCATGATAGGTTTAATATAACCAGCCCATTAAAATTAGCACAGTGGAAAAAAAAAATCTGTACAGAAGCCAACACTTTATAAGAAATGGCCAGTGAAATCTTCTTTTTAAATAGAAAGGTAGAAAATGGAGTCATGCTTCAACTTCATTGTCCCTGGAGTATAATTTCAACTATACTGTCCCTTGAAAATACTCAAGAGTGATGCAGGACTACGAATGATGCTGCCAATAAAATTATGTGCTCCTCTGTACATGGAAAGGATGCACAGGAAAATATATTTACAGGGGACAAAACCCACCCAAACCCATAAAAGTTGGAAAAGAAATGTATCAACTCTAGTGATAAGAGTGCAATAGACAATAACCAGACAGATACAAATTACTATCAACAGATCTAATTTAAATGAAGGGGAAGTGAAATAGGAGGGAAAAAGATCTGAGTGAAAATTTAATGAAAAGAAAGGCTTCATCTTTCACATTGTTTTTTCTTAGATACACATAAAAGCCTTAATAAAACTCATGCATATTGCCATGATTGCCTGACAATTGCTAAATTGTGTACAAAAATGTGTAAATAACTCCAGCCATTCACACTTCTTCCTTCCAGGATATTTTACATCTCACCACCCAGGGCCATCACTTTCAAAAAGCATTTCCAGAACAAGCAGCGCTTTTGCTCAACATCAGGAGCAAAGTGAAATACAGAGCCTGTGATAATGGTAAGAAAGGATCCCAATCAGCACGAGTTGAAGGAGGACAGGAGGAAGGAGCACAGGCCCAGGAAGGGAAAGGCAGCAGTGGCTGTTCCTGTGGGAGCTGGCAGTGTCCTTTCCTGCCAGCTGCCATCTCTCTGACACTCCTTTCCTGCTGCTGCAAGCTTGGTGCTCCCAGCACAGCAATCAGTTATGAATCTGGGGCTCGTACAGGCACTTTTCATTAGCAGCAGCCCAGACAGACCCAAGCACCTTGCCAACACCAACAACCAGGTTCACCATTTAGCAGCTGCACGGGGTGCCAGCAGCTCTAACGTTTTGCTCCGGCTGCTGCAAATTACCACATTTGTAGTTTTTAAAACCCAGAGGGACGAGGTTTCTATCAAACCACAGCAGGTCACTGCATGGACTATTGAAATGGGACCCAAAGCTGACAATACAGCTGTGAAAATGATCTGAAGCGAGCAAAAGCAATAGATATCTCTAATTGTTATGGGGCTTTGTGGGTTTTCTTGTTTATTTGGTTTGTCTTCCTTTTTGGGGGGATGCGTGGTGGTTTTTGGAGAGGCTAATTGGAGAAATGCTACTGTGAGATTTGTTCTTCTCTCATCAATCAATACAATGACTCCAGGCTCCTAAATTGGTACTGGATTACAGACAAAACCAGCAGCAGTTGTAACTAGCTGCACTATTAACATGAAGCTCAAACCCATATGTTATTCCCTTGACACAGCCTCATTTGCCTGAACTCTCTTTGTAAATATCAGTCCTGTCATCATCATTGTACTGCTATATCACAGGGCACAAGACCTACCTTGCTTTGCTCATTTTCAATCCTTTGGCAGACATGACCATCAGAGCACCACACACGGACAGCTTTAAAAGAACACTTTCCTTGTTTTCCCTCTTTCTCACAGATGAATATAGGACAAAAATTGCTACTGATAAAAACACCACTGAGGAAATGCTTACTGAGCAGTTCATCTCACTGAATCTCTTCCACTCCCTCAGTTTTGAAGGGAATTCCTGCAATCATCTCTGGTTTTTGATTTTAGCCTCTGATGCCTCTTTTGTGATGTGCAACATAGCAGAGCAGCTTTTGTACCTGTGCTATGAACTGCTTCCTTCAAAGCATCTCTCAAGACCCTACTGCTAACCACCAAGCTAAAAAAATTCCCTCTTTTAATTTCACTCCATGAAGATATTCTCCTGTCTCCCCATCTTCAAACCAGAGATGAGTAAAGCAATTTCCCATCAGAAATAAGTTATCACTGTATTCTCACAGCATCCAGGAACACCCCAATGCATCCACAACCCCGCTAAAAGTCAGATGCACCAAGTGAAGGTAATTTCAAGAAGATCTACCTTGGTACAACACAGATTCAGCTAAGAACCAGAAATAGACATATTAATTTAGGAAAATGCTTAGCTTAAAACATTAAAAGCTGTTCTCAACATCTTCACTAGTAAATGCCCAATCTGCTGTCCCACTGTATCCAGAGAATAAGGATACATTTGAAGATGATGAGAATAGAATATGGCACACAAAATGTAGAAATTTGACAATTAAATAGTAACATAACCAGAAAACAGTGAGCTTAAAAATACTGAAATAAGGTGTTTGAAAATAAAAGCTTCTCATTTGTGCATTTGCAGCATTACACTGACAGTAGCTTGAAACAGGCAGCTTAGTATATAGTAAACATAAAAATCACCATTAAAATTAACTGGCTGAAAACCCAAAAGAATGAGAAAATGGAAACACTTCACATTCTGAGAGATTCTCACTTCTTTGTGTGAAAATTCCAATTGTTTCTGTAAGAGCCTGAACTAGTTCAGAGGAATGGGAGAAACAGTTATTGTTTCCTTTTAGCCCCAAATATTCCAAAATGATCCTCTATACTGTCAGTCTGCAAAGTGGGAAAAAGCACTCCCTGGCTCTTACCTTCACTCCTCCTGTTCCATGTTCAAATGTTTCATTTTATTCAGTATCTGTTTGAACAGAAGCCTGTCCTTATGCTGAATTTCACCTGCTCTTTTATCCACAGGTTCCAGTTAGAAGACACTTGTGGAGCTATTTAGGTTATCTTTCATTTAACTATCCTGAATAAACCAATAAATATAATTTGGAATTGCACGAAAATTTAGTCTCATTTATAGAAAATATTTCATCTGCCATTTTTTAGCTGTCCTCTAGAAGTACATGGATACCTGTTGTTGGGACAGCCTGTTCCTTCAGCTTTTATTTCCTTGCTTTTCGTGCCCTGCTTTGGAAAATCATCTGATCCCAGTAATATCAAACTTTTAGGAAGAATTCAAACGCAAGCAACAAAAGCAACACAATGTTTTAAGTGATTTTGTTGATAAAATTTCACTGATTACAGACACCTTCTAGAATGTTAATACCACCCTCCTTTAATCCTCAGTACCAGCCTAAGCAATATCAATATAGTTAAGTTTTCCCTATGCCTGCATTGAGTCCTGAGTGCACATCAAACCAAATTCAGGACATGAAAGGCCTGGGGCTGACTCTTAGTGTGTTACAGCTTTCTGTCAATTCTGAACACAATTTGCAGCCTATGTCTCAATTCCAGTTAATATTTGCACATCACAGTAAGAGCAGTTGTTCTGATACCTCTTAAGAATATGTAGATTTTAGACAAAGAGAAAAAGATAATAGGGAAAGTGTTAATTAAAGACAAAATAGATTGATTTCTATATAGAAAAACCCAATAGTTTAAGGTTGACACCAATTTGGGCAGTGTACTAAGCAAGATTAAAGAACAATACTGATTTAGAATGAACTTAATTAGGTTTAGTACTGTTTGAAATTAATTAGAGGAAGTATTTTTAAGGAAATGCTTGAGCATTTGTTCCCACAGTATAGAATTAAAAAGAAAAAATCCACGTCTATGATTTTTTAAAAATAAGTTCTGAATTCTGTCTGAGGTCCCCATCATCACCCCATCTCCCTTTCTTTTTCTATTGTGCAAAAGAAGAATAAAACAGAATAGCAATTTTATTAAACAATGAGACTACGAAATGAGCCATGGCAATTGGGCATTTTTATTCTTGGGGAGAGATGAGTTAGTAGCCACTTTCAACACAGCAAGTAAAAAAAAGAAAAATGACCTTATGAGACAGAAAAAAAAAAATCAAGAATAAGGAAAAAATGCAAATTTATTACCATTTCTCAGGCTCATGAAATAAGACACCAAAATGAAAAGAGAGCTGTTCTTCCCCTTCAATGTGCTCCTATTGTTTTGCTTAAATCTGGCCCTCAATGTTTTCTACTCTCAGGAGAGACCTCCTCACAGGAACCACACCATGTTGTCAACAGATACATTAATCTCTCTGACAGCTTTTAGGAAAGCAGACTGAACTCAGATACTAATCTTGGGGAAAGAAGGCTATGCAAAAAACATCCCGTGGTTAAGGCTGCTGGCACACATTCAGCTGTGCAGTCCTCACTGTACTCAGTTTCTGGCATATCATGAAGGGCACCAACCCTTCCCTCTGCCAAACAGGCAAGAGTACAAATAGCAGGTTTCATCTTCCACTGACACATCATGTTTCTGCAGAAAAGACTGGGTGAAAGTGTGTCTGGGGAATAATATTCCTGATGGATCACAGAAAAACGTTAGGATGCAGGGAGTCTTCTTTCCTCTGTTAAAAACTCTCAGGCAATATAATGGCTTTCTCTCACTACAAATCTCAATTTGCAGTTAAGGGAAGTACTGGGATAACTGGGAGACTGCCTAATGCTAGTTGTAAATAGTGATTCCAGAAAATTTTTCCAGCTGTCTGTTCAAAACTGTAGAGCATTTCTATTTTACATAAGAAGACAAAGTTAAATAGTTCACCTTTTTTTAAAGATGTGAAAGCAATGAATTCATCTAACCCGAACATAATAAATGTATGGTGAACTAAACCAAACCATAAAGTGAAAACTGATAGAGCAGATGGCCAAGTGTCTATCCAGGGAAATGCTTCTCCATCTCAACTGCCAGGGCCCTTCAAGCTCCCTTTCTGTTATGGTAACAAGTGTTCTGAATGGAGCACTCTCTCCTGGGCAGACACAGAGAAGGTAATGCCTTCACAATGGATTTAATGTCATAAACATCAATTATGTAGAATGACAGATTCTCTCTCTGTGAGAACTGCCATATCAAATTAAGAACAAGGTCATGTACTTATTGTGATACTCAGTTTTAGACAGAGGAAAAAGCTGCACCTTCTTTATACAATTCATTTCTGAGACAAATCATTTTCCATGTTCAAAAGTGTGTATTTTTTGTTGGTGGTTCAGCATGCAATATTTCACACACGAGCAAAAATCCAAGTTAGTTAGACCTTGCAAACATTCATCAGAAAAATGGCTCCAATAAACTGGAGATACAGCTGTCCCCACAGTTTGCTTGGGGATCACTGCTCACACTGTAAGAATGTTAATGCACCAAAGCCTAACAAATCTAAGAAAACTAAGAAATGAGAGAGGTAAATATAAACTTTACTAATATTCACCCCTACTACCATATACTTTGTATGCAGTTGTTTGGAGAAATGGGTATATCAGATTTCCATAAGGAAAAGTTGGAAACTGGTATTAGAAACAGGCCAGGTAAATACTCCTAAGTTTTAGTGTATATGAAAGCCTGTCTTGATGAGCTTCCTGTAGGTAATGGAGAATTCCTGGCTTGCCAAGTCCACCACACGAGAAAGCATAAGAGACAAAAAGGACTGATCTCTCTAGGAACAGGACCCCACTGGAGCAGATGCTGGGGAGCTTCTTGTTTGTCACCAGGCTTTTCTTACCTTGCTGGGTTTACTTTCTGGCAATCTGTCCAGAAATCTTCATGCCCTTCCTTGAAATCCACATTGTACTTTATCACTTCAATAGGGAAAAGAGGAGAAACCTTTTTTGTAAGACAGAAGCTCATTTTTATGTGCACTACTGTCTTGCTGGGATGGAAATTCAACAGTGCAACTTTTACATGGAAATATGTTGTCACAATAGTGCTATTTCATATTATGCACTGATTTCTAGCACTGTGCAGTATTCCTCCACTGTCCAATGAACTTTTCAGTCCTGATTCTGTTGCTGAATGACGAAAATGATTAAGGCACTAACTCTGTGAAAATGTCTAAGCCTTTCTTCAGTTAGAGAGCATTACAAATGAAGCATAACTGAGCCTTGTCTATAATTACTATATTATTTCACACATATATAATGAAGTGAGGCTGTCTATTCATCATTCATGCATTATCTATGCTGTAAAAGTAGATGTATCCAGGGGTGCTTAATTATGATTTTTAATTCCCAAAAAAGGGCTACAATTCAAATTAATTCCTCCTCCCCTCCCCTCTAGAAACCTGCCCTCACTCTAAGTGATGAAATGGGCAGATAAAAGGTCATCATTTTTGGAACTTCTCCCAGACTCCAGGAAAGGTAAGAAAAAGGTCTCATGACAGAGGGCTATGACACAATCAGAACAAGAGTTAGCTTTTCTCAAAGCATCTGCCAGGGTTAAATATGTGCCTGTATCTACACTAACTGCAACACACTGTGCTGAAAATCACAATCCTCCAAATACACACAGAATGAAAAGTCTGGGGACACTGTATTTCTTGTACGCATTGTAAAAGCTGATGGAAATTAAAATTCCTACTGGGATATTACATCACTAATGAATCATGATGCATATTGATGTCTCTACTGCATATGTACATCCTGCTTTGTAATGGAAAGCCAGATGTCACAGAATCTCCGAGAGAAAGAGCTGGAGGCTAAGTTGATCCCAAAACTACCTATTGGCTACCACTGCCCAAATAAAATAGGAGGGGAAATTTGTATACAATTATTTGTTAGATTTTCATGAGGTATAACTGATCTTTAGAGCCTGTATTTGTTCATACTTGCTGCATTTTCACTAACAAAAGTCCCACATAACACTGACAAGCAGACAGCCAAACACTGATTCACATTACCTCAGAACCACGTTGAGCTAAATTATTGAGAACATGTAACAATATTAAGTTTCATCCTATTCGGTAACTGTCAAGAAAAACTCATCCTTTCAAAAAGTACTAAAAACTTTCTTTAAAAATGAGTTGGTATCCTTTCAGTGACTGATGCCTTGAGCTCTGTCCTGGAGGACAGAGTAAGGATGACCTGGACCTGAAGTAGCCCTAAGTGAAATCCCAGCTGCTTGCCTAAGTGCTGATGGCACCCGCTCAGCCCAAGGAACACCACCTCCTCCAAGGCTGGGCAGCACAGGGAATTGTCCAGGGACACGGGGGCCAAACCTCTGCATGATGTAATTCATGCCCAAAAAGGACTGGGAGAGGAAGAGAGAACAAGAACATTTTGATCTGAGCGATTCCCAGAGGTGCATCTGAGCTCAGTGAGCAGATCCGTGTCTGGGATGTCAGACTGTTGTGTGGAACAAACCCTGCAGATGCAAGATGGCTGTAAAGATTTCTGCCAGGCTGAAACAGAGCAGCTGACTGTTTTCTGGGCTCTACACTCCTCTCATCTGGCAGGCAAGGCTGGAATCTGATATGGCAGTGCTCTATATGGAAGAGAAATTAGCCAGGAACTCCACACTTGAAAGTCACTTATCCCAGGAAAACACCTAACATATTTAACTAGCATAACCAATTTGCTTCAAATCTGATGAAGCCTAGAAATTTTTGAGATCTTGAACTTTAAGTTCAGAACGATTTACTTTAACCATTTCTTGATATTTTGTACTCACTGTCCAAAAGTGAGTTCAGAGATTAATTAGGAAAGCATAATCTTGCTTTACTAATAGCCAAAGGAGAACATAACATAATTTTCATTATGGCACAGTACTACTGTCAAGAGATGAGATGAAAAAGCTTCATCCACCCCACCTTCAAGATCCAATCATAGCATATCAAGAGGAAACCCTGCAGTAATTTAAAAGCTCAGCTGTACTGGGCTCCACTTGGGTTTCAGGTTTCTGAGTGGTGGCACTGACTGTGGTTCCTCATAACAAACACTGACCCACAGCAGTGCTTCAGCTGGAAGGGATCTACCTGCAGTAACCACCCAGCCCAACCTGCTGGCCAGCTCAGGGCTGGCAAAAGTCACAACACGTTGTTGAGGGCATTGCCCAAGTGCCTCTAAAACACCTGGCAGCCTTGGGGCATTGTGGCTGATGTTTAATGAGCTGAGAAGGTTCATTTGATGAGAAGGTATTTGCTCATCTATCCATTTCATTGAGCTTTGCCTGGATGATAGTAAAAACATTACTGAACATAAAGTTGCATATTTGTTTAGATTTAAAGTAGAGCTCTTTCCACTGGAAATTTTTCCAATATGATAAAAGAAATACACTATCACTAGAAACTAACAGCATATACTTGCATCTACGATTCAGACATTAGGAATATGCATTAAATTATCTACACTTGGGTGTGGAAAAAGGAAAAAAGAACTAATAGATTTACTTGCTTTCTACAGTTGCTCATTAAAGCACTCAAACATATCTTAGACATCATGTGGACATAGTTTGTCAGCAGCAATTAGAGACTGATGGATACTTGCTGCAACACAGATTCAATAGTACACAATCCCACAGCACAGATATTCTGAACATTCTGGAAAAACTCCAGAAGATGCTAGAGTGATAGAACAAGAAAATATGTGTACTTCCTTTCAGAAGCCAGCTTGAAGTATCCATTCAAATACAACGAAATTTCAGTAAATGTTACCTTTCTAGGACTAAACAGCATATCCACTATTTTTCACAATAGCCTTGCTTTAGTCACTTCAAGCAAAAATTTTCTACTCCAAGCCAACTGTTTGTTTGGTTTTTTTATCCTGCTTATAGACCAGACACTCGTCAACCTCTCAGATCTCTGGAGAGTTGTGGTTTAAGGGAACCCAGGAGGAAAAGACAAATTTGGAAAGTCATTTATCCATCTCACTAGAATTGAGACATTATGGTTCTCATTCTTGCCCCACTCCCCAAAATACTAAATTTCCATCCTCAGAGCTCTGTGAATAAACGAACATTTTGTTACTGGACTCAGGAAGAAAGAAACCACAGGCTGTTAGGGACAGAGAGGAGAGGAGAGGAGGGCACTGTGTGTTGGGAATGTGTTTATTTGACTGGATTGCAGACGGTCAACCCAAGAACATGCAGATCGTATATTTTTAAGCATTTCATAATGTCTTATTATTAATTCCAGCCAAAACCACCAAGACCAAAATTATCTGAAATTGGTGCTTGTGTGTCCTGACCCCAAAGCCAACAATGGTTTCATAAAAAAAAAGTCAACTATCTACAGTCCTCTCAGGTTTAATTTTTTTAATCGATTACAAGGCAGTGCCCTTTAAGAGTCTAGAGAGAAGACAGGTCTCCTCAACTAACAAACTGAAATGTGGTCCTGAGTAAATTTTACTTCCAGGAAACCAAAATGTTGCAGTCCTTGAGAGAGGGAGGCTCTAAGCAGAGGGCTCTTCTAAAGGAAGGAGCTTTTATTGAACCTGTCACTTGTCATTAAACACTCCATATTTTACCTTAGCCTGATATTTTCATTAGAGCATACAGACCTTTTTCATCTGTGAATGAAAGCATTCCCTTCAGCCTTGTGCTGAACATGGGGAAAGGCTCTCTAAAATCCAGCCCACCCAAACAGGACAATTATGTTCACAAAAGCAGGAAAAGCACTAGGGAAAATCAAGTAACATTAATACCATGATAACTTGCACATTTCAATGTTGACTATCACATCACGCTTCAATCTTAACTTATTTATTGCACTTAATAATTTCTATTTTTAATGTCAGAAAAACTTGCATATAATTACGTAGGAAGCACAGACACCAGTGCAGAATAAAACATAACACAAGCAAAGTGCAAAAGAATATGTACTGGTCTACAGAGATCTCTGGTTGGAAAACCTGAATGGGAAAAGGTAAAGATATCCATGCTATTCATATTTTTATATCTATGATCTCTCAACTGCTTAAAACACTTTATAAGTAAAGAATTGGGTAAGAAATTGCAAGGGAAGCTACCCATTCTTAAAGAACTCTGATACAAAGCAGCACCATTTTTTTCTAAGCAAAAGCTGCCTCACTGCTTCCACCAAAGCTGTACCATCTCCTTGATGTGCCCAAAAGTTCTAACAGGACTTAAACATTCTCAGTAACTGAAATATCATTCTCTGTTCATTGCTATGTAGTACAAATATTTTACATAATTCACTGTTTCTTTAAAAAAAAATAGTGGCTTCAGTATGCAAATACAAGCTGACATAAATTTCAGGCTTTTTCAGGGTATTACATATGTGAAGAAGAGAGAAAAATGAAAAGGGAAAGAATAATTGGTGGGGGAGAGCCAGAAAAGGAAGCCATCCCTTGTAAAATCTGGAAGTGCTACATAAAATCAGAGATGATGGTCGGATGGAATGGTGTCATTCAATGAGTACACCATCCACGTAATTGCAAGGCAAATGTCAAGCACCAGCTGTCTTTTCAGACTTGAAATATAGATTTACTCAAATGCAGGTTAGAAATCTAACCAAATACTGTAGTAGTTTTAGGAATTTTTGAAGACATTTCACTAATACCAGGAGGATTGTGTTATTTAAACGTAGCTGCCACATAACGAGAGCCCTGTGAATTGCCACAGCATTACAGCCACAAAACCCATTAGCAGATGTAGAAATCCCACATTCCCGCCTTTTATAAAGGTCTGCAGTTATGAATTCATTCTCATATTCCTGGCACTTAACTATTTCAGTGCCTGCACATACAGGACTGGAGTTGATGGAGAAAACCACAAAGTGGTGCATCTGAGAGCCTTCCCCACGGACACAGGTTTCCGTGGTTCTTTCAAAGTTTCAGCTGAAAACATCCCCTCAGCATCCCACAGAACAAAGTAAAGAATGTTTGAAATAAGGAGAGAATTTATCTTTACTAGAGAACCCTTAGGATGTATTCTGTGTCTTCACTGCAGATGTATTAAGATATGTGGCTGTAAAAAGAAACAGGATTTAACCTAGGATAACAAAGGAAAACACCTAAGAAAGGCTTGCTTTTAAAGATTTACCAAATGAAATCCTACAGGGTAGAGTGCAGTTTCCATGTTTATTTTCACTCACCAGAAAGAAAGTTATTTTTGTGAATTAAAGAAAACACAGTCAAAATGTCTATTATCTCCACACTTAGCATCATGGTGTCTTTGCTGTACTCCACGCCAGTAGTTGAATATTTTTATGACAGCAATTGAAAACTTACCGTTTGATAAACCTCCTGCAATTAATCTCAATACACAGCACAGTGAGAAATACTTGACTTGCTTTTATACAAGTGATTTGCTTATGCCTGGGCAGATTTGAGGTAACCAGATAACTCTGTGGGGCAGCACCATGATCATTTCAGAGATAAATCCAACTGACCAGTATGCACACCAAGAATTCACGAGGTAGAGGAAACAGGGATGACTACGCGTAGAAAACATGGGCCTCCAGCTGCCCCACAACAATTCCAGCTTTCTCTAGGAATACTTACTTGGTTATCTTTCATTTACTGAAGAAAACACACCAGTATAAGGTAAAACCAGCTGGGAAAACACACAAAACAGCTAAAGAAAAAGGCTGTTAGAAGAGCAGAGAAGAAAGAAATATCACACCAAACTCAATACAGAATTGATATAATTATTTCAATGATGCACTCCATAACCAAGTTGACATTAAAAGTGTATTTTCGTCTTATGAAAATTGAGTAAGATATGAAGGCAATAGAGAGAGGCTGCTTTCTTTGAAATGCTGCAGAGGGTGGATGTGTCCTTTTAAGCAGTCAGTGACAAGGCTGTTAGGTAAGAGCTATGAGAACAGATCAGGAGGCAGAGTGGAGAGCCAGGCACCTAAGCCTGGTGCCTTATCCCAATTGCAGTAATTCAATGCCCATGTTACCTGAAGCTGTTGGGAGCTGTCATTGAGGTTATCCTCTCGTCTCCTGGCCTCCTCCAGCATCTGTGCACTCTTCTTTTTCTCCACTTGTTCTTTGTGCTTCAGATTTGCTACTTTCTTATTTTGATCTTTAACTTGCCTGCAAAAGAGAGGAGCACTCAGAGCGTGGTCCAGAGGTGCCAGGCAGGGAACAGTGGGACCACCAAGTGCCACCACGTCCTCTGCACAAGGTCACCAGCACCAACCCATCCCCAAGCAGTGCCCTCAACTCATTCAGCCAAAAGAAGGCTGCATTTTTCTCATTACTATTAAACTGAATTAGAGAATTTCTGAAACAAAAGCATTATTTATTATTTGGTATAAACTATTAATCAAAAGTTGCACCCGTCCTCTGATTTTGGGGAAGAAAACTCTTCTCTGTTCACACACACATACATATAAAACCACAGACATCTAATAACCTGTTTTGCTTTAGGTATCACTGTATCTAATGTGAGAAAAACAGCAGGAGCAGAAGGAAAAACTACTGAAACATAACTTGAATACAGAGGATTACCTACAAGAATTAGGCAATGTTTCCAGATGTAAAATGATTTCTTTTCAACCTCAAGATCTACTTGTTTTCTTGGTATTTTGAGGGATTTCCTATCCTTTCTTTTTACACAAACAAGACACAACAAGTAAGAACAAGCCATTTGAGAAAGCGTGCATAATTTCCTTTTCACTTGCATCTAGGGACTATTTTTGATGATCCTGGCAGCAACCACTGCCTGCAGACAGGGTTTGGCCTTTCAGGGCATTAAGACACACGGAGTATTGAATCTAATTACAGACCCTTTAATCTCAGCCTCCTGACCACAGAGAACTTAAGTCTAAACTTTTAGTCCAATCAAAACAAAACAGGCTAGCTTTGCTTCCTCAGCCCTTTTCTCCATAATTATATCTGGAGTTTGGATTTTGGATTTAAAGACAGATTCTTTGGTTACAAGATTTCCCCAAAACATCATGCAAGTAGTAGAGACGGCTCTTTAATTTACTGTTTAGAAAACAGAATGATATACCAGCTTCAGATCTGGTATGTTATCCACACAGACAGGGAAGAATGTTGCTTCTGTATTTCAGAAATACTTTTAGAACACATCACAAACAACCCCTCTTTAATATTTTCTTCAGCACTCGTAACAAAAGTATGATCAGGAACGTATCTCTCTGTGATGTATTTATGTTCAAATTATGTGGCATATGACCAGTCAGTGTTTTGAGTTCCTCCAAAAACACGTAGGTTCAGCTCTGAGCTCTGCTTTTTTCCAGTGTAAGCCAACTGAGGCTGGGAAAATTGCGAAGACAGCAAATTTTCCTTGGTGCTAAAACAAACTATGAGGGTGAAAAAGTGCTGATGGCCTCCGGAGTCCAATAAAAAAGGAAAGTCCTTTCCTGATGATGTTAAAAAATTATTGGCATACTTAACTACCCTGTCCAAGAGTTACAGCTGATTTGAGTCAGGATGCTTTTTAAACACAACCAGTGTAATTGTTGAGTTATTCTAACCCAGTGCTGCACACTGGCAATGGGCACGTTGCCCAGTTTGAAAGCAGACTTGCTCAGTGATTAAACAACTTATTGGAAATATTATGTTGGCACCAACTCAGCTTGTACAATACATGGTTCTATCTGTGCAATAAAATAAACACAGAAAGTACAACTAAGAGCAGAAAATGAAAATGTCAGGCCAACACATTCAATTCCGTATCAGAATTTTTACTCAACTTTTAAATTAAAATTAGAGGAATTAAGTATTTTTTTAAAATTTGCAAAGCTAGATTCACATACTGGGAAACTGATCTTTATTACTGTAACCAACTAGTTAGATAAGAGACAACAATATTAATAAAGCCCCAACCCTCATCAAAATATGTCTGAAACAGATAATCTCCTACATGGTCCAAAATGTTTTCAAACCAAATATATATTTCAAAGAAAGGAGTAATCATAATGTTATGTACTATTGACATCCCCTTCTCATAACGACATTCTAATATATTAAGTAGATGCTTTGAGACAAAGACAAGCTGTACTAAAGTTAAGTCTGGAAATTACCTAGTGCTTGTAATACTGAGATCAATTTTCATAAAACCTTCTACTACACCAGGTTGCTCCATTTAACCTGGCAAGATTTAATTTAATCATGTGCAAGATACAACTATCCCTCCATATCTTTGATGTCAAAAAGAACAAAAGTTGGGCCATAAACTTTTCAAACAATGCAGGTATCTGTGGCATTAACTAAAAATTTCCCAACTGTTTAATTACATAAATCGGAGAGGGTCACATGAAACCCCAAATCTATAAACCCAAAAAGGCTTGGAGTCATTTGAAACAAGAAAACACATTTCACCTCATCCCAATGGCTGTGGTACCAAATGAAAATTCCCACTTTTACAATACCTCATGCAGAAAATCATGTGAAAGATTCACACAAGTCCACAGCCCTTTGACATTTGCACCATGGAAGTTCTGTGAAGCTCTGAAGACTTCACACTGTGGTTCTGTAAAGAATGCTCTTCCTTCTCTGCCAGGTGACTTTCAGTGCTCAAAGCCAGTCAGAGAATCACCCCTTTATATATGCAAACAATCTTTCAAAATATTTAAATACATACTGATATTTTCAATATCAAGAGACCTCAAAAGCTTGCTTATTGGTATCCCCCACTCACTGCTTAGTAAGACAGTTCTGCTGCTATTTTAAACACTGCAGTACTACTGATGATTGTTATAGAGCAATGTCATCTTCACACCACCACTGAACCATGTGCAGAACTGGACCACATACTGAACTGGAACAATAAAATAAAATACAGGAAGTACATGACTTAAGTGAGCATGCTGCAACTGGTACATTTTATGAGGAGTCAGTCAAGAGGAACTTTTGTTGTAATATATGTGCACAAGGAAGCTTATTAGGAGGAAAGAAACAGAAAGAAAGGAACAAAGCTCTGCAACTCCCTCAGTTTGAGAGCTTCATTTTGTAAGTTTAATGTTCTTTTAACTCTTTTGAATGCAATTGCACATTTATACAGCACACACCCCTATCAAAGGGACAGCAAAGCTTTAAAAAACTCCTTAATCTCCAAGAGTGTTTATATTAAAATTGAAAAAACCAGCACAAGATTCAAGACAGTAAAAAGAGGATGACTTATGTACAATGATGGCAAGAGCTTAGATGTTTATGAATGTTTTCTAGAAACCACTACTGTTTGCATGGACAGCAACAGCAAACAGCAATTTGCAATATGCATGTGGGCTTCTCATCATAAAATAAAGAGCTAATGAACTTCTGAGAGATACAGTGCATGAAATACTACCATAAATACACATTCCTACCAAAACACCTCTGCAGAACAGGACTGCAAGAGAGAGAAGGAATTCTGGTGATTCCAATGAAAGCTGGAGAGCCAGGTCACGTTCAGTGAGACAAAGCTTTGAGGAAGACACCAACTGGGACCAGCAGAAACAGCAACAAAACTAACAAAAGGAGAAGTACCTCATCTCAGAATATGCTTATTCTCAGAGTCACCTCAAATCAAATAATAAAAATGTTATAGTTATATATATACATAAAAGAAGAAAAGTCTAATGAGAATGTTTATGTTGAATTACAGTGAAGAATTCCACTCATGTTGGAAATAACAATTTCTTTTGCACTTTTAATAGCAATTTTAAGATAACCACCTTTTTTTGAGAGTCCAGCCTCTAAAACATTTTGCCCTGAAAAGTGAAAACTCTTTTCCATTATTTTGAATTTTTCTTCATTTCACAGGATGTCACACCAAGTACTGCTACAGTGCAATGTATTAGATAAAGGGAAGTAGAATCAAATTCAGGCCTCTGATTTAAACATATAAACCCCAAAGTCTTTCAACTAAAGACAGGTCAAGATTTTCAGAATAAATCATTTCACATCCTTTGACTTTGGGTGCCCAATTTAGGCCATGTGTCTGATGCAAAGATCCCCTAAGATTTCCTAATCTGGACACTGAAACCAACTGTTCATATCTAAGGCTTTACTCTAATGAAACAAAGCTGCATCACTTTAAAAAAAGCCACACCTTTCCACTTCTCTACGAAATTCTTGAATTTCCAGTGATGAAATATAGCCCTACACCATGGGGAATAAAGTCAAACAATCACAATAAGCAATAAAAAATTTTAAATGAGGAAATCTCACATTTTAAAATGATTTCAAAACAGGAAGACAAATATAAACAATAGAAGACCAGTGGTGCACCAGGCATTCCTGAAAATTGGAAGTCACTGTTCCCCATCAGTCCTTGGGAAGATCTTTCTTCACTAAAAGACCAATTGCTGCATAGGCCCTTTTGTTTATTAAGGCTTTTATGAAATTATTTTTCTGTACTAATGTCTGTATTTTTTTCATTTTGACACTAATCTCATTATCTTTCACTATAATGCACATCAGCATACATACAGCTGCTAATTCTCTCCTCAGATGGATTTTCATGCTATGCATTAATATAATGTAAGCTATTATCTGCATCTGGTTATCTTTTCTCACACAACTTCAGATGTTTTTCTTGTAAAATAGAAGTGTGTCCTGGTTTAGGACTGAAAATATAAGTTAATTTGAATTTTAACACTATATTGTAACATACTTTCCCTTCACATGTACGTGGCTAACATACAACAGTATTTTTAGAACAATCCAGGTTAAGAAACACTTAGAATGCTTTTGAACCACCTCAGAAGCTTCCCTGCAATATAAATGTACACACAGATGCTGTATTTGACACAGTGAATCACACACCAGGAGCACATGCAGATCTGGTGCACTGCTATGGAAACAGCTTGTTTTACCCATCTGACTTAGGCTCTCAGAAATATTTCTGTGTGTCTGTCAGCCACGTCAGAGGGATTGCTGAGCTGCAGCCTCCATTGCTGCAGCATTACCACCACCCACAGGACACTCCACTGCTGCTGCAGCTGCAAATCCTGATGGACAGATGAACTTCAGATGCTGTAAGGAACACTCTGCTCCTGAAAATGACTTAAATTGATAAAAGAGTCAATGTGACTGAAAAAGCCTACACTGAAAACTGGATGCAATGACCTGATACGTTTTTTAGTTTTGAATTGCCAAAGTACCTTGTGTTATGAAATATTAGGTTCTGCAATGTATAGTGTAGAATTGTAGAATATTTCAAGTAGGCAGGGACCCATAAGGACCAGAGTCCAGCTCCCTGCTTGCCACAGGACTACCTAAAACTAAACCAACAGCACTGGGAGCATTGTCCAGACACTGCCTGAATCTGTCAGGCCTGGGGCTGTGACCATTTCTCTGCTCCAGGGCAGTGCCCTGCTGGTGAGGAGCCTGTTCCCAATGTCCAGCCTGAACCTCCTCGTGTCCAGTCACTGGACCCAGAGACAGATCAGCACCTACCCCTCTCCACTGCCCTCCCTGAGGATGCTGCTAAGATCTCTAAGATCTGCCTAAGATCTCTAAGCTCTTTGTAGCCCTAAGAGACATGGAAGAGTGTCCAAATTACAGTATTTACCCCAAAACTTCCTTCGTCACTTCTTTGCTTTTAAGGTCTGCCCCCACAAAATATTTTAGCTGGCCACATCCTTAACCATAACTTCTGAATTTAAAAGATCATGAATACAGTGACAGAGCTGAGTTGTTTGGTTTTCTTGCTTTGTCTTGCAGGTTTTTAGTAGTTTTGGTACCCAAAGAAAAATATTTACATTCTGGGGCATATAGCAGAGGGAAAGCAAGGAAAAACTCCTCCCAGAAATGCTACTTTGTTTTGAAAATAATTTAAAAAAAAACTGTTCTGAAAGGTTTTGATTTGGCTTTTAGTTGCTCAAAACTCACTTCACCTTAGTTAGGGTTAGTCACCAAATCATGGAGAATAATGGCAGTGTTTGGAAAGCCTAATTGCTTAACCTCAAGAAAAAGCAAGTGATGAAAGGAAGATAAATAAGCAGTAAAGGAAACAGGACTGACCACATCACACAGCCCCATCACCACAACTGGGTGTGTGATTGACAGGCAAAGGGAAGTTGCCAAGGGTTGAACAAAGTTCTTCATCTCACACATTCAAAAATTAGGATCAGGGGAATTACACCCTGCTGAAGATCCACATGGAATTTCATATGGCTGGGTTGGGTATTTTTGAGGACTGTAAGTGTCATCTGGGCCTTTCCCTTGGCTTTGGCTGTACGTAGCAGTTCCAGCTTCTCAAGCAGTTTGTCACCACCTTTCAACATTATAACAAGATCAAAACTGGTGCATTAAATTACTACCTAAAAGAAACAATAATTTCACTATGCTTCAGAAATTTCGTTTGATATTACCACCTCTGCTGCTCATTACATCCAAGCTAAAAGACCAATCATCACACTTAAGCTGTTCTTGCTCTGCACAGCACTCAGCTACCTCTTCTGCCTGTGAACTCCTCCCAAAACCTCTCATCATTCTGTTCCACTGCCCCTTGCTGCTCTGTGCCACTCAGATGACAAGGTCAGGAATGCCAATGAAAATACTCACAGATCCTGACAATTTAACTGGGCTGCTGCACGTGAGTCAAATTGTCCCATGGTGGCTTTAAGAGATGGGGGGTGGACTTCATTTCCTGAGGCTAGGAAACTTTGATTTCTGGAAACAAAGCGTGTGTTCAGGTCAGCACTGGAGGAGGTAAGGGATGAAGGCTGTGGGAAACTCATTTGCCCCAAATTTTAGGAACAGGAGCCCAACAGCGTCTGAATCCAGAGGTGTTAAAGTCAAGACTTCAAGCAGATCTTGAGTTTACACTGACCATTGTCTTCCTTCAGTGGTAAGGATTATTTGCATGATATAATGCACATTTCCTGATGCAGCCAGCACATCTCTCCCTGTAGCTGAAACAACACAAAGATTTTCTCCCAGAAATGGCTGATGGGAAGATATGAGATAGGGGAGCACATGCCATATGAATCTAGAAACTTAATACAATTTAAAAAATGTTATCCCAACCCTCCTATAATTTAGAAACACAAAGAAATCTATCACCTGATTCATTAGCAACAGATGAGGTTTACCAAGTAATCAGGTGGCATAAGTTATCAATGCTACACAGGGAATTAAAGAAAACAACACCAGAATTAACCAGGGTACTCTCCAGTCACAAGACAGAAGCCCAGCTACATACAATGGCAAAGTCAAATGCTGCTGTGTTAGTATTCTCAAAAAAGAAGTAGGAAAAGAAAAACTGCTCTAACCAAGTGGCTAAAATTGAGGGATTATCAGCAGAGATTGAAAAAGTGTCTTTGTTTTAGTGCAACAAGTCCACATCGAATCAAGCAAACCAAACATTTGCTTTCAGACAGGACACTCTAAATATTTCTGGTAAACATCTACAGCACCTCATGTTTCCATATCTCTAATTACAGTTTTGTAGATAAAATCCTTTGCACCTATTTGTCCAGCTAATGTGCAGCTAAAAAAAGATGAATAAAATTTATGTGCAGCTTCCCAACTACTTAAATTCTCAGCACTTCTTTCCTAGGAAACAAGTTCTGTGATAAAAATAATGGATATATTACCATAATTTCATAACTGGTATAAAATTTTAAATCAAACATCAGAGATTAAATATCGAATTAATTATACATCAGGTTTGATAACTATTTTTGAAAGCTGACAGCAATTGAACTAGAAAAGAAACCTGTAAACTTAAAACCTTGCAACTTTTGGTTTTTACTGTTGCTAGGAACATTAAAAACACAAACTTCAGGTGACCTCTGAAGTAAACCTGTAACATCATGTTATGGGTGTTCCTTTGTTAAGAAAAATACTAATACTAATACTTTAAGGACCTTAATAAAAGCATTCAGTAGTTCAACAAAAAAGTTTGTTCTGCTGTATTTTTTTCCTTTTGTTAATTGAGCAAACTGATGCAAAGCCAAAAATGACATTTATAAAAGGGCTGATTAGGCTTTGGTGTGGATTCCTTCCCCCTGCAACACGCTGGGTTAGTTGAATTTGGCCCTGCCAGTGTGGGAAGAAGTCCCAAGGGTGCTGTTCTCCTTACCTTTAACTGCAGCTCACAAACCAACTGCCCTGTGAACAGATCACACACAGCCAGGCACTCTCTGCTCAGGAGACCTGCACCATTTGGCTGGAAAAAGTGTTTTCTAAACAGCAATAAAATCTTCCTTATGAATGGCATTTTATTGAGGTTTCAGAGGGTATTTTTGTGATCTAAGATAACACTTTTTTTTATTTTAACTGCAGTCCCACCAGCCAGAAGAGAAAACAAATCACAGTACAACAGTTGTTTTCTTTCAGGCGGGCATGAAATCTTTTAATTCCTTCTAGAACAATACCCAACACAAGTAACAATCACAACCAAAAATCAAATGTAAAATTAGCCATTGCAACCAAACAAAAAAATAATATAAGGAGGAGAAACTTTTAAAAATAGGCACTTAAGAACCATGCTAGAGTAGCTTAAAATATCTATATGTATGTAAACAAGCTATGAAGAGAAACAAGTCCTTTCAAAAAATTTGCAGGAATTTGGGATAACGTTGAACATTATTGTTCTGCCCTATCATTATTACTGACAGCTGTATGTTAAAAAAAACAAGATATGTCTCACAAATTTAAGCTGACAAATACTGAAAATCCAGTCTTCAAGCAAAAAGTCTTAACTAAGCAGTTGCTAAGGACAAAACCAAAAGCACAGTGACTGCAGTAACTTGGTGCATGAGGATTTCTGATACCAAAAGAAATACATCCCCAAGAACATTCAGAGTCTTGCTGTTAGGAAAAGATGGAAGGAAGTGATGCTAGCAGAACCATTCTGAAATAATGTCAACCTGTCCATTTCGGGGCTAAAAACCTGATGACTTTACATCACTGAGATGCCCAAATAAAAATCGGATAGAATTTAGTTTATCTACTTAAAATGAAAACTGTTTTCAAGAAGAATCTTTCTAGAAGACTCTCTATACAGATGTGAACTGCAAAGTGAGAGAAAACCCAGTTATTTGCATCTCTGCTGACTTTTATACAATGCCACTGCATGGTGCCTCCAAAAGCTCTGCCTATTGCCTTTGCTGTGGGGAACAGCACCTTTGATTGGGACATATGATCATGAAATATTTCCTTTAACAAGAAATTACATTACATGTTGCAGTTTTATGTGTGTTCTACTCCAAATACAACAGGAAAAGTCATTATTTTCACATTCCAAGTCAGTGGCCCCTTTTGCAATATAAAGTGTCATTTTGCAGTACCCTGCTAAAGTTTTGACTATCAATTTCATTTAATGCCTTCTCCCATTTTTCTCCATAGAGGATGGCCTTAAATAAACGATGAAAAAGGAAAAAAAAAATGAGCAATAGGAGCAACTGCTAAAAGAAAAGGCAATTCACACTGATTTGAAGTATCAATCCTTTAAAATATGCTGACATCCTAAATACTGAAAATGTGTTTGCTCTTATGTATTTTACATATACTGCTAGGAGTTAGTAATTCAAAAACCTATTTCTAAGTTTTTATTACTAATTAAAATTGCTAACACATTCTGCTGATTAATTTGTGAAAGTGAAAAATTACACACTGAAAAGTGAAATGAATGTATCTGGTAGTTGGTTTTAAGTTAACAACATTAATAAATTTGATACAATTACATGAGAATCCAGGGACATCCTCCAAAACCAAGAATCCTACCATCTGGAAACTAGGAATGCACTTGTTTTAAAACACTGCAGACTCAAGGAACTCCAGTGAAAATGCAATGCAGACTATTACAGAGCAAGGCAAGCTTAGGGAAAGAGGCAAGGATGAACACAATAGCAGTGTTCCCATAAGAATGCATTTTCAAAGGTACAGCATCCTCACTGCAGTAAGGTAAGAGTCCTTATCCTTACAGATATTTGGGTATAAAGTTGCAATATGTGCCATCTCTTTTAGTTCCCAGCATGTGGGACTTCACCAGAGGTGGAATGACACTAAAAAGCCTGAAGCTTTTTCCAGAAGAGGGGAACTAGCAGGAAAGGAGCCTCACTTCTCTGTGGGGTTGGCACCTTTTGCTTTCTTGGTCAAGGCTGGCCCAGAGCACTCCACTTGCTGACAGCTCTAACTTCTAGGGTGAAATGAGGCTCTTGTGCATTTACAGAGAGAATTTTGCAACTCAGTTTTGTAATTCTTGGTCACTTTTGGTTTTGCACAAAAATAATTAAATTACTTGTAATGGTAAAGTTCATTCCAAAGTGCTTGAAGGAAGGAAGCTGGAACTGAATCATTCCAACCCCACTGCCACCCCAAAACTACCAACATGCTTGATCCCAATTTCCATCAAATCTGTTCAGTACTGTAAATACTGAACACACAGCAAATACTGAAAACATAGGAGTGTTCCAGGTAAAAGCACTTTACACTGGAAGGAGTGTGCTGGGTCACTAAAGGGATAGAAGGCACTTTACCCCTTGGAGATGGGAGTTAATTGCTCAGCCATGAACAGAAAGTGACAACTGGAAATATTTTGTTCTCTAAGGAAGTGAAAAAAACAATCCATTTCTTTTAATTAAGAAGAATGGCCCATCTGCTGGATAAGCAGGAAATTAAGTAAGTTACTAAGGGCTTGATTAAATCTGTCTGAATTGCCTGGGGTACTTCAAGAAGACCATCTAGAAAAGCTGACACATTCCAGTATGAAAGGACCCTCTATTGTTTGCAGATGAAGAACATGTTATGCAGAAGGAGGGAATATTTGAATACACCACCCTGCAAGAACAATGAAATGGAAGAGAGCCATAGAAGAGAAAGGGGGGAAAAAGAGCTTTCTAATTTAATTTTAGCCTAAGAATGTTAAGCATGTTTTTATCTTGCAGTATCTCTAATAGCCTATTTGGGATTTCATGGATAAGAAACTTTGTTTTCATTTTGCAGTAAAGTGATTAAGAGGATTTCCAATTAACTGACTGATAGCAATAGAACTGTTCACTGAATCTATAAACTGTATGACTGTAATAAATATCTCTGCTTATCTAACATATTTTTCATGCAAAAGATGAGGAATTATTTGCAGAGATGATGCATAGGCCTGTTAGGGAAGCTGGTTTCACAGGAATGAGGATGGGAAATATGAACTAAGTGAGCACTGAAGTAATGCAGTGAAATTGATAAGCAAAGCAGAGAAAGGCACGTCTGAAACACGAGGGTTTGAATGTACACCTGAGGCACACCTTGTGTCAGGTCAGAAATGGAACCTGAGCTTCACAAGCAACACAAAAACAAAAGGCTCCAGTCCAGGCACTGGCACAGACTCAACATGTGACCAGTAACTTCCCAGGCAGCTGAAAATCTCACAGCACAAAATGCTGCCTCAACCAGTGAGCTGAGGAGAAAATGCAGGGTCAACTGTGCTCTATTTCATTTGCCCAGAGCCTGAGCAAGATAAAGGATGTGACAAAAAAGGGATGTGAAAACTGCAAATGGAAGATGGTTCTTTCAGCCCAAATGAGGAGAGGTAAGAGCAAACCTGGTAACCACAGAGGTGAAACAGTGAATCCTCTCCCTGTCAGATTAAAGCTCACTGTCCCACTCAGCTCTCGCCAGCAAGAAAAGCTCACAGAGAACATGCAAAAATTTGTGAAATAGAATTCCCAATTTTATCTTCTCTGATCGTGTTCATAGCAATAAAGTTTGAGACTATCTGTGTTTAGGGATGGGGTAGTAGGGGAGAGCTGTATTAGAAAGCATGAAATAAAAATGTCTGAGTAAACTACTAGACAACCCTACTAACACCACGCTGACCTATATCACAGTGATACTGTATTCCAGAAAGCAGCAATTCTTTCAAAATTGTTTAAAAACTGAGAATACATACAGAAATATGCAAGAAATAAAAGTGCAGTGGACCCTGCTCCCCTCTATCCCCACAATTTTTCTTCTTTCTTTCCTTATAGCTATGGAACAATGCTATGGAATAATAAGACCATTTTTGTTTACCCTGTTTTATCAGATCACTAAGATGTAGAAATTCTTATCAAAACCCATAGGGCTTAGCCAAGAATACAGATTAACTTACCACAGAAGGTCAGAATCATGGAGTAATTCTGTTTGCAGGGATGTTCTGAAGATCACCTGGTTCAATACCATGCTCAAAGCAAGGCCAAGTTGGAGCAGGTTGCTCCTGGCTTTGCTCAGATGAGTTCTGGTTATCCCCAGGGCTGAGGACTCTGCAGCCTCCCTGGGCAATGTATCAGCACCCCACTGATCACTGTTCCCCTGACAATTATCTCTAGGACACTTGTACTAGAACAAGTTGCAATCTGTGTCTGTTGCCTCTCAACCTTTTAGTGAGCATGTCTGAGAAAAGTCTGACTCTGCCTTCCCTAGAAACTTTGGAGGTGTATTTTGTCTCATCATCCACATCACTAAAAAGACACTGAACACTGCTGATTCCTCTCTGCGCCAGTCATCTCATCACTGAGTCAATCAGTGATTGGTCAGGCATGGTTTGCCCTTGTAAATCCTGTACTGGCTGTTCCCTGTCACCTTCTTTTCCTTCAGGTTCTTGGAGGTGACTTTGAGGAGGATGTGCCCCAAAAACTTCCCAGCACATGAAGTCACAATGACTGGTCTGCAATCCCCCAGATCCTCCTTCTCATCCTTTCTGAAGATGGGTGTGATGTTTGCCAGTCAAAGGGAACTTCCCCTGACAGGCACAAGCTTTGGAAGATGATAGAAAGGTCCTTGCTGTGACATCAGGTGTCTCCCTCAGCAACCTGGTGTTTATCTGATCTGATTCCACCAACCTGCACATTTCTAATTTGTTTAAATGGCCTGCACCTCAGTCCAACAATCCTCTGGGAATGCTCCACTCCTGCACACTTCACCATTATGTTCAGGGATCTGACAGGAGTCCTTACCAGGAAAAAAGGAGGAAAAGCAGCTACTGAGCTGCTCATCCTTTTCAGCAGCTTTTTAGAAAGCCTTGCATTCTCTGTAAATATCATATTATTGCTGAGTGCAGGGCCTGCTAAAGCTTGTGGTACTGTCACTTATGGAACAGTTTGCACCAAGACTATTTTACCACAGGCAGGCACATTCACTGCCTGGCTTTTAGGATTTTAACAGAAATAAAAATCTAGTCATTTGGGGGGATAAAATTTTGCACAGAAGTTAGCCATTAAAGAGGAGAAATAACCTTCAGATTTTATTCCTTAGACTAAATGTGATGTGACACATATGGGTTAGTCAAAATGTTTAATGTTGCATGAAGTTTGAGTGATCATTTCATTTAATCTTCTGATGACGACATGCTATGTAATTTGTTAGCTTTGGGATATAGGAAGATAAAGACACCTTTTAAAGTGTCTTCTAAAAATGATGTTGTCTTTCAATGTTTCAAATAACACGGTGAGAACCCCACCTCTTTGCTATTTCTGAAAAAAAGGAAATTGTGAAGGATTTCTCTCTCAGAGCATTTGACTTAGGTCTCTTCAAAATTCACAGCATACTGTGACACACAAAAATCCTCCCTAGTGCCAAGTCACTTATATTTCCAATGCTACCTCAGTTCTAAATGCCACTGGAAACCTGAACGCTTTGTGAATTTGTGTTATATTCCTTTGAAAACAAAGGAATAACACAAAGAGAAAAACGACTCATCATTTTTTCACATAATTAAATTAATTTCAGCAGGTAGTACGAAATTAATCAGATCATGTGAGACTGCAGGAGTGAGAATTCTGAGATGATGTACAGCTGTGAATAATTTTGCTTAATTAAGAAGCAGGCAAATGAGGCAAGAAAAGAGGACCCTTGATGGAAAAGGTACAGATTCCACTTTGAACAGAGGAGGAAAGCTCTGATAATCACTACACCTCAAGCAACTTTGAAAGGCTGCACCAGTGACTTGTCTTAAGGAAAACCACAGTTCTAGTTTGTGACCCACTCACCACCACCAGGCCTGATGCCTTCATTTTTCCCCTTCCCCTCTAGCATCTCTAAGATGCTGTGTTTCTCCTCACTTATGAGGATCAGATAACTCTGAAAAAAAGAGTACTTCTTAGTGTAAATAATTCCACAAAGCCATTTTTGCTCTAAGTAGAATTACAGGAAACATATATTGAATAGAAAACAACTACTACAGATTGCTGGATTTTGGAGACAGCCCAGGAATTTTAAATGGAAACTTCTTTGAAGACAACGTTTCTGCCTCTCCTGAGCTAAAACCACTGCTGACTCAACACACTTCAAATTTTTATCACTTCCTGACGTGGTTAATGACCAGCACTGTGGCAGAGTGAAGACCCAGAGCCTTCTGAAGGTCTGAGACAAAGAGCCAGCCACACCTGCAGTGGAACTCCTGCCAGTGCTCAGGCCCAGCACACGAGTCAGGGTGCACAGGCACTGCCAGCACAGTGAAAAGCCCACAGGTACCAGAGACCACACGCCTGCCACTAAGTACTCTGCTGGTTTGGTCTGGCTTTTTAAAAGAATTACTGAACAGCACCCTGAGTTTCCTCTACTTGCTGAACATTTTATGCAATATTATCTGCTATTTTCTTAGAGAAGGATGACATTTTAAATATTTCTTCGGTGGTTAGACATGTTCTGTTTAGTATACATTTAGGACTCTGGAAAAAGGACTGAAATAATCCCCTCAGATTTAGTATTTTGTTTTGACTTTGATTTTATAAGGCTACACTTGAATTGCTACACTGACATTTAATTTTATGTGAACACTCTTAGCAGACTTTTACCTGGATTCATGCCACCAGCCTGTACTCATCTAATCACCAAGCCACTTTGCTTGTGGAAATAAGGTTTACAGTGTTTCATTATTACTTCCTAGAGCATCAAATTCTCTTTGGTATAGCAAAAAATCCAGAAAACTTTGTTCTAAGAACTGGATTACTTGCTTTAAAATATGACAGAACTTCAATCAATGATGTGATCTAAACTAACAGAAAATCTGTCAGAAGAAAGCAGAACAGTAAAAGAAAGCCTGCTGTGGGATATCTCCTGTCCAGCTAAGCTGTTTGTTACCCAATTTAAAGCTAGAAATCTTACTTCTGCATTATCAATACAGCTCATTCTTCCCTTGAAAAACACACAGTTGCTCACTGTGGCACCTGCTTGTCAGTCCTTTTATCTTTATCCATCTCAACTTTTGTGACACATATTCAAAAGAACAGCATAGAACAACTGGAGCATATGCATTTATGGTATTTTTCCTATTTTATTTTTTTTTGCTGCTGCAGGTAATGACATCAGTATAGTGTTATTTGGCTTGTTACTTCTGAACTCAGCCAGCATTGGGGAGTTCTTTATGTGAAGCTGTCATCAGCAGAAATGCTTAGCAAAAAAACTTCTTACAGAAAACTGCTTTAATCCCCATGCTTTCCAAGACAATTTTATTTACTATGAATCAGCATGACATCCACTCCAGATCCCTAAGACTTCTGAGCAGTAAGTACATGTTACAACAGCAACAGTGATGTGCATTACATGGTTCTATTCTGATTCACTGAGTTTGTCAACAGGAGAGAGATGATGAAAGCTTAATGGACAGATCAGAAAATGCAGAGGTACTGCACTGATTACTGTAAGCAAAGCTGTTCTTGATGAGAACAGAAAAAATTCAGAGGATTTCTTCCTCTTAGAAGATAGACATACCTAACACATTTTCCACATATTCAGTTCTTTTCCAGGAGACACATTTGCTTTGATGTCTGAAAAAACTGCTTTACATCATTCAGAGAAAAATAAAGTTATGCCTCCCATGATAGCTTCCAAGGTAGACTGTAACTTCACAGCACAGCCATTTCTTCATATGCTGCAGTCAATGGTAATTAGGCAAACTCTGAAATGCTTAGGAAAGAAACTAGTGTACTTCAACCACTGTAATTTTCCCATTTGCCCTGAGGAGAATCTTTTTATTTTGTTCCTGGCCAGCAGAGATTTTGTAGTTCCAAGAGCAGTCATTTCACCTATTTCCTTACACTCCTGATTTATTTTAACATATAAATGAAAACCTCAGCAACTAACCACAATAATTTTTAAAATGGAAAAAAAGTAATCCAAAACAATCAATAAACTAACTAAGAAACTGTGAGGACAGAATGGATAATCTCTTTAACGTCTTAGAAAACTCTTCCAAGTTTCCAGTCCTTGGTCACCTCAAATCACAGCCGTATCCTCTCTAGTCAAATTTTACCTTATGCTCTAAATGTGAGAACTGAAAGTTACAGTTACATTGCTTGTGAAAAGAGAAATGACTCCGGGTCTTAGAAAAACCACAACCAAAGAGCACCCAAGAATTGTTTCCCCTCTTACCAGTCATCCCAGCACAGGCACAGGAATGCCTGCATTGATAAAACCCTACAGCCATACGGACCGAAGTGGAAACAGCTTTGACAGCTGGATTGCACAACATCTAGGACTCCATCAGCCACAGTGGCCAGGGGCAGACACAGACTGGCCCAGGGCCCTGCTCCAGCAGCAGAAGGCAGAGTGGCTGTTTCAGAGGAGAACCCCACAGGGCAGGAAAAGCTTCCAGCAGTTGTGTCTTTTGGGACCTGAAGGGGGTCATTCAAGGCCAGACCTCCCCTCCCCAGCAATTACAAGTATGCCAGTATGACACACTGGGTACAGAAGGTATTGATGGATGACAACACCACCATTAACTTCCAATCTTTTTCCAGTTTGTGGGAGGAAGAAAAACACGCACCCAAGGCCACAAGTGCAGCGCCGGTGCCAAACCAAGGTCACGACGCTGACACAGTTTAGAGGCGTCAGCAGCATCACAGCACTGGGGGATTCCAGCCACCACCACATTTCTCAGAGCTAATCACCAACAGCAAAGTCGGATGTTGGTCGATAACTCGGAATTTTAGTCATTCAATAGTGGCTTTCTGGGCAAAGACACTGCCTGAAACAATTATGATCATTCCTTCTTCAGGAGTCACAGACGGTTTCTACCAACAGACTTTATCAGCAAAGACTAAAATCCAGCAGGGTTGCAGAGCTTTCAAGGGCAAATGAGAGTTATTAGATAACCCATCGTGACTTGTATTGTTTAGGTCATAGACATTTACTCCAAACTGCTCTACTGAAATCCCAAAATCTATGGTTAGCAACTGCTTTTAAAATACAAAAACAGAAAAATGAGCCATGGTTGAAAGACATAAAACGTATTGTCTGTTGGTTGGGTTTGTTCAGTGGTTGTATCTTCAACAAATTAATCCTCCTGCTAATAATCTTTAACCCTCAGCCCTTGGTTCTTTCTGACAGCACAGCACATTCAAAAGCTGCACCAAAACTAGTTCTGTAACATCCCTGTGAGGTTTCAGGCCCAGATGCAGTGACAAAGATCCAGCAGTTAAAATTTGTACAACCAGTATTTCAAAGGAACTACTTTTGCACTCCACAGCATGCGGATGTATCACGGCACATGGCTCATGGCCAAGCTCTTCTCTTCTTAAAGGAACAGATAAAACCAGTAATATTTAAACTGTCTTGCTTCAGCTTCCTGTTCCTGGAGTTTTTTCCCTTTAAAAACTTCATTGGTTAGTTTTCCCCCTTCTTCCCAGTGCACAACAGCACTGATTTACTATGGTTTGATAAAAATTCTTTCCTTCTAAACATGTACCCTGTTCAACCCATCCTCCTACACAGACTTAACCAAATCTCTGATCTTTTATTTTGCAATCATGTAATTGGATGTGCAATCTTCCGTAAGATCTCAATTTTAGCTGAATAGACAGTCTTATAAACACCCTTTTAAAAGTGAATACTGACCTTGAGGTGAGGCTGAAGGGAGCAGCAAATCCAGGAAGGAGATGCGAAAGAGAAAGAGTTAGAGTTTGTGAAAACAGAGTCCAGAGATAAAGCAGTTCAAGAACAAAGGACAAAACAAGCAGATATAAATCAGGTAATGACACACAGACACACAATCATTCACAAACACAGAGCTGCATGTTTTATAGACATCTACTTTAAAAAAAGAAAAATAAATAAGAGAAAAAAAGGACATTTAGATTAGATTACACCATTTCAATTAGAGGCAACTTTCTGTAAAGAATATAGTCTCCAATACATAACAGTTCTTGGAAAAAGAAAATAAGCCATCTTACAAGAAAACTCTGGATTTATGTCACATCATTAGCAAGTACCCTTCTTCCAGAATTCTAATGAACATTTTGAAATACAGAGTTTGACTATCTGAGATGAAACCTAATGTCTTCCTTTACAACATCTTCTAAGGGCTTATTTTCTCTCCATGAGCAAGGCATGCAATTTTTCCACTTTTCCTGCAGATGATCCCAACTTGTGTAAAGGAACTAAATAGAAAGGAGAAAAACTCCAACCTCTGAGTAAAGTCCTCAAGACCTGAAGACTTGTCAAAGCTAAAAGCTCATCTTTCTTAATTTTGACATTGAAGTCACCCCTTCCAAAGAGAAACAAAACAAGGCAGCTGAGCTGCCTCTTCTTCCTGCCATATAATATTCTTGTATAAGGTGCAATCTAAAAACAATAATGACCAAACAGGTATTTTTTTGAGTTCTCTCCAACATTGTTCAACAGCAGAACTGACCAAGACAAAATGCTGGAGTCCCCTGTATAGCATAAAGTCCCATAAGTTCATTATTGCTTTTTTTTTTTGCAAATGTTTCCAGTATCTTTCATAGGCATCTGCTGTCAATTTCACTGATAACAGCAAGGAAAGTCAACAAGGAACCATAAATACAGATCTTTTCAAACTGGTTTTAAATTTGATGATTTTCAGTCAACAGAAGAGAGGCAAAGGAAATGGCCTTCTGTCCAAAGTAGCAATTTGGCTTTTACAATGTATGTTGTGCTTCTCCCATGGCAAAATTTTACTCTAAAAAGGCAGGATATGGGCTGGAGAAAAGAATTTCTACAGGACAGGCTAACTGCTATATTCTTTATTATTCTTGGTATATGGAGGCGTGTAAATGAAATTTGAAGTCCTTATTTATGGCATAAATTTTACTATCAAGCATGTAGGGTATTGAATTTGTACAGGCAGCTGTTGTTGGTCTGTAACAGATTAACTAGTGCAAAGGTACTTTTCTTTGGCTTCTGAACCTACATTCTTCAAATCAAGCCCTTCAAGGACAGCTGTTGTAAAGGCTGAATTATTTGGGGATTTGGGGGAAGATGAGACTTGTAAAATGCCAAATACCATATCTCAGCGTTTGATCTTGAAGTTACATTTAATGTTCCAAAAGCCTTGGTTAATTCATACTGAAAAACGTGTAAGTAACAATTCTGACTGAGATCCAAGGCTACAAACAAATTTAACAAAAGGGAACAAAAATGTGAAAATAAACATTTGGTTAAATATGGAAATAAATACGGTAAGGGGAAAAATTCAGGATTTCTCATTTTGTGTTTCAGGGATCCTCTGCAATTCCTGGTTGTGTTGGAAGGATGTTATATTGTTTCTTCAGTTTAACAGTGAAAAACACAGGCTACAACTCCAAACAGCCCAGTAGAATTTAAATGAACCATACAGTTCTTCCAACTGCTATTAAAGGTAGCATCTTTTGTTGGCACAGGATGAAGGCAAAACAGTATGTACAACACTATGCTGAGGTCACTTGCAATTTTCTGAGTGCTACAGAAGTATTATTTAACCAGCTGCATGGGTTTTGAACAGAGAATAATTATTGCTACATCTCCATTTTGTTATGGAGTAATTCTTTCTTCCAAAGAAAAATACATTTTGTGTAATTGCTAGCCCCTTTTCCAAGGTTTTGTTACGGAGGTACAAAATATTTTTAGAAGTGTGGATTTTTAGAATAACCACATTGTTTATCCAAACAAAAATAAGGACTACGTCTGAAAGCACACTAAAATTAGAAAAATAAAACCTGTAAGTGTGCTATCACTCAGACTAAAACCAAGGCAGACAGCTGACACTGTCAGCTGTCAGGAGGTAAATGCAGACCTGCCACGGAGTGGAGCTAAGCCTCAGTTCCTGGGCTGCATCAGTGAAATTGAAGAGAGGAGCACAGCAAGCACCTGCCCCAGGCAGCAGCCCCAAGCAAGCAGCACAGCCCCACGCTGAGACACGCTGATTGCAGAGCAGCACACCAGGCTCAGGCTGCACTCCTGCCCCTGCAGCAGGAACACACACTTGCAGCATTCCTCACGCAGCCCAGCAGCAGCAGCAGCGCTCCTGCCCAGCCCCAGGAACCACCCCGGTGCCACAGTCACACAGGGACACCAGACAGCTGCAACTGGCACTCCCACAGAAACCCACTTCAGTGTTCCAGCTCCTAATTCCAAAGACAGAGCCAACTTTAATTGGATCACTGGGTGAAGATCAAAAAAATGAGATGCGAAAGCTTAAGCATTTTAATTAAGAAATCTGTATTTTAAAAGCTGTTGGTTATTCCAGCTACAGTTTTTTCCACGTGCTTGTGTATTATAGGGAGTGGAATGAGCCTGCTACACTTGTCTCAGATGTACTTAGGATGTAGTTTTTGTAACGATTTTCAGTCAACCTTTGAATTCCCCTTGTTTGACAGTGAGTGATTGTGTATATTTATTACTCTGTCATTCCCTCAAAGCAGTCTGACAGGGAACAATAGGCATTTGATCCTCCTTGTGTCTGTCAAAGCAGAAAGGCTATTTATGTTTACCCCTTTTGACACGTCTTCTTGATAAAAAGAAGGATGGCTGCTCTTTTTCTTTTTTCTAGGTTGGTATTTAGAGGGATAGGGAAGAGATGGGGAGGCAGAGCCAGAAGGTTTGTGTATGCATCCATGCACATGTGTATGCATAGAACTAAGAGCACAAACCCAGCCACAGATGGCCACAATGGAGCACTAAAATTATTATTTCACTGGCTAACTGGCAATTACTGCATATTCCTTTTGTTCTTTCTGTACTCCAAGACAATGCCAGGATCTGACACTTTTATTTTTACTATATCAGGCCTATAAAAGACAGTTTTGGTGGTTTTTTTCTTAACTTCTTTCACACTAGGTTGTCAGTATGGATACTCCCTATTGCTCAAAGATGTTGTCTAAAACAAAGCTACAAAACAGCTTTTGAAGAGATGTAGGAAAAGAAGGTAACAATGAAACTGATATGCAGACCAGGCTCATTATTTACATGATGCTCTTTCTCCTCATATTTGTAATTATTTTAATTATATCACAGCTCTTACACTCTACTGATCTAACAACTGGATTAGGAGCTAACTGCTAAATCAAATCCATTACTGCTGCAATATAAGGCTGAGGACAACTCCTGTAGCCATTACAGATAATAGGCATGAGAGGGAGTGCTTGAAAACCACCTTGATTTAATGATAAAAACAAGCAGGACTTCAGCACTACAGAAAAACTGGCAGGAAAAGAAGCCTTCAAAAACGTTCCCAATCAGTGCTTCTCATTCCTGGTATTTCTCTAGTGCAGGGTCCTTCCTGGAGGGTGCAAGGTCAGAACTTTAGTCTCAGATTAGCAGCCCACTGGTGAGCCTAACCCAGGAGGTGGTGTGTTCTCAGTCCATGGACACAAATCCCTGCTGAGCAGTGTCAGTGCTGCCTGCCTGCCTGCCCAGGGATGTGACACCAGGTTTGGGAGCTTCCCTGAGGGCACAACACAGCCAGCTCCTGCAGCCAGCCCTGACCTCTCACCACCACTCACTGGGGATCCTTGTGTTTTACAACAGCTGTTTCTGCAACATCACAGTGTTCCAGCTCCTCCCAAAACACAGGAAGAGGGAAAGAATGGGAAATAAAGGACAAATTGAAGAAGGATATCCCATTATATGGAAAAGGTGAGGATGGATTGAGGAACCACTGTAAAATCACTGTGATGGGGGTCTTACCTGGTGCTCTCTACAGATGGATTTGCAGTTCCTGGCAGTGTCTCTGTGTCTCTCTTCTCTTTCCTTAGATGTAGGTTTCAAAAGCAATTAGTGAGTTTGAGTGTTGCTCTAAAGGAACTTTAACAAAGGTTGACTTCCAGAGGGCAGACACTGGCTTTCTGAAAACCAGCAGACTTTCAAGTGTCTGAAGTTAAATACCTGTAAGCAAATGGGCCTGCATCTTTTATTCCTATCTGTTGAGAGTAGTTATTTTGATATGAAATTGTTTTTGTCTTCACCCTGTGAAACTTGATACGGGACTTCAGGTGTAATGCTGATCTTGCATGAAGATACAGCAAGACTGAGAAGAAAGAAATTACTTATTCCTTTCCTAGCTTGGAAATTATGAAAATCTTAATATTAAACAGATCTGTGTGCTCAGAGGTGGAGCTGGACTAACTATGGGCCTGACCACTTCTTTCCATTACAAAACCCTGTCCTCAGCTGCTTGCCAAACATTAAAAAGTTGTGCTGCTATTTCCCATGACAGGCTCAACCTAACTGGGGATTTTCGTGGAGAATTTCAGTGGCATCCTTCACAAAAGGCAGCATTTTAATGGAAAAACATTGTTCATGTATGGTTAAAGATTGTATCATTTCACATGTGAATTAAAATTATAAGGCAATCTTCATTTCAGAATATCCTAAGTTTTGAGTGATTTACCTTAGAATTTTAATGTTCACTTAAGATACAGATTTTTGAGGGAACTGGATGAAAAACACAACAACAACGGATTCTGCCTTGTAATAATACCGTGCAACTATAAGATAAATATATTTGATTGGCTTTTATATTTTATGGCAACAAAATGGATTGAAGTATTTTAAAATAATATTTATTTGTTTCAGGTTTTCCAATGCCTGCATCAGAATTCAATTTGGTTTCGGAGGACTATAATCAGTTAAGACAATACAGAATTATAGCCATACCATCTCTCAGGGTTAACTTTAATGTGATGATTATGACCTTATAAACACCTTTCTTTAATGTGACAACATATCTTTTACTTAAAAACATTTATATGCCTTGATGTGGTTCTTTCTTAGGAATGCTCTAAAAAACTATTTAAAAATTCACAGAAACAACAAACTTGAAAACCAAAGACAATTATTCCAAGATATGAGTAGCAGTTTGAAAGTATTTCAGCTTCCAACTGTTGACTTAAGCTTAGGGCATAATTTACTAGTACAGTTTCCTTTACACTATTCTAGGAAACTGTAAAGTTGATGGAAAATACAGCTAATTTCTCTCTCCATCTATCCTTCACAGAACACTACACAAACATATCTGTCTTAAAGGCAGACAAGAAAAGATACTGCATTCTACTGTCCACATTTTTCAGCACTCCTCTGAGGTCCCCCAACGTTTTTTAATCTTTTATTTACTGTTGAGAAGAAATATTTAAGATGAGGAGTATACCTTCTGGCTGCTACAAATCAAAAGTTGGAAGGTTTCTTCTTGAAAAGGGCACCCTTAAATTCTTTTCAGGAAAACTCTCTGAATCCTTTTTCTTAAAATAGCCACTAATTCCAGCTGTCCTTAACAGGAGTGCTGGTATTCCACAGCTGAGTGCTGTCTTCCTTTGTTCCTGAAGTTTCCTTCAGGAAGAAAACAAGCCCTGTGTCCTTACAAGAACTACCTGTCTTATACAGTGAGCGTATGAAAATTGATTTTAAACCTGCAACCGGGACTTACCAATATATTCATTCAGTGCTCACTTCTGAAGAAACATGTACAGATGTACTTCCTGCCACCTCTCAGGTACAAAGCCAGTTGTTATTTGCACGACATGTGCACACCAGTAGAGCTGTGTATAAACTACTCTGAAGGCTGTGATGGCCACGTCCCACATGAGGAGCATCACCTTTTGTTTGTTTGTTTGCATATTACAGGATAATCATCACAATAAAACTCAATAATAAGGCAATACTGACCTCTATCAATGACACATTTTAGAACACTTGAGTTTTAGCTGGCTCAGGCAGAGCTGGCAGCACAGATTAGAACCAAAGGTAAGACACAGCAAGAGAATAAGAATCAAACAGCACCAGCTTCTGTCGAGTTGCAATGGGGGAGCAGAGCAGCGAGCTGCCTTTGGGCTCGCACTCGCCACAAGCAGGTCCTGCGGGACCCCGGGGAAGCAGCAGCATTGCAGCAGCAGCATTGCAGCACTGCAGCAGCAGCATTGCAGCAGCCACATCCCAGCCCAGAGGAGGAAACAGGAGCCTTGAGGGCACTCACTTTCCCAGGAAGTCCCACACAAACCCCCCCAGGTGCTGCGGCGCGGGGACCGACACCTGGCAGGGAGGGTGCAGCGTGCCGGAGCCGCGCTTTCTGAGGGAAGGCCCCGCCACCAACACCCCAAACAAAAACACCCCTCGGGGAGGGGACGGGACGGGACGGGGAGGAAACAGAACACAGAGTGAAAGGTTACAGAGAGACAGGAGGTTATGGAATGGCAACACAGAAAGCAAACGGTTAGTTACAGAGGAAGAGAATAACCAGACTGCTACAAAACCCTCTACACCACCACGATAACGACAGAAACAAAACTTTCGGGGCTGCTCACCCACAGAAAAAATGTGAGCTTAGGGCCCACCTTCCAGTGAGAAAACACAAAATCCTCCCCACAGGGAATATATACCAATGAGCTTGTGCTTTCAACCTTGTGATGACTTTAGAATATTTTTCAACTTTTACATAGCATGCACCATACCTAACACTTAACTTTTTTTTAATATCTTTCTTCTGAAAAGCAGTGTCTCCCACTCAGTAATTGCAATGACTACTGAAAAGTGGAAGCATTTCCCTCTTTAGGTTAACTGAAGCACAAGGCAGTTTTGCCTGCGTTGAAAAGGTTAAAAGAACAGTTTTCTGCTTTTAATTTCAACCTTCCTCTCCCTACTGTCTTTTCCCTTTCTCTGTTCCTCTGCGCACACCTCCATAACAGGTGACACATCTCTCCTGTGGATGAAACTGGGATACCATTTCTCTCTCCCTGACAGCACAAGGTCTAGTGTCACACAGAACTAGCAAAAGGGAAAACAACAGCGAAGAGAGACTCTCTTTCAAAAAATCCCCTTTTTTTTAATTACAGTTATTCTCTGTATGCAACTTTTTTCTTCTCATCCTGCTGCACACGGAGCACTGACTGCTGCTGATAGGCACAGCAATATTTGTTGTTCAGCTTGCTGACAATTGCTTCTGCAGGCACTAAGGCTCTTTGCACAACAGTTTGATCAGCTCTAGAAGCATTAAAAGTCAAGGTAATTTCTACCTCGTTCTGCATGGACCACAGTTGAGAAAAGACTTTTAAAAGGCAAAAATATCTATTTTTTTCCCTGGAAGCCCAGACTCTTCTAGCTCTAAAACATGCATTTATCATGCCTGGATATATAGGTTCAGCCATGAAAGAATATTTTATAAACGAGCATTGTAGATAAAAACAGGACCAACCTATACATGAAATAGGCATGACAAAATCTCTGCTTTGTACAAACTCACAAGAAGAAAGCAAGCTTTCAGGGAATAGTTGTTTGGGGGAGCAGTTGAAAACAACTAAGGTTAAATAGAAATTCCAACAATTATTCAGAAAAAGAAAAATTACCAGTTAAAACCTCACCATGAAGTATCTGGAATTTTCTGTCTCTTTCTCCAGTGCTGTGTTTATATTACTGTTACACCTGAAAAATCATTTCAGGTGTTGATACTTGGCTAATTCACCACACCAACAGCATCCAGATTAGATCTTTGAACCATGAAGACTTTTTCTATTTCCACTTAGAGTGGTTATAGAACATGAATAGTCAGGTTTTTCTCCTCCCCTTGATTTATTTGGCTGCTGGCCGTCATATAATGACAAAAGCAGTCTTTTCTTTTACACACTCAAAATACCTATTCTAATTACTAGAAATAAGAGAAAACATATTCTATCTTATCTCAGTACTGGTAGAAAAGATAACTTAAAAAGAGAAGAGGACCACTCAATTTTCTGTAAGACTGAAGATCAGGTGGTAAGAAGGAATGGATAAAACTGAATAGTCAAAGTTTTTACCAAATTGTTATAGAGTGATATCAAGTCATTTGGGTGTTTTCTGCTTTCATAGTAAGACTTTAGTCCGTGACTGAAACATCAAGATGTAACAGGACAAACAATAATTGCTTTGCAGATGTCTGGAAGTGCACCTTTCCCAAGAAAAAGCTTGCTTTCTAACTCTGAAGATGGTGCAATTGCTTCTACCTATAAAAGAGAAGGAGACCCATCCTAATTTCCCCTCTTAGTTATTTTTCCTTTGTAGATTATGAACTTTTTTGTTTACAGGACACTTGTGTCTATTCAATTTTTGATGCTGCAAGCCAAATCATGATTAGTTTCTGAATGCTAATGTAATAAAAAAATCAGCTTGCATTAAAAGCATATGTAAGAGAATTCTCTTCCTGCCATTTCGATCTCTTCTAGGAATCAGGCTGAGGAATGATGCACATTTCTGACTCTCTTTTCCTAAACAGTAGTTAGTCCTTCACAAAGAGGAAAAATAATTAAGGCACTATGAGTATATTCTTCTCTCTGTCTTACTCCTGACAGAAGCTTGCTGCTTGCATGTGTTCCCTGGTAAACTTGCCTGCACTAAAGAGGATGACACGGGGAATGTCACACCTGGGATGGGGACCCCAACAGGGCTGAAAAAAATCACCCAGGCAAATGACTTGTAGCTTTTTCATGTCTATACTCACCCAGCAGTATCAACCTAGTGCCTGAATGTTCTCCTGGTTACATTATGTACCAATGGGCTGAACAATGCATCACTTAGGACAAAAGGAAAGACATTTAAAAACAAGATATCCTCATGTCTGGGTATTCGAGCTTATGCCATAGGCAGGAAGAATTTTGGTTAAATAAAACAACTTAAAAGAAAACTAACAGGATGTTGCTTACGGTCACAAAGGAAGAGGAAACCCAGCTGGCAAGCTGAACTCCTTAGAAAAGAGGTTTTCAAATCACTCAGAGGGGCCCGTAATTTGACAATCAGCAAGCCATGAAAAATAAGCACTGACTGCAGAACCTGAAATGTCCTCCACTCAGTTGCCCTAATCTTCCTCACACTAAATTGTAGAGTAGTTAAATAGGGAAAAGATAGAAATTAGAAAGATTGTTCTGGCACGAGGCAAGTGGGAATAATCAAATTTCTATTTTGCTGCTCCAAGTTAGTGACTTTTCATTGGGAATGGTAAAGTAAAAAAACAACTCCAAACAGCAGGTTACTGCCCAGAAATCTGCTCTTGGTCCACTGAAAGATGAGAAAAATGACAGAACACAGAATCTAATTCAGCTCTTTCCCAAGATCTACTACCTATAGTTGTGATACAAATGTCACTGAATCATAATAAATTAAAATTTTTGCTTGGGACATTATAGTCTTGAGCCTACTGGCTCCAAGAGAAAGATGGAAAATGTTGAAAAGTGCTGAATATCAAGCTTTGCTTGGACAAAAGCAAATCTGCTCATCAGATTCACCTGGGCCAAAGTTGCCCTGTGTACCTACCAGTACTCAGTTATGAGGCCACTTGTCAGAAGAATCTGACTAAATGGCATCACAAGCCCTGAAAAGTCATTTTTCTTATTTGTTTTTGTGACAGCCATTCCTGAGAGGAATTTATTGTATCAAAACAACCGTTTTACAAACACACCAAAACGTCAGCAGCTTTTCCTACCATCTCCATTCCCTTACAGTTCTATCTACCCTTTTGGTTCTACCTACATCAGCCCTATTTTTGAGTAGCCAGGAAAGAAAAAGCACATGGTAAGACATCCTTTTCCTAACAATGTAGCACAATAAAGGACCAAGGACAGAAAACCTCTCCCAAAACAGACACTTCAAGGTTTTTAAGACAGGAAGAATGACTTATCTCTAACATTCACCAGCTCTTTGCTCCTCTTCTAACTTTGCCCCACCGTCCTCACCTTTCCAGTTCTGCTATCTTCTTATCCTTGTCATTCTTCTCGTTCTCCATCTCCTTCAGGATCTCCAGGAGCCGATCCACCTCTGCCTGAGCCTTGGCAGCCTCGTCGCGGTGCCGCGCCACGTCCCTCTCCAGCTGCTGCAGGCGCTCGCTCAGCTCGGGGCTGGCCCTGGCCTCCAGCGCTGCCTCGTGAGCCTGCGACACAAGGGGTCCAGAAAACACACTTCACTCACACGTGCCTGCTTCCCCCCGACCAAATGCCCAAAATGTCACTGTCTGGGGCTGCAAGGTGTAACCAAAAGCACATGTTCTATTTGCCATCTGTCGAAACCAGCCCTTGCAGTGCTGTGAGCCACACAGACCAGGGTTAACGACTCTGGCTACCTACTGAAATTACCTTTGCTTAGTCACCTAGGAAATACGTTCTTCAAAATCAGGCTATTCAGACAAAAAGTACCTAGGGACTGAGGATGACATGATCCCAATGAAGAGATTGGTTGGGGAGGTTTGTTTATGGCTTGGTTTGTTAGAAAAATCACTAATTTATTAGTAAAACTAATTCAATAGTTCCCAAGCATGTAAGAGACAGGAAGAATGCAGTATCCATGCTGGAATTTAAACCAGCAGACTAGGGACTGTCCTTTCTAAGGTCTGTCCTTTCTCTCTCATCCTGCCCCTCTGCTCTTGGATCTTCAACTGCAATTAGATATCAATTAAAGCTATGTCAGAATCACTCAAAATTGCTCTAGTGAATAGCAAGTTTGATGGAACTATTCTGCTGATCAGGATTGTCTGCAAAACCCAAGGCCTTGCTCTTCCCAAAGCAAACCTACAACAGAAAATAAGGCTACAGATGTTTCTTCCCTCTGTGTGCAGCTGTGGAAAGTTGTTTCTCAAGCTGCCAATGTTCTGCTCCAAAGCACACTAAGTCTAGATCTGATAGTACAGGACTCTTGCTTTTAAAGGTAACTGGAGAGAACTGCAGCAGTAAAAAACTCAGGGCAGAAAGCTGCTGCTTCCAAAGAACCAAATAGCAAAATTACATTTGGCTAAATCTGTTTAGTTATTCAGTAAAATAAGACTGGAGGAAAATATCCATTCATTGACCCCAACATTTTTGCCTTGAAGTGTCCAGTTTTTAATTAGCTTCTCTGAAGCCAAGGCCACATTCTAGTGGAATCCAGGAGACTTGTGGAGCAGAATATTCTGGGACTGTGGAACGTCCTGATGCCTGTCTTTAATGGGACTGACCTTGGGACGGTTCTGGGTTTCCCAAACAAAGGAAAGGTTCATGTTCCAGGGCCTTAGCCCGGCAGCTCTTGTCTGAGGGTCAATACTAAGCTGTTATGGCTTTCTTTTTTTCAAAAACAAGAATTCCAGAAAGCTGATTAAGTATTAACTCCCAGCACTCCCAGGCAGATGTCGGCAAGAATGCCCGATTACCAAAACTCATGGAGGAGTGGAACCCTTTCCTGAGGTAATGCATATAGGAACACTTGAAAGGCTCCCTGCTTCTGAGTGCCTCCCCAGTACACCCCAACACTCCTGTGTCACTGAACTGTACGACTGAGAACCCTGTGGCTGGGCTCCTGGCTGAGACGTGGCCACAGGTGCCTCCATCCCTGTGAGCCTGGAGGCTTTGCAGAGCCTGGTGGAGTTAGGGCTGTCACTGCTTCCCTTACTGCCCCATCAGCACTTCAGATTACACAGCCCTGGAAAGGGCTCTCCACAGCAAGTGGAAGTGTAGTGAATGCCCTGCCAGGAGGATGCAGGCTCCAGGAGGACGTGGCAGCAGTGAGACTGACAAGTGTGTCAGCTCCCTGCGAGCACCAGGGGACACGCCTGGCTCTGGAAAGAGTGTTGGTGCGTGTTTCTGAAATGCCTTTTTGGGATTTCCAGCCTGTGGGAAATCTGAAATACTTGATTTCATTTCCTTTTCAACTACACCTTAAATTTCAAAAAAACCCTCCAATCCTTCCTTCCCAAATACAGGGAATTGGGAATACTGTTTTTGGGGGCACCTATCCATCAACTGAGGGCATCTGTATTCTCCTAAGAGACACTATGTATAGAGTTAAATCTGCTTTTCACCAGACAGAGCCTGAGTTCTTCTGTACTGGATTTAGGTATGTTTCCAACATTTCCAAGTGTTTGTTTTAATGAATACTCCTCCAGGCTCTTTAAAGTCATCCAAAATACATGATCAGATAATCAAGAAACTTCTTTTAAAAGAAAGCAAAGTTAGGCTGTTAGCCTGGCTTATTAAACTCAGTAATTCAAAAGAAGTTATAAGACCTAATGCAACTTGACTGTCAGAATAGTCCTGATTTATTTTACTCTGCTAATAAAAGCATCTCCACAACAACCCAAGAGACGCTGCTGAGAAGAGGAAATAAATTTTCTTTTCTAGAGAATTAGCCAACAAGTCAGTGTGTCTGGTTCTTATAGAACCAAAGGGCTATTTACAGGACATAAATTATTAGTTAAGACATGTAACACATGTTATTTGTATATAATGCACATAAGTATGGATACTTTCACCTAACACAAAGAGAACGTTATGTGATATGCTGTAAACTGGAGACCACTTCCTGCACTGTGAGTTACTGACTGAGTGACTTTGGTCCATTTTGTGGGTTTTGCACAAAATACGTGTTTCATGACCATATCTAAAATCCTACTGGATTCATTTATTGTATAAGAGAGAAAACCAGTGCATTTAGAGGTTTCCCACAAACTCACATCAAGATCTGGAACAGATGAAATTGGCTACCTTCCCAATGCAACACTGTGCAAAATAATTCATCTTGGTTTTTTTCTTTAACCAAAAAGCTAAACACAAATAACGAATTCCTATATTCACAGTAAAAAAACCCACATACAACTTGCCCTGCCCATCAAAGGTGTACAGAAATTCCAAAATAAGTAGTTTCATTTTTGAAGCAGAATCAACACCCAAAGTGACAAATGCACCAAGAGTTTCTCCTCTATTAAGAGACTATAAGAAGTGCATTTCAGTAAGTTTGACTTTCATCTCTGCCTGACACAGGATTTGCAAATCTGCTGTCTTTTAACAGAGTTACAAACAAATATGATAATATATAAAAGTGTGACAAAAATTAAATAAATTTAGAAAGCAGCCTGCTGAGGGTGAAGGGAACACTGCACTTTCTCATCCCCACAGGCCATTGAGTTTACCTGATGAGAGGCTGTTTAAATCCCTCAGTTGTTACTCCTGAGCCTGTCATTAGCTCTCTGTGCTCCTGTGTGGTATCAAACAGGTGAATTTAAGAGCACAGCCAAACTGGCACACTTCATTCTGCACTGATCTGCATAAGGAACAGCCACATTTTAGCTGGAAAGCAGCACCCTCTGAAGCTCAGTTTTAATTAGCAAAGCTCATCTGATCAGTATTAATCTTTGCCAGTGTGAATTCAGTTTCAAACTTAAGTGGTTCAGGACTGAGAACAGTTCAAGTTTACTACTCTGGATATGCTCTCCCAGTTCCTGAGAGGGACTATAAACTAAGAGGTGGTTTAACAGCTTGCTGCTTTCCTGCTCTTAGCCATCATTTCCCATCTGGAATGTGGTAAGTGATGGGGTGACTGCTTCAGGTACCTACAGAACATAAGAAAGAGTGATTGTTCCTCAGCTAAATAAATGTACTCTAACTTCTATTGCTTCCACAGAAAATCAGCTGACAAAGCCAACCTCAACAACTAAAACAAAGATGACCAATGTTTCATAGGAATAACCAATATTTACAGATGGAGAGGAGTGGAAGACAAAACACATTAAAAAGAATTTTCTAAGTTGATATTTCTTGTGCCAAAAACCTCTTTTTTAAGAGGTAAGATAATCTTACACAGCTTAAAGTGTGCCAGACACAGGGAACATAACAATAGCACAGATCTAATTTAAAAGTTCTAAAACATAAATAAAAATTCCAAACATTATGACCAAGACTCCAAATCAATATTCCTAAAATATTAACTAAATCAAACAGCAAATAATTCACAGCAGACACTTTCTACTTTTACCTACGAATTGAGACAGTAAATTCAGTTTAACATTTCACATACAAATGTTGCCAAGAACTTTTGGCCATGAAGTAAGTTCTCAAGAACCTGAAATCCCATTTTAATCCACCCTCCTACCTCCAAGGGCGCCTCATGTCTCCTAAAAATAGTAAATGCACACACAAATACAAAAACATATTATGATTATTTACTGCAAAAGACAAACACTTTACCCACCTTCTGTACTTTTCCTACCACAAAGGCAGAAATTCAACTGATAAAACATTTATGCTGTCTTCTTCTATTGTGCCGTTAGTTTTAGCAAAATTGTAAACTTAAAAAACAACCAGACTTCATCCCCCTTTAGTTCCAAGGCTCTACACACCCCAAACTGCAAAAAAGCTTTTTGAAAAGGCTGTAATGGAAGTAAAAGGCTCAGGAATTTCTCTGATATACTCTGTACTGTATACTTGAGTCTGTCATAGAGAGTTATTTTCTGTCTTTTAACCATCTCTACATGATTAGCTGTTGTTAATGGAACTGCAAATTTTTGACACTGAATAAGCAAGTGTTCAGTTGGAATCAATTCATAAACAAATTATTTTCTTTATGAAGAATCATAACGACAGGAGGACACCTCAAGAGAGGCAACTTCCGTTACTTAAAGAAGTGATCTCCTCAGAGAGATACAAGTTCCCATGGATGTCATTAACCATGTGCTCTCCTTGGATTCACCCCAACACAGAGTGTGCAAAGCCAGGAGGGAAATGCCCACAGGGCATCTCTCTTTGTCAGTGTATTTTAACCCCCACCCCTGTCTCAGGCTGACCACAGGCTACCAGTGTTTTACAGGACAGGACTCAAGGAATGAACATTTAGTGCCAGTCTTTGGATATTCCATGTATGGCTCCATACGTTGTTTATTCTGAACTACAGCATGACATTAAAAGAAAGAATTCCCCGATTTTCTTTCTGTCTGCTAATCACAACTAATCACTTCTTAACACCACCAGTGGGAAATGAGGATGCATTATTATACCTGTTGTGCAGGGGAAAAAGCAAAATGCAAATGTATCCTGCCTTATTCTCTCAATGTTTTCCTACTATTAAAGAAGTATTTTATCATCTTATTTCTCTAGATGATTATCATCTCTCATATGTCTGGCCCACTCTAGGAGCATTTGTCACACAATATTGGAAACAGCAAGACTCTAGCAGACAATAATTTAGCTATGAAATGCTATACAAATTACCTCCCAAGGAAAAATGAGAAAGACCACACAGTGTGACATTGGCCATTTCCTATATTCTGAATATTTAATTTTTCCAAATGAGTGTTATCTTCACAAGCTTTTCTGGGAGGGGTAGATTAGGTGAGTTTAATTTTTTTTTAGGTATAAGAGTATCAGGGAGAAAACCTCTCCAAGTTTCCACTGCATGAGATGATGCTGAGATCACCATGCACCATCTCAGGGTGGGGCATTGAAAGCCACCACAGAATCACAGCATGGTTTGGGTTGGAAGGGTCCCTAAAGATCATCTCATTCCAACCTCCTGCTCTGGGCACCAGACCAGGCTGCTCAAAACCCTTCACAAAGCCCCTGTGCCTTATCCTGGGTGCTAGCTGTGTCCAACTGGAGAATAAAGTACAAGCTTGCTCCCATATCTTCCATGTTCTGGCTTCAGAGTCTCAAAAAGCTTGCATGCTATTCAAGATTTTGTAGAGAGTGTGCTCTCCTGGCACAAGTTCTTCTGCCTATTTGCACCAACTACAATATGTTAGTATTATATCTCATTTTCCCAACTTGTTATTGACACTATTTAGGCAGGTTTAAAGAATTTCTGATACAGGATCCCACAAGAACTGAACGATTGCAAGCCCCAGCAATTGTGTGACCCTCAGACAATGACTGTCAGGATAGACAACTCCATTCACCCTGAACAGTGCCAAGAGTAACACAGGTATCAGACTCCTGAAAGTTCTGTAACACCATTTTTTATGCACAGAGCCACAAAAGAAATCTCTGATGAAAACCACCTTGGATTACGTAATTTACAGTGTCAAGATATTATTATACAAACACTCCTTGACAGGAGTGCTCTTTGACATCAAACAGGAGGCTGGAAATAGGATCCAAAATTAAACTGACATAGCACCAGCGAGCTGAATGGTTACACAAGATTTTGAGCAATCTTTCACTTGCTGTAACTTTGCTGTTATTTCTAATTTGCTGCTGTGCCCAGTGTTACAGAACAAGCAAGAAGCTTGATTTGCATGGAAATTCCACCTTCTTGCTCTGAAAATGCACAGACAATGGAGATGACAGAAAAGCTACAGGACATTTCAAGCACCAGCAGCAAAGGGAAACAAAAGCACTGACACAATATTGAACTGTCCAAACAAAAATGCAGTTAGACCAAGGCAGTCAAACAGTGAAAACATCTCAGAAAGCTTTTTGGAACATGACTGGTCAGACACCCCACTGCTTTTTGTTTGTTCCCATACCCACTACTAAAGGACTTATTCACCAATACACTCTGTGTTGGCCCAACTATAGAAGCACAGGTGAATACACATGCAACACAAAAAATTAAATGTGCTGGCAACAGCCTCTCAGATTGCCAGGGAACTTACTAGCTTGGATGGATGACTCAATAAAACTTCAGGGTGCTAAAGGAAGAAAGAAGATAGGAAAAGATGGAGAAAATTTGGGATAGGAACAGTGTGAGAGAGAAACAGAAAAGATGCAACAAGAAAAGGATTTAAAATAATAACTGCAACATTAATTTACTAAGACGACAGAATCTTAATTAGTGCTTTTAGCATGCATCAGTAACCAGCTTTTGGAACATGAGAAACATGGAGAGTTACCCTCGTGCAAGTTCCAAATTTCATCTCGATTTTTTCAGTTTAACAGATTTGTCCAGCCAGATTTGTCCATTTGTCCACATATTTAATGTAGCTCTTCGTTTGGGTTTACAGATGAGTTTCACAGACTGAGAAGGACTTTAATTCCTAGTGCTTCCCTTGTATCAATTTCAAGACAGCTGAATGGTTTAGAAAACTAATTTAGTAACTGACACTATCTGAATGCTGAACACAGTTGCTGGGTTTTTATTTTTATCGTAACAAGAAAATCTGATTTCCCTGGCAGCCTTTTTCCTTCTATGTTGAATACATCATTTATTGTCCCTTCCTCAAAAAAAACCAAATCAGCTGAGAACAAAAACCAGTCTCATCTACCAACATTGTCAGTAATATTTTCAGCTGTGGGAAAAAATCCATGTTCACAAAATAAAAAGCAGCAGAGTGTGTATTAGACTAGCCGAGCTAATTCTTGGGAGAGACAGAAATTTGGATCAACGCTTAATTTAGTGATTTTTTTTTTCCCTGTTTTTTGAAAGATACTATCCTCCTGAATTTGAAGAAAGAACACCACAGCAGGGGAAAAAAAAAACCAAACACCTCTGAGTGAGCCTGTTGAATGTAGAGGTATTTTCCTGGCAGGGAATCACTGCTAACATTTTCTGGTGAAAAGTTCCTAGAACTGCAGCAAGGGAAAGTTTGTTAACATATGGTTTTGCCTCTTTTTCCTCCCTAAAATAAGGAGTATATCTATAGGGAGAAAAACTATGCACTGGAAACGAAGATGGACAAAAATCCACCCACCTTTCCTGGAAAAACTTCTAATATTAGTTAGTTGGTCTCTCCCAGTTAGAAAAACAAAATGAAACAAAGTATACTGGCTGGGAAAGAGAAGACAGAAAATTCTGGGAAAAGAGTATCCTGAAGAACAACAACTAAAGGAAAACTTTTTCACTATAAAATTAATACATTAAAATAGTAGTTCGGACAGAAGTATTCCTAAAGAAAAGAAAAACCACCACAGAGCGTAACAGCACTTCACAGCAAACCAGGGAGAGAAGCTCCTGTGTGTGCTTTGCCTCTCAGGACTCTGCCTGAGCCCAAATGAAGACAGGACACGGGGCCATGTAAACTCAACAGGGATTTAGGAGCTGCTTTCAGCCTTCAGAATCTCCCACTGCATCTCCTGCTGGCAGCAGCATGACAACTGAGCACAGAAGCAGTGGATGCAGAATCATCAGAACATTAAGCACACAGATTTGCATAACCATGGCATTAGTATCTGAAAAACTGCAGCCCCAGTATGAAAACCACGGCAGTTTCAGTCGCTAAGGATCAATATAAAACAGTTCTTACTCAGAAGAGGAACAGCAACGACAAGAAGTGGATACTTCAAGTGAGACTCTGGAGACTGACATGGAACTAAAACCAGCATCAACAACTTTTCAGCACCCTTCACTTGGTTAACACTTTTGTTCAGTGTAAAGTAAAATCCCTTTTACAGAAGCAGGGGAAGCTTGCACGGCTCAGGGTTTCTCTGAGGCTCGCTGTTTGCAGGTTAGCAGGATCTCTTTGCAAGGACTACCCAAGTCTTTTTTATTTAATGGCTCAACAGTAGTCCAGTTCAGTCTCCTCTGTCTCTTCTGAACTTCTAGGGCTAATAGATTTGACTGCAAGTACTCAAACTGTTCACTGGGAGCACGAGGCAAGGGAAGCAAGATTGATGTTACACACATCTCCATGCAAGCTGTGAAGGAAGAACCTAAAAGAAAAAGTTTTTACCCATTTACTCTTCAGCAGCTACATGACAGCTTGCTTCCTGCATGTGTCTCATGCAAATCTGCACTAAGATAATGTAACAAAGCTCAAAAGAATGAACCTCTAATTCAGTTTTAAACTGAATGCTCTTATGTAGCCATTAGTTTTAACGTTAATTATAACAGTTACTTCCAATCGTTAACAATGCAGAGGTGTAAAAAATGAGTTTTTAGAAGCTTTAAAATGGAGCTGGATTATCTGTTATAATTATTTCTTATTTCATCTTGAAAATGTCAAACTGCATGAGTAAATATCTGCAATGCATTTAAAAAGTGACAGCTTTTAAAAATATTTTTTTTACTTCAGCGCAAGCTACAATAAAACCCATTAAGTAACTTAAAACAGCTGGAAAAAGAGTTATTAAAGAAATATACAAACTTACTACAGAATATAAAACATATTCAAGTGAATGTTAACTATATTTTCCTGAGTAACTAGGAGTTACTCCACATAGGTAATGGTAGGCTATCCAATTTTTTTTGGTTGTAGAACTGAAATCATCCTGACCATGATTTAGGTAGCTTCTTTGGATGAGGAGATGCTCTAACAACCTCTGGCAAATCTTAGTGACAATAGATTCATCAACTCATTACCAGCAACCCAGGGTGAAACTGCAGCTCATGGCAGAGAATCCAATGAAAGAGTCCTTCAGATCTTCTGAAATCCCCTGAAAACAGCCCGTGAGACAATCACACAGCTGCCTTTTCTTGCTACTGAGCTCTGCTGATGCTGAACAGCTGATTTTGTGTGACAGAATGAAACAGGACAAACCTGGGTCTAGAAATGCATGTTCAGAGTTTCATTTACACCGTTCCCAGGGGCATTAACACCCACACAACAGCAATTCTAAACAGGTCTGAACTGATGACTCAAATTCACGGGTGGCATGTTCTTGTCATTTGTTGTTGTGCTTTCCTCTGGGCAGGGCCTGCACCTGAATTTATCACATTAACACCTATAAGAATTGCTAATTGGTATGTGAAATGTCTAACTGTTATTTTTTTAGCTGTTACATCAATTTAATGGCACAACTGCTGCTATGAGGTTCCCTGAAGCAGACTAAGCCTCAAACTCCTAACACCTGTTAACAAAAGATCCAACAGCATGGAAGTGAAATCAAAACTCAGCACAAGTGTCTGACAGTTACTTTCTGATAGGCTTAGCTTGTGATGTGGTTTGCATGGGGACACCTTCCCAGCTCTTGCTGAAAAGAAACTCAAAGAATTTGCTCTTAAGACTCCAATTTTCTTTGTAGACAAGGGCAATGTGTTTAGAACAGTATGCTTACAACACATCTATAAACATGCACTGATTACCTTCTTCAGTTGTGTTTCCATCTTCAAACATTCTTCCTTTTTCTGTTCTAATGCAATTTCCAGTGTCTTGAGTCTTGAATCTTTCTTCAGCCCTGATGAAGCTAATGATGAAGCATGTTCCTTAAGATCCAGTAATGATGTCTAAATTAAAAGATGTGAAATAATTATCAAGTAAGTGCAATAGTTAGTTTATTTTCTGTCTTTATTTTCCTCCTGTCCCTTCACACTATGTTCAAGACCTAATTTAGAACAACTTTTTTTACAGGTTGTTTATGTCCTTGACTTAAGACTGCTCAAATTAATTCAGGCTTTCAGAACCAAAAAAAACCCCTTTCTACAGTTATTTTAAAATAACTTTTAAAGATAGACAATTCTGTAGACTGGAACTTGTGTTCTAGTAACAGTTATGTTTAAGAAAAAACGGTTTTCAATAAAATTGTATTTAAAATCATATGTGGTTAGAATATTTAGCTACTGAAAGAGTTGAAAGCATTTCTGTTTACAGCTTCCACAGGGTGAAATTGATTCCTGCCACCTTACTCCAAAAGACAGCTCAACTTCTTTCTTTCTAAATGATTTTTGTGGAGTTTTTTTCCCCTGTCAAATGCTGATTTCCATGTAGAAAAAAAACCTTAGTACTTTCTGGGTACATACTTTTGTATTGTTTTACTTTGGCTGAGTTTTGGAAAAAAATTGCAAGTACACAAGAGAGGAACAGAAAACATGTATATTTCTCTCATATAATTAAGGTAATTTGTCTAGCCAACTGGCTCATTACCAACAATCAACTTAATTAATCAAAAAAAGACTCGAGTGTCTAAAGAACTGGCTGTGTTGTTTGCACAAAGGGACAAACATCACGCTGATGCTTTTGGCACGGCAGCTTTGATCAGCCTCTGCTCCTTCCCCTGCATTCAGACAGGGACAGGCTCCTTCCAGCCCTCTGCTGTCTGTAAGCAGGGCTCAGTCAGTGCCACCACTGACCAGCAGTCAGCCACCACTAACAACATTAACTGCTGCAAACAAGGCCACGGCTGCTATCCCTGAAAAGGTGGTTCTGAAACACTGATGCCTTGCAAATTCTCAAATGATGTACTCCACCAGATCAGCTTTGTTGAAGGATAATTACTATAAAGGGACAGTTTTCTTCATCTCAAAAGTAACACAAACAGAGACAACAAATAATTCTATCACAATAGATTGGTGTTGCTGGTCAACCTCTTTCTCTGTGAGATCTCCTTGTAAAATGCTGACTCTCTCTTTCAGGTCCTTAATGTCTTTCTTGTAGTTGTCGATCTCTTCCTGTTTTTCTCGTTCATCTCTGTCACGCTGCTCCTTTAAACGCTCAATGGTCTTTTCCTGACAAAAGAAAGAAAGCACTCTGTGAGGGAAATCCCTCTTAGTCAATTCAGCTTCTGAAGCTCCTTATCACAACACTTCTGACACACTTGAAACAAGGAGAAGGAGTGTATTGCCATTTTCTTTTCTTTACACTTGTAAAGATCAAGAAAGAGAAATAGGATCGCTGCAGTGAAATACCAGCACTGTGAACACTGGATTCAGTACTGTGAATGTCTGGATCCCTGAAAGTTCACAGTGCTGTTACAGTGCAACCCAATTCATCTGGTTCTGATTATCCCCATTAACCTAAACCAGGATGGACTACATATTGCTTCCTGACTTATTTAAATCTTAGTTGTCTAAAATGTACAGTTACATCAGTGGTTCTTCAGAGAAGAAGGGGTGTAGTGCCCATGTGATGCTGGGATTTACATATAGCAAGAAAAGGCAAAAAAATATCTTTTCGGTACACCAGACATCAGTGGAGCTTTGGATATCTTGGAATCTGAAAGGATGCAGGCAAATTCCCCAAACTCAGGCGAAGTCTAACCATAGTTCATAGAATCTGAGAGACTAAAGGAGCTGCAGCCCTGTTTCTCTAGAAACCAAGAAAAAAATACAAAGTTAGCCCAGTAAGTTGTGCCACCAGAAGAGAACTGGACAGTGTGCCCGTGAGCCGCTTATCTCCCGAAAATCGAGCATTAACAAGTCAATTTTCCAGGGTAATCAGCGCGGCGCCGGCCGGGAACGCGGCCGGGAACGCGGCCCTCAGCGTCCTGCGGCGCCCTCTAGTGGGGCACGGGAACGGGCACGGGATCGGGA
>VYXD01013269.1:316382-328244 GCA_013397195.1 Hylia prasina | reverse complement strand
GGGAAAGGAAGGGAAAGGGAAAGAGAGAGAGGAGGAGAAGAAAAGGGGAAAAGGGGAGGGAAAACAGAGAAAAGGGGGGGAAATGGAGAAAAGAGGGAAAAAACAGAGAAAAGGGGTAAAGTGCAAGGGGGCCCCAGTGGTCACTTAATCCCAGTCCTGAAACCACACTGTGACTCCAGGAGGGAAGTGTCTCAGGTAATACCACGTCAGTAACACCGCAGGAAAAGAAACCAGACAATATTCAAAAACTACTTCAGTACACTTCCTTAAATTAGGTTCTACACATGCTGAACATGTTTCCAGCTCTGTCCTTCTCCAGTAGTGACACAGAAGGGATTGACCTGACTCCACAGTCCCCTTCTGCACAGGGAGTTACCCTCTCAGCCCAGGGTAAGGCCAGCACACCTGCAAGTCCTGGCAAGGACAGTGCAATAAAAGAAAGCAGGCAAGCACTGGGAAGTTTGTTTGTCCTTTCTCATTAATTAAAGGAAGATAACAGAATAAGTGATAGGAGAAAAAGCTATGCAGAATTTAAAAAACCATCAGGACTGAAGCTGACAAAGTCAATAGGAATAAAGCAAGTTATCTTTGCTCAGAATTGCTATTTCCTTCACTGACTGCAAGCTTTTTGCTTATAAGCCCTTCTCCAACTGCCTGGTAACAGAACAGCAGACTCCAGGTACTGCAGCTTGGCTTGCCATGATTATGCTGGAGGCCCTGCCAGGCAGCCTAGTGTGGTAATAGAACAGCCTAATTGCACCTGTGGAAACAACACAACTGCCCAGCCATGTGCTGCAGCTACAAGCAGAGAATTTACACCAATGGGTCAGGTCATGAGTAAGTCAGAAGCAGGGCTTGTTCCTACTGTTGTTTTATGGCCACTTTGATTGATTAATTTAATGGTTGTATAGAGGACTCCTCTGTCAGCCTCTCAACCCTATCTATTTCACTCTTTCTGACCAAGCTTTTCACCTTTTTACTATTTTGGCAGCTGTTAAAAACTACAAGGTGCTGATGAGAAGGAGAGAGAGATCCCAGACCTGCACTAACTACCCCATCTGCTTCCTGCAAGCAAGATGAATGAGAAGCACCGACAGTATTTTCGGCGTGGAATATTTATCACTCGACTGGCGCTATCAGAGAGGCAGCCTGAAAGGTTTCCTGCATCTGGAAGTGCAGTATAATTATTCCCAGAGTACGGTGGCAGGTGTTGAATGCCAAAGAAGTACAAGACTGGGATCCACACTTGCAGGGCATCTGCTACTTTCACAAAGCACAGACACGGTTCTTCAGGTTTTGTTTTGCACTGATACATTGGCATTTTGCTCTAGTTATTTATGAGTTTCTCCTCATATGGGGTGCTGTGAAGGGACAAATTATATTAGATTTTTTGATAAAAAGTCCAGAAAAATAAGGCAAATCAAATTCTGAGTCCTTGATGAACAGATTAAACTCTGCTCTACAGTTTGCATAGATGTTTCAGAATCCAGACCTTTCACTCACATCCACAAAGATCTCCCTGACGTTAAACTTCATTTGAACAGCTGACAAAGAGCTCAGAGGAGAAGGGTGAGGCAAACTTTGGAATATAAGATTAAAGGACTTATATTTGGTTTCCCAAATGACTCAGTCAAGTTCTTTACTGCACATTCACAATTCAAAATAAAGGCCTGTACAAAAACAAATGATGAACATTTTTGAGAAGCTGGCCATCAGATTAGCTAGGAAGCTCTGTACAGAATAAAGAAGGGTTGAGCTGCAAAATTCAGCTCTATGTCCTTGTACAGGCCTTTCCCAGAGTTCAGCAACACCCAGTTTCAGGACCAGGCACTTGCTGTTTCTTCCCATCAAAAGAGGCATCTGTTCCATCCTTTAAATTTCAAACTGACGCTGGTACACAAATTTAAGGATCTCATACCTAGTGCTTTTATTTAGGCATAACCATAGCATTCTTCCCTTGACAAAACTATTTTGGTTAACATGCAATAACTTCTTCAGGATTCAGGGACTGCTAAAGTAATTGCATTTATTTTATTGCAGCAGAGGAGGAGTAATGCAAGTAGGGTCTGTAAACATCCATCTTTAGCAAACCTGTCCAGCACATGCAAGTGCCGCATCAGATTGCATTAATGCAAGTGTAATGAATGTATGAATCAAGAGACATCACTCAGTGGTGTTTGAGCCTCATTTGCAGTGTTAGATCCACTTTAGGACACCACATTTCATTCTGACAGTAAGAAATAACTGAAGAGAAACGAAACATGGTGGGAGGGTGGTTTCATTGTGGATTATATGTTGCCTGCCACACTGGGAACTCCCTGGCCAAACACTTAATGTACTCCCAAACACACAGGACACCTTATCCTTGCAGTGCAGGGCTCAGTGAACACTTCTTCTACAAGCCATGAGAATCATCAGAACTAGGAAAAATTCCTAGTGACCCTGTAAATTTCTGCAGAGATGATGATTTTGACACTTGGGTCCAAAACTCTTTCAGACAACAAGCACATAAGTAGCACTAAGCATTGGCACAAGGCACATGAGATTCACCTTTATTCGCTTCCCAGAGCACAGAAGGAGGAATCAGAAATTTCCCAGAGTATTTTTCAGATGACCATATTTGAAAAGCAGTCAAGTGTGATGCAAGTCATGCTAAACACAAAGCTACTCCAATAACAATACACCCTCCATTGCTTTTATCTTCACTGAAGTCTCACAGAATTTAGCAATAATCAAATTGTTTAAAAGTGATCAGTCAGCAGAATTTCCAAACCCTTCTGACTACAAAACACTCACCTGCATTTTGTCAGGGAGACCTGAAAAACATGACAACTAAAAGCAGCATCACTGTGGATCCCATAATTCTGAAAATTGACCTATCCATCAAGCTATAAAATAAGACACACAGCAGGAGAGACAGTTACATAAATCCATTGACAACATTGCCTGAAGAATGGGAGAATGTCACCATTTCTCGAGTTGGATATAACAGCCATAAGAAACTGGCCACAGATAAAAACAGACATGGACAACCAAATTAATATTAACATGGGGAAAGTGTCCAGTACCCTTTACCTTGCAGCTCTTTATGATGGTGAAAAACAGGAGGAAAGGTTACACTGGGACTGGCATGGCTTTGACAGCCAGTTGTGAATACACTTGTTTTAGACCAGGGTGAAGGCCAAGTGAGCTGGAGCGCACCTTCAGATCTGAAAAGACAGAAGAATTGGTATCTGGATTTTCTGCAATGTATTTGAATGTCTTTCAAAGTTTCCTCTCCTCATTTTTTGGTTTTCACTAACTCCTGATGACCCAGCCTGCTTTCTACCTTAATGTGCCAGATTACAGTGTCAATTTTGCCTTGGTTTGAAAAATCATATTACATCTCCGTTTCCCATACTGCATTGATTGCTTGTAACCCAGTATTTGGCACGGAGGCCAGTATCTGCAGCAGAATGCTTTCCTGACTGAAACAAGGATTTTATCCATAATGCAGGCAGGATTAAAAACAGATCTTGCAAGGAACGGCAAATACTCTTCGTGTGTCCACGGAAATACTTGTAAGAGGATACTCAGCACTAAATAAAGAAATTACAATAAATACGCTACATAGGGGGTTGATGGTTGTTTTTTAAAAACACTGTCTTCATATCTGAATTATGAAACATACTAATGGAGTGTAAGTAGAATCCAGAGACACAGATGCTAATCCATACACAGTTCAGGATACATCATGGATTCTTCTGCATTTCTAGATGGAGAATTTAGGTATTAAATGGCAGGTGCCAGTCAAAGAATTACACATCTGCAAGTTCACTTGAGGTGAAGAATTTTGCCAGAGACCACTCTCACATGAAGGCAGCAAGGAGGTTCTATCTGCTTGGCCTCTGAATTCGAAGGGAAAAGACAGTTAAATGAGTCCTTCAGCTCTCTGAAATGGCTCAAATTAATTCATGCTTCAACTTGCTTCTAGTGCATGATAAGATGCATGCAGTGAAGGATGAATTAAATGAGAAAAATGCAAAGCACTAATTATAACACTGGACTGATGAACAGCAAAGGAAGAGATTATCTAAGCACCACAATCATCTGACATTTTCTTCTCTCTTATTAATAGTAAACCCAAACACTGTGATTTGTCAAGTGGTCCAAATCTACATCATAATGCTTCTCACACAGTCTCTTGGACATTAAAAAAAAGAATTAAAGTTTGTTGGGAAAGAACTCACTCATCACTAGTACAGTATGTCCCAAATACCAGTGTTTAACCTGCTCCAGAAATCGAAGTCATGTTGCTATTCACATAAGCAAGGTAGGGCACACACCCCCAAAAAAATTCACTTGGTCCAGGTCACCCAGAAAAGAGTTTATAACAGCTAGTGAAACCAATATCCTGCATCTCTAAGTCCTGTGTTTTTTTGCAAGGGAGTTTAATTACTTTCTATGCATTACCGAATTCAGGAGGAAAAAAAAATTAAAGGTGAGGGGGACACAATATAAAACAAAGCAAACTGACCAAAAAAAAACCTAAACAGTTTTTTGTTTTTAAAAAGACACAGCACCTATACTTGCTCCCTGGAGTTTCTGTCCTGAATGTGCCCCCTGGCAGCTCCCACCACTTGGGCTGTGCTGAAACAGCTCATGGAAGTCACTCCCTGTCTCAAAGCTCACAACTTGCAACTCGTTTTTACCTTCCTCAAACTGCCACCTCCCAACTCACCTCCAGATGCACTCCTTTCCTTGAGATCTTATTTGCTCGTTTTCCATTATTATTTCCTCTAAGTTTAACTTTACACACCTGCCTGGGCACCTCTGATGCAGCCATCAGCTCTCATGCTCCTTTTCTCCTCCACTGGATCAGGCCCTGTAGTCCTAAAGCTGAAAAATATGAGTGAAACATGACCAGACTTATGAACTGTTCAGATTTCTTCAGAATTTTTGGCAACTGGTTTGCATTCCCCAGTGTACTGGACAGGAAAACTACATGTCCTGCTTACATCTCCACTCTGTAGCTAGCATGACATCAGCTCCCTTCAATCCATTAGCAAGCCTGTCAGCGGTGTTGTGCAGGTGCTACTAGAAAGTTATAGCCAGTGCATCAGTATTAATAGAAATTATTTATTAGAATAGAATATTAGAATAGAAATAGAATTTTCTATTTAATAGAAATTAAAATTTATCACCCTTTCCACTAGCACCTGACTTAAAATTTTACAATGCCAATTGCATGAGCATCACTAAATGTCTCCTTCCTGACCTTGAGATTTTGTCACAAGACAGCAAAACAAAACTCTAAGAAAAATTAGGAATAATTAACATGTATTTCTGGGGAGAGGGTCTCCATGAATAATGCACATGAAGTGCAGACACACCCTCTCCACTAATACCAGCTTAATCTTTAATGAATTCTTTGGTTGCAGCAGAACTCCTTTGTATTATTAATAAAGGTTTATTTTTATTCCAGCATGTTTTCCAGCCTCCAGACCACACCCAGGATACTAAAATCACGTAAGAGTATCCTTGACAAACATACTCTGTGAGATGGTCTCTGCCTGCCCCAAGGCATGACTAAGCTAAATAGTGTGGAAGGACAGCATTACTGTCACAGTAACTCTGAGCAATGAGGGTCTGGATTCTCCTACTTATTCTTATGAAAATTACATATGAAATTATTCGTTTGGGGTCATGTAGAAAGGCAGTGGCAGAAGCAGAACTCAGAATTCATTTCCAGCTCATTTTTCTAATCTCCCTTCCCTTTACAGGCATCTTTTAAGATTCTTATTATATCTATCAAAAACATGTGACAAGAATATGCCAAAACAATGTGCATCTTTCCCTTCATTAAACAGAAGGGAAACAAGACACTGAATAGATTCAGTAATTTGCAAAACTGCAAACTGGAGATTTTCCAAGCTCTTCCCAAACTTGGAATCCCATGGAGATTCTCTATGAGGATCTCTGCAGGAGGTGGTCTGTGGAGGAGCCCTGCTGCTTCTCCATCCTGTAGGGTGGCTACTGTCCTTGGTCACACCTTGCCAGCCCATGGTCACTGTTTATTAGTGCTGCTGGAGCCACACAGCACTGGAAGAGACCCTGGTGCTCTGTGCTACCTTCCTTGGGGCATTCTCCTTGCATTTGAAATAAACAGGATCATTTCTCACACCTGTTACTCCACTGCCCACAGTTTGGGTATTTTTTCTGTGTACTCTTTGTGATGTCTTTACTCTTGAATGACAAGATCAGGACTCCACCATTCCCACTTGTCTCCTAGATTAAGTTTGCTCAGACTTGAGTATTTGATAATGCATATGTGGTGGTACTGTGACCACCTTGCTCTCTGAAGACAATTCCTTGGGGTTGCCTTTTTATCTTCCTAAAACCTCTTCAGTGTTCCAAACGCATCAGAGGCAATCCCAGAGCTCCAAGCTCTCTGGGGAAGTTATCTGCTTCAGCAGCCAAGTCAAAACCACAGGAAGACCACCTTATGTGCACACGGTCTTGTTTTGGTCAGGGTCACAAAAATCACAACACATTCACAGAATGGGTCAGGTTGGAGAGGACCACACTGGGTCATCTGGCCGAACTTCCCTGCTCAAGTAGGCTCACCCCAGAGCATGTGGCAAAGGACTGTGTACAGGATTTTGAATATCTTCAGCCAGAGAGACTTCACAGCCTCGCTGGACAACCTGTTCCAGTGCATGGTCACCTGCACAGTAAAGAAGCTCTTCCTCATATTCAAGTGGAACTTCATGTGCATCAATTTCTGCCTGTTGCCTCCTGTTCTGTTGCTTGGTAAGAAAACAGCCTGGATCCTTTCTTGGCACCCTCCCTTCAGATACTGACAGACATTGATGAGGTCCCCTCTCCACCATCTCTTCTTGAGGCAGAACAGGCCCAGCTTCCTCAGCCTTTCCTCAGAAAGGAGAAGCTCCAGTCCCTTGATCACCTTCACAGCCCTCTGCTGGACCTGCTCCAGCAGCTCCATGTCTCTCTTATACAGGAGCCCAGAACTGAACACAGCACTCCAGATGTGCCTCACCAGGGCTGAGCAGAGGGGCAGAATCACCTCCCTTGACCTGCTGGCAATGCTTTTCCTAATGCACCTCAGGTTACCTTTAGTTTTCTTGGCCACCTGGGCACTGCTGGCTCTTGTCCACCAGGACCCCCCGGTCCTTCTCCACAGAACTGCTCCCCAGCAGGTCAGCCTCCAGTCTGTGCTGGTTCCTGGGGTTGTTCTTCCCCAGCTGCAGATCTGCCCCTGTTGAATTTCAGTTCCTGCTCCACTGCTTCAGACACCAATCTCACACAGTATTACCTCTCATCCACTTTCTGAAAAAGAGAATAAAGGAAACTTCTTGTTTAGTTCTTCATTTTGATTTGTATGGCCAGCTAAATACTCAGTCCAGCAATTACTTCCCTTGATGCCTTGCTCAGGCAAAAGTCCCTGTCAGGAGTTAGGGCTCTACATGCATCACTCAAATAAATGCACTCGGAAACTACAAGAACCAAGCTACAGGCTTAAATAATGCATTTATCTAAGCAATAAAGCATATCACATATGTTGACAATTTTCAATGCAAACATGGGCCTCACACCACAAAGACATCTTTTCTTTATAAGATTTATAGCATAAGGATACTCTCTCTTAAAACTATCTTATAGGACTGATCCCAAACTGGTCATCTGAGGAAAAATCATCAAGCAGCTGACCATTTTTATTATGTTGCTGAGTTAAAGAACAACCTACCAAAATCAAAATGAGGAGCGTTTAAGCCATCAAGTCCTGCTGAACATTTGTAAGAATAAAGCAATTTGAAACCTGCATTGACTATCTAAACTTCTGGTACTAAAGATAAAAATAAATTTTCTCCAACTCTGAGTGCATTGGGTTATATCTGGAAAAACTGAGACTGGAATGTCCTTGAAGCAAAGTGTCAGAGACTCGCCATTCCAATCCCAAAACCAGTTCCTATTTCATAGGAAAATCAGAGCTGTGCCTCCTAAATATAGATAATTATTCTCAGGAATAACTAAAGAAGTGCCCTGCATAGACTGCTACTCTAAATGAGAAATGGTATTTCAAATTTAGGAGAGACAAGCTCATAAAGGTTTAGATAGCTTCATGATTCTGCTTCAAATGCTTTTTTGCTGTTTGAGACAATAAACGATTCTAGTCTGCACATTAACAACATAATAAACTGCAACAGCATTTTACATGGTGTTCTTCACTATTCCTTGAGACTGAGAGTCAAAGGTACCAGGACCAAAAGGAAGAAATTCGTTTTGTATCCCAGGAGTTCTAAGCACATTGACCTGTTCCCACTGACAAAGGATAGTAACATGTCCCACATCCTTGGAGCTGACTTGACAGCTTTTCCATTGTGTATGGGGTTGCCCTTGGCTGTCTTGACTCAAGCTTCCTCTTGGCTCTTAAGCTGAGACAGGTCTTGCCTATCAGCCCCTTGCAATTCCCCACGAGTGACATCCAGCACTTCCCTGGCACAGTGTTTAACATAACATGCTGCCGATGATGAGCAATACATTGCATTTTCTGTTAGGTCTTACCTTGAAATACAGGAAATCTCTAGATTTGGAAAATATATCAAACTCAGCTAGTGCCCAAGAAACAGTACCCATCCTTTACTTTCAGTAGCCTCAAAATTCTCACTGACCACAGTTCTCAAAGGATACTGCTAGACAGATTTCCAGAATGCACACTGGGGACAAGAAAAGCACACTGCAAAAACCCATGTGTTATTTTTATTATCAGAATTGATAAAATCTCACTGCCAGTTTTATAGTAGACTGTTAAAGCCATAAAAAATCAGGGAGACAGCTGTGTGTCAGTGCTTGGGCATTGAGTTCACAGTATGGGAAATGCAAGCAAGGACGCTACTGCTCTGGTCTCAAACCTCACGGCAAAATAGCATCCCACAGACTTATCTGTCAAGCTGCAAATATTTCTTTGACAGCTACCCTGAACTTTTTCTAGTGTATTGAACTTTTGGATGGGCCTGTTCCTAAAAATATTTGCTAATGACTTCTAGCACCTTCTTTTAAGCAAATGCCATTAAGCAAAGAGACAGATGCTTTACCAGGCACAATATTGTCTTTTTAAAGGCACATAGTTCTGTTTCTGAATTTTCAATGTGTTTTGTAGATTAAGGAAAGAAAATGCCATCTGCTAATCTGCTTCTGCTGCACACAAAGAACCACTGCCTGGGCTTTTTCTGATGGTTTGGGGTTACAGCCTTTCTGTGCTGCTTGGGAAAAATATGCAATGCATGTCATAAAATCAGTTCCACTGAGTTCTTTGTAGCTTATCCCACGGTGCCACTGTCTGCCAGGGGGTTTCCTGCTCACCCACAGCCAGTGAAATGGTTCTCCAGTTACATACGGCGCAGTAACCTAACCGGCTGTAATGGTTTGACCAGACACTGGTATTTAGCAATGCCTGCCACATGCCCAGCTACCTGCTGTGCTGCCAGAAGCAAGTGCTTATGTAATTCCCTTCCCTTCTTGGGCTTGCCCTTTTGGTCTGGAACACAAAGAGGTGAGAAGGTACACAACCTCAGCACTGGCAGTGCTGTCTGTGGGCAGTCACCCGTTTGTGAGGGAGCACATGGACACACACATAGTTCTGGAAGAACAGCACCAGCCTTGACCACCCTGCTCGAGGCTTGGGAGACTCTGGTCTTTGGCACAACTCATGTCAAGTGGATGCAGCTAAAAAAACAGATAGCACTGCCTTAGGACAGACAGGCAGAAGTGGCAAATAGTAGCAGAAGGGACATAAGTGTGACCTCCATTTATTTTACACAAAAGGTTCAAATATAATTCCAAGGACTAGTAACATTCTGATCTTAGGCCTTTTATTTCTTAATGAGAAGTAAATAAAGCCATCCATCTCAAGCTTCTGGTCATCATCGAGAGGTAGGAAAGGAAGGAAAAATAGAACATAGTTATGAACACTCCAGAAATTTAACTAGAGCAGCTGCATCTGAAAATGGGATGGGCAGAGAGGGAGGATTATTTTTCTCATTAGTGACCACCTGAAAACCAGGCCTCTGAATGGTCCCCTGCTGAGTACTGCACATCACTACTTCAAAAATCTTGACCTAAAAAGCAAATGTGCATTTTTTAAATAATTAATAGCATTCTCTAAATGGAATTTTCCAGCCCCAAACGAGATGTGCAACTGAGTTCCCCTGAGAGGAGATATTTATAATGGAAACACTGACACAACTGAAATGATGCATTGAGTAGTATTAAAGCTCAGCACATGCTTAGTCATCTGATTCTTCTTATCAAATTGGACCTGGTCCAACAAAAATCCCTTTGCACTTCATTTGTTTACTTGGCCTCAGTTTAAACATCTCCACAGCCTACAAAAACACATTGCCAGGCCAAGAGTTCTCAAAGTCTAACATTAATAAACCCCACAACTTGATACATACAACAAAGAGCAGGGCCTGCACCCAGCAAAAAGGGCTGCGCTACAAATGCCTCTGCCCTAATGTTGGTACAGGGATCTGGGAATCTTCCATGTCCAAATGGCTTAGGAAACAAGGCAAGATCCCTCAGCCTAGCCATCAGCAGCTCTGCTTTGCCCCTCCTGTGTTGGCTCATGCCTGCATTTCCAAAAGGAGTTAACACCATATCTTTGATAAATGACCTTTACATATTTAGGGCTAAAACCTGCCTTCTGCCATATATATGTGTGTATATACATATATATATGGCATTTTTTACAGTGTCAAATGCAACACAAGCTATGTTTTTGAGGGCCTTGAGGGGTCAGACCCAAACCTGGACAGCATCATTTTTTTTTTTCAGCTCTATGTGTCTCAGTAAGATTTTTGCTCCCTTCATATGGGAACGTGTATAGCCTGGATTTTACTAATTTGAAACTGGATCTCCTACCTAAATTTCATGCTATCTGGGACAAAGCCAGATTAGAATTTCCCTGAAAAAACACAAGATATGCTGTAAAATATATAAACCCACTTTTAGGACAAACCAAATGGACAGAATGACAAAGAAACAGCAAAAATTCAGGGACAAGAAAACCACAGGAAACAACTGAACAAAACATGTGATTACTTGGTGTGAGATATAGAGATGCATACAAGTGAAAAATCTGTATCCTTGCAGGCAGCAGGACGTTTTGATCAATTTCCTTAATATCAGAAGCTCATTCTCTGAATTTCATATTGACTTAGACACAAGCAAAGAGAAGTCAAGTGGACCTGGTGATAAAATTTAGACAGCACAAGAGAGAAAATTTCCACCAAAAAATTTAGAAACCTTCAGCCAAAAATGAAAATACTCTAACCCAAACCATTAACAATGTATATACTTCCTGCATTCCGGAACCAGAGAAGATTCCATCTGACATTAGCCCTATTCGGTCACTACAACATGTATCAACCATCTACCAGATTCATCATCCTGCTCTCAAACAGGGACTAAGGCCTTTGGGTCAGTCTACCTTTGCCATGATGAACCATGTTCTGCTTTTGTTGACAAGAACAAGCACATCCTAAGAAACTCATTCTCAGGGTTGCTGTTCCCTGAGATTTCCTCGGGGTTGCTGTTCCCCGAGGTATTAAGGTTTTTTGGGCTTCTCTTGCCCAAAGAGATCCACGCCGGTGCCAGAGAAGACAAGCTGAGTCCGATAATTCGTGTTCCAAGGATGTTTATTCTTTCTTTATCTCTCTGTTCTGTCTCTGCTCTGCAAGGCGTCCCCAGCAGAGCGAGCCACGCGGCGAAGGACCCGTGGGACAGAGGGTCCGGACTTTATGTACTGCCCCCCCCATCCCCCATTGCTAAGCGGCACGGGAGAGAGGGGGAGGGGCGGGA
>VYXD01013269.1:295065-316224 GCA_013397195.1 Hylia prasina | reverse complement strand
TGTGAGGCTGGCTGCCCCCCTTGTACAGATCCCAAACCCCCCTGTCCGGTCTCCAAACCCTTCAGGGCGGCCAGAGGGGTGTCCTGGACTCCAACACTCATTGTGATTCACTCATCACATCTGAGACACAATGGTAATAAAATGGTAATAAAAACTCTCTCCTTCTGAATTACAGTGTTCAGCACTTCAAAGCCTAGGAGCACAGACTCACTCTGACAGAGACCATGAGTTACCTAACCAGAAAACATCACTGGTTTATAATAATGTATTTCTATAATCTCATACATTGCAACAGTAACTCTTTAAGGTTTATAACACTGGCTGCTGGCAAGAAATTTCTTGAGCATCAGAGAAATGGTGGAAGATGAATCAGGGAACTTCTACGTCAGCACCACCTTGAATAATAAAACATGCTGCAATATTTCCCTGTGGTATCCAGGAGCCCGTCAATAAGGGGGAAAAAATCAAACCTTCCTAACATCAGTCTTTAACACAACATTTAAATTCTATTAGTTACGCACGTCACAGATAAGAAAATAAATAAGCAGAGGATTAAAAAGCACAGCCAGGCAAGTTTTACAGTGACATAAGGCCGTGATGTTTTATTCATCTGCTGAAAACATAGGAGTTTGCAGCTATCCAGGGAGAGTTGTTTCAGATGCATAGGGAAGGGGTAGGATAGGATGCAGCTCAGTGATGCTGTTAAGCAGCAGGGATGCACGTGGGGAAGTGCAGAAAAGATATTCCTCCTAAATGTTCAGGTGGCTTCACTGCATGTTTATTAATCAGGACAAGAGCTATTTTTTTCAGACAGGAGAAGAGACAGCTGCTCTGTCAAAAGCAAAATAAGGAACACTGAAGACACTGCAGGCTGCTGTTCATGCCTGATGGCAGGCATGTGGTGGCCCTAAGCTGTGCTGGTACCCAGGGATCAAATGGGCAGCACTGGGACCTGCTGCCTTTCAGCGCTGTGGGACACTCTGCCCTCTAAGATGCTTCCCTTGTTATTTGGCCATGGCAGGATGGAGCAGGATCTAAGCATAGCATTGACCCTCCAATGGATCCTGACAGTGACACATAGAACTGTCCCAAATGTTATGGGGTAAGAGAGCTGGATTTACCCTACCTGTACGTTACTCGTCCTTTCCCATGACATTTATTTTTACAGAGCCATATTCCCATACTTTCTCCAAAATACAGACGTATTCCTCAAACTGAGGGAAAAACAAGACATTTCCCAGGTTTGTAACATGAGCCTGAGTAGATGTGAGAGCAGCACCCTTCAACCAGACCACTGAAGCAATAAATGATGTCCACTACACCAAGAGATGGAGGTTTGTGGGTAACTGCTACCTACATTCCCTGTGAGAAAAATGCTGTTTAAGAAACAGAACATGCTGCAGTGGCAGAAGGCAGCACAACTTCTGGGAAGTAACATAATTTCAGAAATGATGGGCAACAAAACCTCCCACTGGGCTCAAGAGCAGCTTCTAAGTCTCAGCACATCAGAGAGACAGGCTATGCACCAAAAGCAGTCACAGACCTTTGAAGATTCCAAAATTCCAAGTCATAAGTTGAAAAATGCAGCTAGTAATAACAAAAAGAGACATAAGCAAGAAAATCATTGCTGTGAAGGACTGGTAATAGAATGCAAGGAGAAGCTCACTGCTGATTATAGCACGAACCAATCTCCCCTGTGAACCAGAGGCAATCATATCTGTAAAACACAGAAAAAATACCTCTGTCTCAGTTGACCTTATGTTCCACCTCAGTGACCTTCCACTTTGTTTACACTGGCCACATACAGGTGTAATTGCCTGCAGGGACTTACGAGCACAATTTAATACAAAAAAAAGGAAAAGAACTGGCAGGGAAAAAAAGCAAATGGTCATGTTGCCTCCAGATGTATCTACAATTCATATCCATAACCCCCCTGTCTGAGCAGCCAGAGAACAAGCTGTAACAGCAGGAGCCTTGCACTTTTACAGGAGTTCTGCAAACACAGGAACTGGACTCCAGCTGCTATAGCACCTAAGCACTACTTCAGGGTTTCGGCTCCCCAGCACAGAGAAGAAATTAATCAATCAACCAAGTCCCAACTTCAGCCAGTGCTGGCAGATTCTGGCTTCATGTACCACCAGCAGGACCCAGGCAACCTAGCCAGTTACCCAGCCATTATGTACCTATTTCTTCTCTGTTCCACACTGAAAAGGCACAGTCTTCTCTGTCACTCCTTGCACAGAAGCTATTCCATATCTACTTTCATACTTGCTGCCCTTCTCTGAACCTTTTCTAGCTTTAATGTATCCTTTAGATATGAGGGGAACAGTACATTATAATCAAAGCATGTGTGAATCACAGATCTATACAACGGCATAGTGACATTTTCTATTTTACTCTCTGTGCCTTTCCTAATCATTGCAAACATTTGATTTTCCTCTTCAAGTGCTGCTGAGACACAAGTATTCCCAAATAAATGTCCTGAAAAGTTTTATTCTATGCTGCCCTTAATAGAGTGCACCACAGACAACTGCAGAAGAATGTTATTATTTCAAAATAGACATTTCCAGACAGATAATCTCCTACCTCTCTTTGGTTTTGTGTATAAAGTGACAATAAACATACTAAATAGAGCATTCCAAGTGCAACAAGGAAAAATAAGATCACATGCTGCTCTCCAGCCCTAAGTTAAAAATTGTGAGGACAGAGGGGTGGTGTGATAGGCAGCTTTAACTTGCACCACTAGCAAAAGTGAAAGCAAAGAAATGAGGCGCAGTGGGGCTTCATTCTGTGCTTTCCACCTGTTTGCCCTGTTCTTTCCCCTCCTCTGCGCCCACACCCCCAGTCCCTAACAGGGTCCTTGCACCCCAGGCAGGGCAGAGCAGCACTGTGGCACACAGGCAACATGGGCATGGGAGGCACTCCTCAGCCAAGGTGAGCTGGCTTTGACCTGGGATGCTTCAGATCTGGCATCCAACTTCTTGGAAACAAACAACAAAAACGCTCACGCTGCTGTTCCCAAGTCCTCTTACTGTGGTCTCCTGTGTGAAGCACTGCAGACAAAACACATTGTGATCCATCAGCAGCATCAGGGGGAATTCTCCACATGGGTGCACAGTAAACTGTAAATGTTTCTACACCGCTGATGTCATCCCCTAAGAGTCACAGTCACCAAGGTGTCTGACAATTTCCAGACACGCCAATGCTACGTCAAAGCAGTATTTCATTTACAACCTTCCTGCCTCACTACACTGGAGACTTTGTTCCCCGCAGTTCAGAGATATGATGGAATAATGATCAGTGAGTGCTAAAATTTGGCAATTTTGCTCCAACACCCTAATAAAGGAGATAAAGAAGCATCTGAACAGGAGAAAAAAAAAAAAAACAAACAACAAAACACCCCACAGTTATCTGCTGAAGCATTTCCTCTCAGTGCATGTAGGAGCCAAAAGCAAGAGAGACAGAGACAAGAGGACTCTTGGATGAGTAAGTCCAGGAAGTGAGTGCTGAGAGCAACACCAATAGGATAATCTGAGAAACTTCTCATTTTATCAGATTTCAGCAAATTAATGAATCTTTTGCAGAAATGGACATGTTTTACCAATGCAGCCATAGTTAACAGGTAATTTCCATTCAAAAATTCAAAAACTTAGTTTGTTAGAAAATTTATGGCAGCCCCTACACTCCCTGCTGTTTGGGAGTTCAGGCTTCAGGACCCCAGCATTTCCAGAGCAAATATCCATGCAGAATGTCCCTCATTCCCAAGACATCAAGGGTTGCAGTACCAGGGAATCAGCAAGAAGGTTATCCTACAGCATTCCACAGCTCTGTCCTCTGATGGTCCCATAGTGCACTCTGATCAAATTTACTTCCCTCTGAAGGGAAATCAGTGGGAAAAAAAATTTGCTTTCTGCTCAAAAAATCCTTCATTCTGCACATGTGCCTTGGCCCTCAATGATATAAATCTTTCTGCTTGGTTCTGACAAGAACTCAGGTTCTGCGGCATACTGCAGGCACATCACCTATTTCCTCTGTGTGCTGGGTTCCTCATCTGCAAGGCAACAAGGGAGATTACAAATTTAAGGGCGGGTGCTCACAGTAGACCAGTGCATTACTATTAATATTCTACAGCGACTTTTTGTCCACCTCGAAGCTGAACATGACCAGATTCCCAGTGACCTCATTTTCATTTATGTTGGGGTCCTTTACAGAATGCCGAAGTACAGATGGGCCATAAAGCAGAAATAGATCGTAGTAATTGCAGCTCAAAGTCCCTTTAAACCAGACAGTGACAAAAAGGGGCTTTTCTGTACAGGCGAATCTGGTCCATCAGTCTTTTTAATGCCCATAAGCAGGCGACAACAAGCTGCAGTGCACTTTACAGATGGCTGGCAGCACCTAATTCAGAGTAACACACTGTAAAGAGAGGCACTACACTGTGAAGCTATCAGGTGATGTAAACCGTCAGAGGAATAATGCTTTGAGCAGGGAACTTTAACATGGGGTTTAGGATCAGCTGTCCTTTTCTTGTTGCTACTACTTTTTTGACCAAAACAAAACACAAGAACTGGGAATTTTCATGTGTCTCTGGTGCCCAGACAGGTGCCTGTGGCTCTTTTTTTGGGACACCTAAAGACAACAAGTTTAGGAAAAGCATCAAGGGCAGTGTCACTCATTATCTGTCCCATTCCAATAATAATAGTATTCTGTGGCCTTGATTTTTCTAAATCTGAGAAATTTTGCCCTGATTGCAGCCGCTGAAAGTTCCCAAGGGAAGAATTCTTGGAAGGCTCTTTCTCAGGACAAACTTTTGTAAACAATTGCTCTTGTTTTTTCAAAACAATTCGGTGTAGTTGTGCCTCTGTGTTTCTCTAAGCTTGACCAATGGAATCAGAGAGGTGTCAGTCCTATGGACCAATAATATGCCTCTTAGCACAGCATGTTATAAAAAGGCTGAATGATTTGTAAATAAAGCCTTCTGATCTTTCTTCTGCCTTGGAGTTAAGGTTCTTTGTTTCGTGTTCAACAAGGACAGTATTCATAATTATTTTTCTCAGAAATTTATTACCCTGTCCATAAAATCCTCTATGTCAGTAGTTTATGCAACTCTGCTGATAGAAAGCTTTTCCCATTAATAAAATATTCCTCCAGTGGAGTTTAAGCCCACCACTTCTTGTGCTATGTGTGCCACACACATCTGAGGCAGCCATTTTATTTTATTTTATGAACCCTCACAGCTCTGCAGCTATCTTATCTTTAGATTGTGCAGCACTAGATTAAACTTATTAATTCTTCCAGCCCTTCCTCACTGCCTGTGCTCTCCAGATCTCTGCTCTCCACTCCCTCCACACTTTCATGAGGGGTCTGGAATGCTGCAGCCCTACCAGTGCCAATCACAGCAGCAAGGTTGTTTCTGGTGTTTTGCAGGCTCTTTTCTTGTTTATGTTACTTTGCACCACTGTGATGTCCTCAGCTCCTGTTCAGTTTGTCATTTACCATAACCCCACATCCTCCCTTGAGAGACTCCTCTAGCTCTTCATTCATCTGCTCACCTCACACATAATTTATACCTCGTCACAGGACTCTGCGCCTGTCCTTGAACTGAATCCCACTTAATTCAAATGAATTCTTCTAATTGTCAGGATTCTTTTGACTGTTAATCCTTTCAACCAAGTCCTTGCAGCCCTTCCAGCTGTTCGTGGCCTAGAAATGAAGTACACATTTTCTAGTTCCTCACACAAATCACTGCTCTGTGAACAGACAGGCACAGACCCACCACACCCTCCCAAGGAATCCCACACACTCATCCTCCACATTTCACAGAAACTCACAGGTAACTGCTCTTAGAGCCTCTTTCCAGAAGACTTCACTCATTATGTGTTTTTATTCTGCTTAGGAAAAATGAAAACTATTCTAAATAGTATCAAGAAGCTCTCCTGCAGAGAAAATACACTTCCTTGTTGACACTGTCTGTTATTCTAATTGGGAAGGAAATGGAGATTGTTATCGTGTTTTAACACATTTGGCTGTATTTACACCTCATCGTATTCAAGGTGGTTTATTTTAAACTTTTCATCCCACTATTATTCTAAAAACTGAAGATGTCTGCTTGTCCCCCCACCCCACTGCTTCCATTTTCAATGCTGTTTCAAATGCTGACTCTCTCCTGAACATACCCATCTTCACCAGCACTAAGAAGCAATCCTTGATGGATTTTAACTGAGTTGGCCATTCTCCTTTTAGTTGTAACTTCCCCAATTTATTCCTCTATTTTAATCTGAGCTGTTACCCATTCTTACCAAGGATGGCTATAGCACCTGTCTGATCATTGCTATTTTTTTTTTAAATTAAAACAAAGGAGAAAAAGAAAAAAAAAAAACCTTCAAAAATATTAACCAGTTGTCCCTGATATCAGCTTGTTGTTCATCCAGCTTCAGAGAACACAACATGACCTTTCTTGTTTATCCTGAAACTTCCTGCTGGCCCAGCTCCCACCACACTGTGGCTGTTTGAACAACCCCATGGGCTCCCGAACCCTCTGCCTGCACAGCATCATTCAGCCATGTGATTTATCCCACTCAGCCTCTGCTATGGCTAATTAAGCCATCTTTCTGAATGCACATAAAAATGCTCAGGTCATCCTGCTAGAGGCAAATATCTTTATTGTGAGAAGAAAAAAAAAATGTATCTAGAACATAATCTCTGAATAAGCCATCTACTCCAGGAGTCCAAAGAAGGATTTTTAGGAGACAGAACCTAATTCAAGTGCTTTAATTTACTTCAAGAATAAGTGCATTAAGTCCTCCTATTATTCTACTCCAGATATACTCAATGAATTTTCCTATAAAACAGTACATAAGCTGCTTTCTTCCTTGTTATGTTTTTCTACCTACCTGTAGCTTAAGTAATTTATATTATTTTTGCACTAATAAGCAGATTTGTAAAAAATATGTTGGCAAGTAATTTTAATTAGAAGAGCAACATTTTTTTTCAATTAAACCTTTCTCTCCACTCCATTTTAACCCTTCAAATCTGAAAACCAAAAGCTTTAAAAGCTTCATTGTAATAAACATCTCATGTAACAACAATCACAAGACCATTGACCAAAAATAAAAATAAAATTCTTGAGACAAACTATGTAAATGGCCAGTAAATTTTAAAGCAGGAAAGAGCTAAAGAAGCTAAATACCTGCCTGCTTTGTGTAATTACCTTTGTCCTCCTTCCCCACAATTATTTAATCTTATTTTAAATTAACTCTTTATGTGACTTCACACCTGGGTGTCAGCTTTCAGGAGCACTCAGCCAGGAGAAGACACAAGGACTGCCACAGTTACTAATCCTTGGGTATAAACTATTAGTAGCACATTCATTTGAGAAAGAAAAAGGTGGTGCTCATCTTTAGGGGGGGAGGCCTTTAACTCCCATCAAAAAGACAACCAGTGAGGTTTGCTGTCACCTCAGAGGAGACATGGCAGACCTCAAAGGACCACCAAGGTCTCATAAACCTCCAACACCCTTGACACATCACCTCTCCTCTGCTGTATTAAGTGAACCTCCCACGCCTCTCCCCTCGGCAAATTGTACAGCCAGTACCAGTATTATGAGGAAAAAAACCTGCCTAAACTGACATGGAAGCACTTATGGACACAGCAGAGCCTGTGTGTCCCTGCAGCAGCTGCTGGGAGAGCCCAGCCTGGCTGCCCTCGCCCCTGAGCAGGGAGCCGCAGGGAGGGTCACACAGAGGGCAATAAACCCTGGCATTAACCACACTGTAGCACTCAAGGGTAGGAAATCTTGGAGTATTCACTAGCTCACTATCTCCTGGCCAGCCTGGAGAGAATTTCTTAGCTCCATCTGGTGGGCAAACAAACTGCTTCTGGCTCACAAGCAGCCAATTCCCTTTTAATAGTCAGTGTTTTTATGAGAAGATATTATTAAGGAAGACCATCTTCATTAACAGCAATTTTTGCTTCTCCTGGGAAGAATTCAGTTTATGAAGATTAAAACACATGAATATTGGCTGGAGTTATTTCCTGTGTATCTCTTTCTATTCATATTTCAGCTACAGACCTATGTTCACCCTTACAGGTTCCAGACAATTGAAACTACAGTCCCAAAGGACAGTCACCTCTCCTGAGACCCTGAGTACCCCATGACAGCAATCACAAAGCAATCCAGGAGCAAACACAACACCTCCAAGAGAACTCTCTGCTGTTACTACTGAGCATAACCATGGCAGTCCCTGGGTTCACTTCCTGCGCTCATTATCCAGGGATGTGGTTCTGCTTGGAAGAGTGGAAGGAGTTATAAATTGCCCTCCCACCGTGCATGTTCCCTCAATAAAGACCTTACCTAGCTCTTTCCCAGCAAGATGGGTGAGAAGTAAATGAACTACAATAGGAGCTCATGACAAAGAATTCAGCAACTCCTTGAATTTGCCCTTGCCCGCATGTTTCAAAAAAAATATGGCATTTACATAGGCCCAGTGAAAAGCAGAAGGTTATAATACATGGCTGCATTTAAATTCATGATGGATTTCATTTGTTTATCCCACTGACAGGCTTTGGAATAATTCTTCATCCTCTGTTGTCAGATTTTTTTATACTTGAGAAGCAATAGAGATCAAATAACTGAACTAAGAAGCAACGCAAGCCCCAGCCATTTCATCTATGCACCCCAGCTAATGACAGAAGCAAAAAGAAAATATTTATTTAATTTTTTCTGCCAGCTGGATGCAAACCAATGGCATTAATAACCCTCCTTAAGACAGACATATGGACCCAAGCCTAAGATCACATCTCTGTAATTGTGATTACAATAGGTTTCTAGTCACTGAAATACGTGTCCCAGTTTAACAAGATGCCTGCTGTCACTATATTTTTGCTGAAGTTAAAGCAATAAATAATTCTGCACTCTCGATTTCTGGTTTAAAAAAAAAAGCAATCCTAATGGTATTGCCATCAGACTTCCATTCTGTCCTTATCCTTTTTACTACATTTGAGTTAATTTATTACAAGACAAAAATATTTCTTCCACTTTCAACAGCAACTGTATTTGATTACATTTAATAATATCAACTTATTTCATTTAGAGCTGAGTAAAAATGGTTTCCTATCAAGCAAATCTACTCCTTCTTAAGCTACATGTAGTAGTTATCATGACTGAAATGCAATTTTTTAATTCCTGAAGATGCAGACTTAGCTCATCTTACACTTGACATACCAAATCATTTTACAAAGGGAGACACAGATACTGTCCGCATTGTACAGGTGATGGGGTAGCAGAGGCATAAAGAGATGAAGTATTTCACATCTGGAGGTGAAAATAGGAACACAACCCTTATGATGGACTTTTGATGCAGTACCATACCCCACAATGTGAATATAGATCCATCACTAGTGCTAAAGCTGCTTGCTATGTAAAAGCTTCTCAGTTTGCAAAGATTTCTACTGGTAGCCCTGAAAAAAAGAACAGATTCTGTTTAAATTCAGCTACAATTTCTGCTTGAGCTTGCACGGTGGACAGCCTCCTGGAAAAGCAGGGCTGTGCCTCTCACTTGCTCATTAAATGACACACAGTTGTTTACTATCCATGGTATCTGTGCTTCTCAGAGGACACAAACTGCCTAACTATACTGATATGAACTCATATGTGAACAGCAGTGATGAGTCAAATCATGAAATTTTACTTGCCTAACCTAATTGAATCTACCCCAGACAGTAATATCACTTATAGGAAAAAAAAAAAAAAAAGGAATTTCACAGCCTCTGTTCCCTTTTTCATAAAAAGCTCAGCTCTGACTGTAATACACCAGGGCAATATTTGAATGCTACAGTGCACAGATGCAGTCACACAGAAAATTAGAACTCTCCAAATAAAAAAATCAAAAAAAGAGAGAGAAGGTATAGTACATAGCTGCATCACTACCAGCTCAAGAGTGGAAAAGTACTTCATCTGCTTAGCCCCTTTCTAGTCTGTTGGTGACGTCAGCCAGGCAACAATGAAAGCCCAATTAGCATATCACCTTGTGTGTTTGAATGTACAATTGGAGCAGCTGATGATTCTCTTCTGAGATTTTAAATAACCACCAAAGCTGAGCCAGATCTGCTCCTTGGTAGGGAAGATTCAGCTTCACAACATACCCAGTTCCCTGTGCAACACAAACAAATGTGCCAATGGTGGGAAAAAACCCAACAGAGAGCAGATGCATTTCTCTGAGGAAAGCAACACAAAGCAACTCCAATTTTGAACAGCATTCATTTAGCCCTCACTGTAGAATAAAGGCTGTAATTTCTCACTGAGTTTGAAAACTGCATTGACTGTTTGCTCCCAAAAACCAGGGTACTGACCTTGGTGAGCTTCAGGAAAGCTGATGCCTTAAGCTGTAGCTTTCATATTTGCGGATTCTGTGGTGCCTAGGGGTGCAGTTCTGAGCCTCATGTTAAATGCCAGGAAGCTCTCTTCACAGAGTAGGTAGACAAAACAAATCCTTTTCCTGCTGAGGACCAAGGACAACTTTCAGCCCAATAGCATAAACAATGGTGGACTGAAGAGAGAAAACAAGAAGGATGAGCCCTCACAACCTGAAGCTGTAACTGGACAATTAAATCCCAACATGCAAATGAACCAAAACTTATAAAAATGTAAGATCTTGTGAACGGTCAGCCATTTTGTGACCATTCTTAGTCCACCCTGGGTGCAGCCTTGGTCAGGCTCTTGTCCTGCCCAAGGTGGATCTTGGAGGCCTTTCAATAAATACCTACTTTATTCTCCAGCTCTGTCCAGTCTCTGTTTCAGGTCAGCCTTCCAAGGCATCAAAGCAGCACCCTTGTCAATGCCCTGCCAGTTTTCCAGTTGACAGTGACTGAAGAGCAAGCAGCCATGGGACAGAAAGCACATCCTTCTGTTCTAAAACATGCTGCCATCAGCCAAAAGAGAAAAGGAAATGAATTTGCAGACCATTCAACTTCAGACATTGACTGAACTCGCTGGTGGGAAGGGTTCTGTGACTTCAGGGCTCTGTGACTCCCTTTGGTCCCTATTTAGTGTCCAAGGGAGGACAACAATAGATGGCTCTCATCCCATCCTCCTTACTCGGACACGTGCACCAGCTGTTTGTTCCATAAGCACAGATGTCAGTACTGCCATCCAGGGAGCCACAAGTCATTTTCAGCGCAGCAATGCACCAACTGGCACAGGATTTCAAATGGCCAAAATGAATAGCAGGGGTGGAGCTGAGACATGAGGTCAAAGAGAAACCTATTGAAGCACTGCAATATTGACAGAAAGCAGTGGAAAAACAAAAGGCCTAAGTCTGTAGCAAGAACCTGCCTATTAAACTTCCTTTACAGGGACTGAAAACAAGACCAGAAGGTCCTGCCAGACCTTAGAGAAATCCTAAAGGGCACCACTGTTTTGCAGCATTTGAGGGCTAGAAACTGAAAACTGTCTCTGTCAATCCAACAGCAATAACAAGGAAGTGCAGTGCTCTGAGCAAGACCTTCAGCTCTGACCTAGATAAAGACTATCTAAAAGAAATGGGAATTCAAGCCCAGCGAGACTTCCTTGGAGTCTCTGTTGAAGTGACAAGATTACTTATGAGGTTCAACTGGACTGGTAAAGCGCAGGTGTTGATCACTCTGCCTAAATGGACAGAAATCAAATCCCAAGCCCAACAAATACACCAAGAGCAACCCCTCAATTCCCATACACCCCAAAGAGCTTCTGCCCACTCCTTACTCCCTTTAAATACCGAGTCTTCCTGTCTGACCATGGCAGTCATAAGATACAAAACAGTCTATGACCATCAGAGAAGGCCTCACAAGCAGACAGAACCACAATTGATTTAAAAGGGCTCTGTTAAATGAGAACATGCCCTTGAGTGATTTTCAGCCTCAAACCATCCTCTTACTCATAGCTGATCACATCAACATGTGCCAGGTTTTGCACAAAAAAGGCAAAATGCTAACAAGTCAAATAGCTAAGTAAGACTGCATTTAAGTCTTTATTAAACATGGCTACAGTGTATAAAGATGTAATTAAAGCTTGGGCTTTGATTTGGCAAGCATCCTCTATAAATAATCTTTGTTTCCCTGTTCTTTCTCCTCAGTGCTTCATCAAACCCAAGAGCTGTCCTTCAGTTTCTCCCCCACCCTTGGGATTATCAAATGTTTTATAGCTCTGCAAACCTTAGAACAGCCAAACACTGCAGCTGTAGATGAAAGGGAATTATCTTCAAAGTGCTTTCTCTCAGCAGCATCCTCATTTTCTTGCCTGGGGTGGGGAGACTTACCAGAGAGCCAGGATGAGGGAGCAGGGCCCCATTCCAGAGTGCAGAATAAAAGCACAGACTCAATATCATAGCTCCTTCCAAGTGGTGATCAGTCTTTTAAATGATCTATGGGAAAAGGAGACCATATTGAAAAACTGTAACACCGGAGTGAGCTACTTCTTGCCAAATTATATATTTCATCTTATCATTTCCCATGAGAGATATTATTTTACTAATTATGTCTAATGATTTTTAATGGTAGAAATTTTCCAAAAGATTTTACATTCATTCTCACAGCACTAAAAAGAAACTGTCATGTTGATCTAAGCCCAAATTCTTGTTTTGTCTGAAAACTTCCTTTCATTAAATCATAAATTAAAGTAGACCAGAAATATGAGTTAAGCTGGCCCCATTTAGCATTCAATAAACTCAGTAAACAGCAGAAGTTAGGAAAAGGAACACCAGATACATAAACATAAAGTAGAATTATCTTCTAATGGTATTATTTCAATACTTGGAATAGCATCTCAGATCAGCATTTTTAAACAATCACTCTTTGAACTAGAATACAAGGGTGTTTCTTTTTGACCAGTTGGCAAATCAATTCTGACAAAGAATTATTTGAACAGTGTAGCAATCCCAACTGGATCTGATCTTTGGAAAAGTTTTCTTCCCAGTCTTACAACCTCAAAATCCCCAGAAATACCTAGACAAGATCAAAAACAAGAGCAGTAACAAACGAGACAAACACCACGAGACCTTCTACCCAGAGTGATTTAGAGACACGGGGTAAGAGATTTAAAGGTGCTCTTGTGCATTTTCAGGCCATTAACACCTGCTCGGAGTGGCAGTGAACTGTTACCACATCCAAAGGCACAGGTTTGCATTCCTTATGCATCAGCCGCTCCAACTGAACTTCCAAAATGTCCCCAATGTGCCCTACAAAAATACACAGCCAGCTATACCCTCCCTTATTCTACAGGAAACAGAATTTAAATGCAGTACAGTCAGCAGTTTCATCCAAGTAAAATGAAAGGAGAACTGAGCTTTCTCTTTCAAAATTGACAAAGCGATTTGCAAGCTGTAATGGAGAGTTCCTGCTTCCCCTTCCTGGGGGCTGGATAATGCATCTGCACGGGGAGTATCTGGGAATCCAGAAGTATCCACTTCTCAAAGACTGCTACTTGAAATGACTAATCTGAACCAATGCAATCCACAATTGATTCTTGATTTGCTTCCAGTGGTTGCCCTTATCGACTTACAGTGTACTAGATTTCTAAAAATCATAAGTTTGTTTGCTTCCAAAAAAAACCCAAAAAACCACAAAACAAAAAAAAAAATCAACTTATTTAAGATAATCTTGGCTCCACAAAGCTATTTTTCAATTTTCTTCAGTCACTGCTGCACGTTTAGGAATGTCTGATTACCCATAAAATGCCTTCTGACAGCTCAGATTCATTACTAAATTACCACATTTAAATTTTTCATGTGCACAGGCAATTACATTTATGAATGACTGTCAGCAATGTTTCACTAAATCTGAATGAATTTTTAAAGGATTCTAATTGCCACTTAGATGGATGCCCCTATAACTCTTGTTTTAAAGGCTTTCATGTCTTTTGGTAATGGTTACCTGTGTTCAACACAAACATGTTCCCTCTCACATTTTATATCATTGAAAATTATTTACATCAGAAACAAAGAAATATGAAGCTGGTGGTGCTACATAAGCAGATAGACTGCCCAGTAGAAATGATTCGTAGCAAGGTCTTGAGAATGAATAATTATCTGTAACCCTCACTTGGAGCTCTTGCATCAAGTTACATTATTCATTTGGGTTTTGGCAGGAGAAATTAATGAATTCCAACTTGACAGACACCTTACAAAATTATAAATTTTTCAAGTAGTTGGGCCAAACTAAACCTTTAATATGTCCAGGCAAAGAAAAAGTAGAGGTACACAAGGGGTGTTTTTTTTCCCCACTAGAATTTTAAAAAGCACAGATACAAATATGCATTCAGAAAGGGCAGATGAGTTTTAAAGTACTACTAAGATGGGCTGCAGTTTTGACTTGTCTCCCAGTGGAGTGTCATCAGGAAATTTCATTAGCACAATCTATTTTTTATGCCAAGGTTGCTAATGAAAGTGATAAACAAGATCAGAAATAAACTAATCATTGATGTACTCCCCCAACAAATTCCAACTAGATATTTCTCTCTCAAGTGCTACATCTTGTGCATAGTCTTCATCCAACTGCTCGCCAACTTTGGAGATTTTCCTATTTTTTTTTCATTTTCACTCTTTACTATCAGTTTGTAGAGATTAAATATTCCTTTGAAAACCAAATGAATTAATGCTTCTTTAATTCTTTTGTCTAGAAAGTCAAAGATCAGGATAACAGGAAAGAAACAGAAAATTATGTCTACCACATCTTCTTGTGCACAAGGAATGAAGTTTTTACCACTGAGGCCTAAGGGAGACACTTGAAGAAGGTCCTATCAAGACAGTGATGTTGAAAAATAGCATATAAAAATGGCTTGCATTTCTTGAATTATATGTGAAGCAAATACCCCATTAAAATCTAAGACTGATTACCTTCCTGGTTTTCTTGCTGGCTGACTGCAGAAATGTGGGCAATCCAGTTAACTTCATCTCTGCCCCCTTTTTCAGGGGAGAGGGAAAAACATGTGACAAGCCTACTTCTGTAAAGATTTTGAAATCTTCCAATGAAATCTGCTGCAAATCATTTTTAAGCAATATTCATCTTCTGCAACAGCAAACCTGCTTCACTGTGACCTTCAACAAAGGCCAAAGCCTGAGGGATGGTTGCCAGCAGCAAGTTACGCTTCAATATCCAACCTTGCATAGGATCCAAAAGGGGTTTTTATCTGCATCTAAACTATAATTAGCAGCTCTCAAAGCTGTGTTTGATAACTTCATTCCAACAGTCAATACCAGCGCTTAATACTTGTTTGTGTTACTGTCCAAAATACATAGCTATGGATGAAGAATTGCTTGAAAAAGGTGAGTCTAGCAAAAGCTGCCACCTGCAAGAAATATTCCATCGTATCACAGAGGCAAGGACAGGTCAAACGCAGCTGAAGTTGAGCCAAGTGTAATAAATAACATAAGTAAATTTGTGCTGAAACTACAGTAATCTCGTCTGATAAAAAACAGCATAAATACTCATCTGAGAGATGTATATTCCCAGGAAACCTCCCCTGAGGAGATTACATGAATGCATGAATATGCACAAGATTACACCAAAACCAGCATGAAAATCTGTCTGGAAAGAAGTGTGTTCTGAAGGATTTGTTGGGCAATGCGATAAAGAAAAAGGATATGTCCCAACATGTAAGAGGAGACAAGACCAACAGAAGAAGGGACCCCCCCCAAAAGGCTTGAGAACATATAAAAAGAACTCTGTGATGTTTGCATTTTGTGAAGCATGGTGAAGTGGTGCCAGAGAGCCCCTCCCTGTGTCACCCGGTGCTGTTTGCCAGGCACAGTGCTGATCTGATTCTTGGTTGTGGCCTTTTATGATTGTATTTTAATTATGGAATAAATTCTTTTTATTAAACAAATTGGCTATCCATTTATAACACAAGGGAGCAGTAAATTGCCAATGTTATTCCCTGGTTCCCAGTGCTCCCACTGACCAAAGTAGCTGAATGAATCCTGGTCTTCTTATCAGATCTAATACAGCTGAGTTGGGCTCTGGCTTCAGCCTTCCTGGCATCCTTAGATACGGAGAAATGGTAATTAAGTGTTGTGGAGTGATGTAAAAGAATTCCAGGTCGCTAAGAAAACTGCCTAGGTGCAGGAAGAGTTGGGTTTTTCCCCCTCATACAGGGGGTACATCTTAGCATTTCTAAAGATCCTCAAAATTTTGCAAATCAGAATCTTACCGTAAAAAGTGAGAGGGTTTAAAGAAGCTACCTCAACACATTCTCTTGCCTTCTCTCTTCTCCAGCTTCCCACTTTAAATTCCTGCCAGATGAGTCATAATGAATGTCTCTCCAAAAACTTTGAGGGTTCTGTCCCGCTTATTCTGAGAAAAGTTTTTCATTGCAAACAACACCATTTATACCAATTAACACCTTGTTAACCATCCTAACAGAAAGTTAATTCCACGGATTTTGCTATCCCAATTGCAATGGTAACTGTGTCAAAAACAGAGGCTGTTCCCTTTGAACGGTCTATTACGTCCCAGACATTAAAATTAACTGCATACATTTATTTCTTATAGACGTTACAGTGACAAGAATAAATTCCAAACCTGAATGGTGCCTGTCCTCATTCTTTGAGGGAGCCTCTTCTTCCTCACTACACATGGAGTGTAGCAGACTGTCTTTGGCACAACAGTAAAAAAGAACAAGCAGGGGACACTGTGGTTTATTTAAGAGCTTTTATCCAGCCTGGTTATTTCACTTGCATTCACTGGCTCTCCTCCAACCTTTATAGGACAAGGCCAGAGGAAATTCCCTCTTCCCACCTGGGAATGACCCTCAGGGGTGTCCCTCATTCGCCAAGCCACTCCCTGGTTTCTCCCCATTGGTATATCCCTTGTGCCTTCCCCTTTCCCCACCTCCCTATATAAGTTACAGTCTTTCTCTGTTCGGGGCTCTGCTGAGGCAGATTCCCCGAGGTGAGGTGCTCCGTACTGGGACTCCAGTAAACTTGTGTGGCAGCCCCTCAGCAGAGTGCCCCTCATTTCCTCGCCTCTGTCACCTGCACATCTGTGCTTCGGAGTGAACACCGGATGGGCTCGACCTGCCCTGCAGTGAGAGCCATTCCGAGAGCAGTCGGTGGTGCCAGGGTTAGCGCGGGCTGCCCGAGAGGTCGGTCTCAGGAGGCACTGCGACAGGCAGAGNGCTCTCTCCGGTGCCAGGAGCAAGAGAAAGCAACTGACCCCACCCCGTCCTTTCCCTGCCTTGGTCAAGCACCCATAAGCACGCAGTAATTAGTTGCCTTGCGCCCCACCGGGAAAAAATTCCACAAGCAAAAAGGAAACAAATTCAACCCCCAACAGGTTGTTAACTGGACAATTTGGGATGTGCCACTACATTTCAGCACACATACTATCAGAATGTACAACTGAGCAATACCAACTATAGCCACTAAGCAACAGGCTTGCTGCTTCAGAGTTCAAAAGTTTCAGACACTCACATACAGGCCCAGTTATCTGCCAGCTGTGTGTGCTCACAGTTCAGGCTATTTCTTCACCTAAGACACAGACAGATAGGTTATAGCCATGCTGAGACAAAGTGGAATCTGCAGATCATTTCCACATAAGAGCCACCTCTCTCAGGAGACCCACATGGTAACTGGATTAGGTCATGTGTCATCCCCTAGTCTCAGTTAACTCCACACACGTGCTCTGGAGTCAGTTCAAAAGAAAGCAAATTGCCTTCATCCAAAAGGCACTGCAGCCCGTGGATGGATTTCTCTACTGAGAACAACTGGATCAGGCCCCAGTCTGGGGCTGTCACAGTGTCTGGGTGTTTGTCAGGGCTGCTCCACATGCAGCCACAGTAAAGAATTGGCAAGGCAGGACAAAACCACAAGCCCAGATTCATTATGATTTTTCAGATCTCAGTAGGAATGAAGAAATTAAAAGTATCATAAGAATATCCCCAAGTGGATTTTAAAAGGTTTTGAAGCTGGTTAAAGCTTTTATTCAACACTGACAATGGTTATTCTGAATAGCTCAGAGTAGAGGGAGATTTAAAGGTTTGCATAGGGCCAAATGACATTCAGGAAAACCCAGAAAAGCTTTAGGTCTTCTACAGGATCTATTTTGTTCTAGCTGGATCAGTGGACCTAATAAAACTTTATCTGCCTCATATCCCTAGACTATCAAAGCTAGAGAAACACTATCTTCTTACTAACTTTGTTTTACCAACACTGAGAATTTGACTTCATGAACGTGTTTCCCATTAGAGAACAAAACAAATGGAATCACACTCTGGAAGACTCACCATGATATTTATACTTCAGAAAAGACATTTGCTTTCCATGGGAACTCAGAGCTATCCATTGGTTTTAAGTATATGAGTTAAGTGTCTTTTTAGAGATTTCAAATAAGACAACATACAATGTGTCTGGTTTAACTGCTTTCCCCCAAACAGATTAAGACTCCATCTGCTAAGTTTATCAGTGGCAGAAACTTTAATTAACACCCAAATAACTACATATTACACCTACACATGGAGAAGAAGCCACTTTATCCTGCAGCTTCCATCTGTTGAGCTGTGGTTCCTGGACTGCAATACCCAGGCAGCTCAGAAATCTCACAATAGAGCTCCTCTCCTTGAGATTAGGGATAGTCCATCATTCTTAGTTTACAAGTAAGGCACTTAGGCAGCATGACATGACTGATCAACCCAAAGACACCAGAGGTCTACAAACTGCTGTAATTTTAAGTTCATTCACCTGTGCCCAAGCTGATGGTTCTCAGTTCAGAGCAGTCCCTCCTGGGGTTGTTACCCTCCACGGTTCACTTCAGATAGCCCTGTTCCTGCACTACTGACAGAACTATTATCAATCACTTTATTAGTCCTCTGTTCGCTAAGAACTAAGGAAGTAGTGTTGAGAGCTAAAAATCCCCCAAACACGGCACTTTTCATCATGGACTTTGGCAGCTAATGGCCTTGACACTAGAACTAACAACATTGGGAAAAAAATTAGCCTCAGTGCAGCCATGCATTGCCATCTCCTCTTTTTTCTAAGTAGCACATCCCTGTCTCTTTAATTACAGCAGGCAGGATGTGAACCGATGCTTACTGCACCCAGCAGCCCAATGATTCAGGTAAACTTTTAGCTATTAGCAAATCCTTTAGGTAGTTGACTCAGCTAAATAAGATGTGCAGATTCCCCCCAGCTGATTAACCACTGGGCTTGCACAAGCTTGGCTCATTCACCACAGCTGTTGGGAATACAAATGTCCTCAGCTGACAGCCCTGTTCTCAGTTTCATCATCATTTTGGGTTGAAAACAAAAATGTCAGCATTCGCTGACATCTTGTCTGGATTTGGAACAAAATACCCCAAATCAGTAGGAGGTGAAGAATTCTTCTATGAAATGAGTCACAGGTTGAAGTTATTCAAATAATAAAAAAGAAAAGCAGAGATCAAGATATAGGCTACAGGGATAGGCAGCCTGCAGTTCTCCAGATAAATCTATGGATTTATGTACTGCTTACAGATGCCTCAGTTACAAGGCCTGGCTCTTGAACTACCTCCCAAGGAAACAAAATCCACACAGATCCTCAATTATATACAAGCAGCATGTGAATTCAATTTCTTTAATAATCAAACCTAAGTCTCTAGCAGTTCCAGCTGTCATGTGCATTTCTGGCTTCTACAGGCACTTTATCAGCCATTACTTCCAGAGCTGATGTCACACAACACATCTCCTCGTTACTGCTGTGAAAATGTCCCCAATTTCACACCTTCCCAAAGGCAGATCCTCCCAAATCCTGTGCTACAATATGCAAGTTCCTCTTGACAGCCTCTCCAGCAATAAGTAGGCACAGTTCTAGAAAAGCTGAATGGATCTTGCAAGCCTTCATCTCTAGTCACATCTGTGTCTCTTCCTGCCAATATTTCACCATGCCCTCACCTCTACAGCCTCCCTCTTGCCCATACAAATAACTCTCTCTTTGGTAAAGATGAGGCTTTCATAATCCACTTGCTGATGAAGGAAAACAGAAATAGAAGTAAGCACACATGCCTTTTTCCCTGCTTACTTTTAGGATGCCATAGAATTTTTCTTCAGCTCTGACTGGATGGATCTGAACACTGGAAAGATACAGACAAGCATTTGGGATGCCTGCTGTACAAAACAAGCAATGATGTTTAGTGTGGAAATTATGGAAGAAGTTAAGTCATGTTAAGTGCCAAAACTGAAATTCCCTGGAGTTTTTTAAATATCACAGCAAATTATATCCAACACACAGATTTTCTGTAATGTTTGCCACAGTTTAATTATGTTAGTTCATAATGTTTCTTTCCCTTTCAGCTTCATGGGTCCATACTGTAAGTGTAGATTCCTCACCAACAAGAAGCAACAAGCTGTTCATTAAGAGTCCCAGGCTGAAAGGTGCTGAGCATCTCTGCAAACTTCAGTCACCTGGAAACAGCCAGTGAAAGAGATGGGGAACACAATTTGTGGGATTAGGCCCTGAGAATGGTAGCACCATGCAGGCTGCCAGACCCAAAGACTGTCCAAGGCAGTAAGTCTCCTCCTTCAGGCATAGTAAGTAGGCTTTGGCACAATCTGAGATGCCAGGGAGTGGCATCAAAACACGTACTTGCCCTTCAGTGTTTTACACATCTTGCTGTTGCCGTCCAACATTTTGCTCCTGTCAAGCAAAAAGTCACATGACCTTAAAGGCATATGTGAGCCACTTAAGTTCATGAGTCAGTGTAGTCCAGTTGCTTGAAAGACAAACATTTGCTGGTGTAAAGGAAGGAAGGGGAAGCAGGGGAAGCAGGGACAATCATTCTGGATTAGTTATGAGGGTGCAAAGAGAAAACTGCATGTTATGGGTTGACACAGTTTGGTTTTTGGTTGAAGGAGGGTGTGGGGTATTACTCTGTCAGGACCTAAATTTCCTTTAGAAAAAGTTGAGCACCTATCAGAGGCCAGTTCTTGGCTGTTGGCAGGTAGTTTAACCGAGAAAACGGGATGCAACTTTTGGTTAATACCCTATTGTTATAAATGGATAGCCAATTCGATTAATAAAATAATTTATTCCATAATTAAAATACAATCATAAAAGGCCACAACCAAGAATCAGATCAGCACTGTGCCTGGCAAACAGCACCGGGTGACACAGGGAGGGGCTCTCTGGCACCGCTTCACCATGCTTCACAAAATGCAA
>VYXD01013269.1:282857-294378 GCA_013397195.1 Hylia prasina | reverse complement strand
GTGTGTGGCATAAAAGCCACCTGAGGACTGTTCCTCGCATGACTATGTCACCATGGGACTCAAAAAGACTCCTTTCCTAAAGAACTGATGGAAGATTATTTTGTATGGTAAAACTGACTGAAGTTACAGGTTTTGTCTTTTTCATGTTGTGTGTAAGAAAGTGAATACTTGTGGGGGGAGAGAAGGATGGTCTGCTAGTTTAATTTGATTTTTATTTAGGGTTTTTTTTTTTCCTTTTCTTATTTTCTTCTTAATGTGTGTAAATAAATTTTCTTTTTGTAATTTTAAGGTAAGCCTGTTTTGCTTTTTGAATTCTAGTCATATATAAAATTGCAAACACTAAACCCGTCACATTAATTGGTGCGTTGGTCAGGAAACAAACCAGAAATTGGCAAACATGAAACCATTACATATTTTGGTGTTTCTGCCGGGTTATCGAACTAAAACCTTTACACTGCATTACTAGTCATCCTCTGGAAAGAATAAAAATGCATATTCCCATCTTGCATCTGCAAATGCAGAGTCTGCAGTGACTTTTTGGATTAGCAGATGGCAGCATCACCATACCCTTACCAATTAGCCTCCAAATGATTTCCCAGGTCCCAAGGAACCAGAGCAGAGTTATCATTAGTGCCCAGCACTAATACAGCATTTCAGCACTGTAAACATCTAACAGGAGAAATGACATAAATAATTATAAGACCAACTCTACTGATTCTTAGCCTTGCTAAAATAAACAGTACTATTAGTTATCCTATTATAATACAAATACTTTGCATTTCCTATTTTATTCTGGTGCCATGTTCTCTTCTTCTAAATGATCATGAGGTTGGACTGGAAGGATAGAAAAGAATCTTGTAAAATGCTAAATCTACAGGAACTGAGGTTGCTTAGCACTCCAGAGAGTGCAGACAAATGACAGGAAAACAAATAGACAACAAAAGAAGAAACCGACGTTGTTTTGCGGTCCTTACCAAGTCTTACTGGCTTCTATTGGATTTACCTCACTGAAAGACTGAACAAAGGCATAAAAAGATTTGCTCCTGAAAAGTCACAGAATTTGCAGGGTAACAACCAAAACGATTCTCTTAACACTGCTACTTCCCAAAGCGGTTGGTCATACACAGGCTGAGCAGAAGTGATTCTGCTCACAAATCCCCCTGACAGATAAAAGGGCAGCGCCCTGCAAAGGAACTGAACCCAAAGTGGGAAACAAACTGAAGGGCTTGCAGGGGAAAATTAAAAGCTTCACATAAGCAAGGCTCAGCTTGATGCCTCATATCCCTGGCAGGGTGACCAAAACTTCGGTTTAGATAGAAGATAAGTGCAGAGGAAGGTCTGTGAAAGCAGAAATGTCACTATTTATGAAATACGTTACTTTTTGCCTACATGTGGGGATAAAAGAAAAAGAGGGGGAGAGAGCAGACAACTGTGGGACTTGCCTAGAAAGGCAAAGTGGCAGAAAAACCCATTCACAGCCTCCTGTGACTACAGCTCAACAGAAATCTGTAGAGGAGATGGAGATGTGTCCAAGAAACAGCAGTTTTGCACAACCAAAAAGCACTAAACCAGAAACAAACAAGGTTTGAAACATTTTTCTTTCTTTTATGACTCACCAGTGCACTCCAGACTGTGTGTCGACATTATGTACAACGGTGTGAAAATTACTCTTAAAACTTACCAGCTTTGACCACAGCATCATTCCTGAGAAAAAAAAAAAAAGTTCAGTAGATTACGAATCTGAACCCAGTCACCTTTTCCCTGGTCACACAGCTGCCTCCACAAAGGCCACTGAGAGTCCAGACCAGTCTCTGCATCCCAGTCTCATCCTGACCACCTCCAAAATACCTGAGCATCCAGACACAGGCACAACCACACCAGCAGAGGAAGTGAAAATCACTAAGTAAAGAGAAGAAATGAAAAATGAAGTTTGAACTGTTCCTATAACCGATGTGATGCTTTTAAGGGGAGTTTTTTGTTGGTCTTTGGTATTGATGTGGACTGTTCTACTCGATCATGGTTTTATAAATGGTTTCTATCAGTACATTGACTGATTGATTGCAGGGTATGCAATTGCACTAACAGGCTATTCCCCAGAACACAGAGACAGAAATTACTTTCTGGTGAGATTTATGAGGTTTTCCCCACTACCTTTGTTTTACAAAAAAATAAGTTTTAAAGCCAATCAGCTTGTGACACTACTGAAAACACACCTACAAAGATATTATTAAAATAACCAAGAGTTTTTAAAAAAATAGACAGTTATGAGAAAGAGCAGCACTCAGTTATGCAAAAGGGCATATGGAAATCACCAGCTCAAGTCAACTAAGAGTTTTGTCACATACATATTTTCAACATTTTGCAACACCAAGTACCTAGAAAGCTGTTCCTTCAAGGCTTTACATTCCCTCACCTTGCACTGGAGTAAGTGATAGCTATAAAGTTTTCACTCAGACATGGTCTTTGGCCACACAGACTCATAACATTTTAATAGTGAAGTTTAACTAAATGTTTTCGTGATTTTAAACTCAATAAGAATTAATTGCTTACTCCATTTCTTCCTCAGTATTTCTGAATTTGGAGTTTCCTACTGGGGTTGGAATCCTGAATCACTGAATGCTCCCAAATATGTCAAAGATAAACATATTTAAAAAAACACATTAAAAGCCTACAGTGCCCAGGCAAACTGCTTGTGAAATAAATTTATTCTAAATGGGTAGAGTTGTTGCTCTCAGGGTTATATACAAGAACTAGCTCAAAGTAGGGTGTTACTCCAAATAATTTTTTCATCTAACTCTACTCACCACTCAAGCAGTGAATAGTAGGTTTTCTACAGATCTGTTTTTATATTCTTATCTAATATCCTGCAGAAGAAATAAGCTATTTTCTTCGGAGTATGGCCACAGTGAAGAGATTTCAAAATATATCTCATGAAAGGACGTCACAGAGGCATGACAGCCTTGAAGCTGTCCATATTTATGCATCAACATTTTATTTCTTCATGGCAGATGGGCTGAAAATACCTGTGTGCAGGTTCAGATGTGGATTCACTGCTTGAATTACAGTCAGGCATGATGGTTATTATCACATGCTGGGTTGGTTTTCCTTCCTTTCCTAGGGGAAAGGACCATGCGGAGTCCTCAAAGTGTAGGAAGGAAAAAGCATTGTTTACAAAACAGCTGATGCAGGCTAATATGCATTTATTTCATACCATATTCCTACACTAGTAACAGAATTACAAAAAAAAAAATGCAGTGGAAAACATCTTCAAAAAATTATATAATCCATATTCTATCCCCTGGAGCCATCAGCTGTACCTTTATCCTTTCTGACAAAGTCTAGTAGGTCTTTATTGTATTCCAATGGCCCTACTGCCTTCTCATGAAATATCTCAGTTTGCTCCATTTTCTTGATTATCCAGTATCTGGATAATCAAGAAAAAATGTGGATAATCTTTCTTGTTGCCAATTAAACCCACTCATCTAGAGAAGAGATTATTCCCTTCTTCTTTTAAAAGTGTCATTATTTCCTTATTACATGGATGGCTCATACTCTCCCTTCATCCCTTTCTCAACCAATGTCTGGATAGCTACAATTCCCTCAAATTCCCTTACCACCAACCTCGTGCTTCAACCAATTCTCATTTTTCAAAAAGCTCCACAAATCGTCAACTATCTCATCTTGCTGGTGTGCTAAACTGGAGAAGGTCCTCATCACAAAGTTGCCCATGTTCTTCTCCCTTTCCATACCCATGAGTCTAACTCATATTTTGGATTCCAAAGCAAGTATACATGCGCTGATAAAAGGGGAAACCCCACTTCTTTATTTATATCTCACTTCTCTGAGCAAGTGATGTTCTCTTTTATCCCAATTCACATATAGCTCTCCAAAGAGGTTTCAGATAGGCAAGTAAGTCTTAATGTTTATCACAAATCAAAACTTCCAGTTCCTTTTATTTACTCCCTCACTCCAGTATATTATTCATCTAAGAAACCATTTATTCCAGGCTTTATTCCTAGCATGTGTAATACTGATAGAAATTTTCCCTCGGGATGTTCAATATTCCATCTTTTAAAGAGCTTTAATTTTATGTGACTTGATTTAGAGAAAGAAAAAGGTTTTACAAATCTGCCTTGTTATAACATGCTCACCTCCAGTCCATCCTACATAAACAGAAAGTTATAAAAAGCCTGATTTACACTACTTTTTGTCTGTCTGTTCAGTGTCATTACAGAGTTAACATTTATAATGTTGTTGAAAGGCAGGTGTTGCCAGCAATGGGCTAAGTGGAAACATTAATGTGACAGTTTATTAATCAATTCCATCTCACAAATCCTAATGTAACAAAAAGAAGCATAAATAAATGCCTGATCTGTTAAAGTAATATATGGCCTTCACACTGAGACCCACTTTAGGGGTGGGCTCACAATCGACCCACTTTAAATTTCTTGGCAATTTGTAGTTCAGGCTGCTAACACTTTGAAGGACAATATACTAGCTGAAGGCATTAATGGTTTCAGAGTAGCTTGTGTTTGCATTTAGTTTTCAGTGAAGTTCAGTACTGTTGAAAGGTGCTGGATCAATAGTGCTGGTTTTGAGCATATTTCTCTTGAACTTTTCCCTATGGTCTTATCCACATGAAATGGATTCAGCTTAGTATCTAGTTAGCCCCTCTGGTTTCTCAGCTTGTGAGGACCAATCCTAATTAAAAAGTAATATAGAAGACAGTAAGAATAAGTCTGTTGACTTACAGGGAAAGCTCAAAAGTAATCCTCCAGTTTTAAGCTGGAATATCTACAGCTCTGTGCCCCCTTGACCATCCTCAGTCCCGTGCTGTCCCTTCCCTTGGGCTGACAGACTTAATGTCCATGTACTGCCTAAAATCAGACAGGATGAATCCACGTCTCCCTCATTCCTTCTCTCCTGTGCATACACAGACTGAAGGGGAACTGCACAGTTCAGCTTGGACAACATTTTTGCATGGGGTGAAAGGGAACTGAGTGAGATCAAGTCTGTCATATTCCTTGTCATAATTATGCACAGATGTTCCATATTAAAAACTAATATTTACTGAAATAGTTTCAAAGTTGCATCAGAGCTCCTCAGAGTGTGTTAAAAATAAGCACATACAAAATATTACATTTAGCTGGGAGCCAGATTCCTTCACCAAAACTACAGACAATTACACAACTGTTTCTCTGCTAACACAGTGAGCCAAATCAATCCCCTCCATCTAAACAGTTCTGAACTCTGGGACTGGTTTTATCTGAGCCTGTATTTGGCCAAGTGATTGTTACCCTCCAGTGAGTACATGACCACATACAAAAAGTTCACGGCATCATCAGTTTATTACATCAAGAAATGTAATAAACTGTGATTTAAATTTAATAGCCTCAGACAAATTTGCCTGTTTGTTCAACAGAGTGAACTCTCAACCTCCACTCATTTACAGAGATCCAAGATTCCTGCATTGCACACAGCAGTCCAAATCGCCTCAGCAATTCACGGAATTATAAAATGGTTTGGGTTGCAAGGGACCTTAAAGACTATCTAATTACAATCCACTGCCAGGGACACTTTCCACTAAGCCAGGTCTCTCAAAGCCCCATCCAACCCAGTCTTGAATGCTTCCAGGGATGGGGCATCCACAGCTTCTCTGGGCAACCTGTGCCTGTGCCTCACCGCCCTGTAGGAAGTATTTGTTTCCCCTAATAATAAGCCACAAAAACAACAACAACAATAATACAGCACATGTGGTTCTGATAAGACTGAGCCTCAAATTCCTATTTTATTAAAAGACCATCATATGAGCAAAATCAAGTATCTGTCTGAAAACCAGGGAAAGTGCTTGATTTACAGCCCTAAGTGGATGTCTGCCATGATTTTCGCACACTTTGCTATCTTGGCTGACCTCTCCCAGATGTATTTTCTGCAAACCAACAGATTTCACATGTTTTTAAATACAGTGACAGCCAGGAATTCATAAATAATATATTTCCACTGAAATATAACTGCCATGTCTGAGCAGTTCCGGCTCCAGGCTGAATCTGCAGCAAAGCCAGACAGCTCAAGTTCATAGCAGCTCCCCCATTCTGCAGCTACGCTGCTAAAACAGCTCCACTTGTACTCAGCTGCCCAGACATGGACAGCTCAAGCTAATGGCACCTCAATACAAACATGAAATATTGCCTCCTGTCAAGAAAAGTTACAGTCATGCATGACAAATTTAGGTAGGAAAAAGTGCACAAAGTACATCAGACAAAGTGTGTACGTGAACACTTTGTTTCAAAAAACAAAGATGAACTTGTGGGATTGGTGTTTGTTTTGTCAATTTGTCTTCAGTGTCATTCCTGCCCATCATATGGGAATGTCAAACAGCATCCATGGACTGGAATAACATTTCACTCCTGGCATCCAGGCCGTGCCCCCTGCATCCATTACACAGTACTTTAGGAACTACTAATTTTCTGTTTGGGTGCTAAATATAAAAGTCAAGCTTGCTGGAAATCCCTCTATTCCTTCTTGCTTCTCAAATTGTCTGAACTGTTATCCTGGATCAGAAATCATAGGAAAAACAAGATTTGCTCTAGATCCCAACTTTGCCATTCTAGCCTTCAGCATGAAAAAGAAGTAAAAAATAACAAACATATAAGGGGCTTTTCACAAGACAAGTACATATTACTAGACACTTTGGTCACCATCTCCCTCAACTATTTTCATTTTTCTTCTGAAGTTTTTTCCTACGTTTCCCAAACACCTACACTAAAGACACTGTGTGCTGCTTGGGACACCTCAAAGCTTTTGATCTGAAATCACCAGTCCCAGACTGACTCATACTAAAAACCTTTTTCTCTGCATATACACACACATACACCATGCACTGAAAATCATCAGAATCCTCCATGTTCTGCCTGGTTACAGCCAGGGACAGCAACTGAGACCAGACTCCCTTGTTACCCATCTCAGATTCACCAGATTTGCAAATAAAAATGTTCCATCTCTCTGCCCTGCAAGATATGTCATAGTTCACAGAAGAAAAACTGCTCAGAATCCTAAATCATGCTCCAAACAGCCACATGAGATAAGACTTCTCAGTATGCATGGAAGATCTTATCATCTTCAGTATCTTGGGTGCTTGGAGCAACTTCCAGACTTACTTTAAATATTCCATGTAGGCACCCACACACAGATGATTTATAACTGTCCTAAAAGTTTTCTAAATACTTAGAGAAAAGTTACAGCAGCCACCAAGGTACCTTCACCACAAGCAAGGGCCGGGTCTTCTGTGGGTGTGAGAACAGAAGGCAGCCAAGACCTTTTGGCATGGAGAAAGGGAATCCTGGGACTCACTTCACTCAAACATACAGCCCTTGAAATGAGACATGGGAAAGTCCAAGACATCTCCCAGCCTAACAAGAAGGATCATTTTCCTGGGTTTATCCACCCATCAGTTTCCAGTTACTCAAGAGATGTATTCTTCTGCCTCCCACCCTGGGAGAGTATGTGTTGGTGTAATGAATCTCACAGTTATGCAAATTTTCTACTTGCTCAGCCAAAATTTGTGTTTCCTTTGTTGCATTCCATTACTTCTAAAAACCATTCTTAGAACATCCTTCTGTTGGAAATGATATAACTTTCCTCATTAACTTTATTAATTAATTGTTTAAATTAACTCTTCTAATTAATTGTTTTAATTAATCATAATAATAAGCGGTATAATCTTCCACTTTAGCCAGCATGTAGCAAAAGTTTTTTTTCACAGACTGCTGTGGTTAGAACAGTTTGGGAAAAGCACTGAAACTTTAAGTTTTGCTAAATCAACTTTGATATGCTTTGATATGAACAAAGCCTAAGGGCAAGATGTACTGCTGAAAACTGGACACCAGGAATGCAGAATTTATAGACTACAAGGACATGGTGCAAAAAACAGAGAAAAAGAGGAGACTAAAGAAGACAGTTCAGCAGTTCAGCATTTGTACTGAAAACTCTATCAGGGAAAAAGATAGTAAAAAGGCTGAAAATGTGGATTAATTAGAATGAGAAGTGACAAATCAATAACCAATAGAAGATAGAATACTAATTAAGAGAATTATGTACTTTGTAACCAATGAACATTGATTTCTACGTTTGCTAAAGATATAGAAATAGTGAAAAAGTTTTGTAAGTGGATGCGCACCCAGGTGGAGCTATCACCATGGTGCTGTGAATAAAGTAATGTTTACTTTCTAATGCCAAAAGTAGTGTTGGAGAGTTTGATTTATCCCAATGTTTCCAGCAACACTTCTAGGAGGAGTTGTTCATTCCCCTTCTAAACATTACATTTGCATTTCTAGTGAATCACACAGTCCTTTTCTACAATGATGTTGTACTTTGGCCATTTCAACCTTTCACTGCTGTTACAAATTATGTCATTTCCCACTCCAGCTGGGTGGAACTAGGGGGGAGAAAACTTTGTTAAGAAAAGGTGGAGACAGCAGGTTGCTGCTGCACTGACGACATGAATTGTTCTGCCTTCTGAGAACATTGTAATGAAAGGAGAGTACATTTTTCTAAGCACTAGAAAAATTGTAGTTACTTCTCCCTCCTGTGGTGTGTCCCTCCATCCCTATTACAGAAAGAACCACAATATAGGAGGCAGCAATGTGTTTGTAGGGCTTAAGGTCTTGTTTGCTGCCATGGATATGGATGAGTCAAAATGCATCTTGCAATAGAGAGCAAGCTGGTCTGTAAGAATGATGCAAAAGCACAGGGTCATCAACAGATGGACAGTTAGGGCAGATCTGTGAAATCCAGGGCAAGGCCAGGCACGGGGAGTGAGTTACGAAACATCCACCTCCTCCAGTGAGGACAGAAACAGCTCCAGAGGCTCAGCCCTGTGTCTGGCTGAGAGCAGTTAAGTGCTTGCTCATACCGTATACACGCACTGGGAGCTGTAATGGCTCTTGGTGAGACGTTTTCCAGACACTGCCTGCCTCTTCCACAGTCAGCAGCTCTTATTAAAATTTTAATAAATTGGGTCAATAATTGCAGCAAAAGCCCCAATGCTCTGACATAGTGCTAGGCTGAAAAAGGACAGGGAACAGCACTTGTCTGGAGCACATCTCAGTGCTAAACAGGGCCACCTCTGCACTTTTAAATCCAGTCAAACTCAGTCAAAACGTCATAGTTATCCTTCTGAGAAACCCCATTACAGTCAGAGCTGCCATTCACCAGGGACAGGAATGTTTCATGGTGTGCTCCTAGCAAAGAGTCAGTGAGCTGCTCCAGAGCAGCAAAGGCAGGCAGAAATCCCAGGAGCAAAGCAGACATGTACAGGCCCATCAGCACATCCACACAGCAGGCAGCTCTCAGGGAGGTCCAAAAACCAAATGTGCAGGTGGGCACACGGGTCTGAAAGGGCAAGTTCCTCCTCTCCTCTCATCCACCAATGCCTTGTTCATTCCTGTGATGGGCCCCAAGCCAGAAAGACACATCCAAAATCCCATCTTCATCTTGAGACAGACCAAACAAGCTTACTTGATTTGATGAACTCTTCCCATCATTGAAACCCTTTTCTTCTGTAGGAGATAGACAAAATATGTATGTGTCTTGAAACAAAAAGTAGCTCTTGTTGCTCTGTGAAATGAAACCTTTTCTCCTCCTTTACACACATCTTTCAAAGGAGTCCCAGCTCAGGTTGAAAGGCCAGATACTTCTACAGTATGCATAGTGGCATCAGAAATGGCTGTGAAGCTGCTGGTAACTATTTGCCCTGTGCTGTGCTCCTTCCAACAGCTGTATTTTGCTTTATTGATGGCAAAATTGATGCCTTATTTTGCCTGTAAATTACTGTGTACAGTCTTCTCTGTTGTGGACCTTCTTCCCTCACTGGCTCTGAAAACAGATCCTGAGGAACAGAGAAGTTTTGAATGTCCAGCCTACATGGATGACTGTCTGCATTAGTGAACACCTCTTCCACAGAGGCACTCTTCTTTGATTGAGGGTACAGTATGAGAGGAAAGCTAATGTCCTTACAAACAATTTGATGGGTGAAGATGTGGGTGTTACCATCTTTGAAATGGAGCTTAATGTCTCTCCTCACTTTGGGCAGCAGGTCTGCTGCAGAGCCTGGACAGCTTGGTTGCTATAAAAGACAAGGCTCAGCACAAGACTAAACTTCAGAACTTTGGGGTAAAATAGTGGGGTCAAGGGGGGAATATGTGGCAGAGAAGGATGTACCTTCCTAGTACCTCAGCCAATGGGGAAAGGAAAAGGGCAAGGTGTGGCCAGGAGTTTAGGATAAAAGGAGGCTGCGCCCTCCTAAACACCAAGAGAGAAAACCCTGCAGGTATGTGCCCCAGTGGACTCTGTCCCTTTATTCGAATAAAGTTGCAGGACTTCTCTGTCTCATTTTTGGACATAAACCTCTGGCATTTGTGGATTTTCCTGACAAGTATGTCCCATCAAATCTGCTGTCATTATGAAGAGCTAATCGAGCAAATTATGCTTTGATACAATACAGCATTCCACAGAATATTTTTCTTCTTTTTTAAAATATCAGTAAACATTTAAAAATTTTTAATCTGTTCTCTGTATGCAAATGTCTGTCACTAGTTTGTTTCTTCTGTTTGCTTTCTTGTTTTGGGGTTTAAATAATTCTGTAAGAAAAATAACTGTTGGGTTTTCTAAACTGTGGGTTTTCTAAAGCTAGAGTAGTTCAATTTTATGGGAGGTTATTCTAGAAGTGTACAAAGGAGGACCTGGTCATTTATAAGTGCAAAAAGCTGAGATTTAGACTTGTACCTTCAAAGTCCCCTATCACACGACAAACCAGTTTAAACTATTGCTGAGACTGTCAAACCCCTCTTCTCTGAACAGTTCAGGTTGCAGAAATGGTCAGTGATCTGCTGAATATTTGTAAAATTTCCATTGTTACCTCACTGTAAAAGGGAGCAGAGTTCAAACTCTTTGAAGCAACAACTAAACCGCACAAAGAACATCCCTCTGACCAAGTGTTACTTTTCTAAGTGTTGCTTCTCTGCAGTGCAAAATACTTCAGAAAGAGTAGCAGCAATTGTGACATCTAAAAAGGTAATGCCTCCTTTCAGGTAAGCAGTTTTAAAAAAAATTCATGCTGTCCAACATGATGGGTTTTTTTACTTTTTAATTTTTTTTTTTTGCCAGAGGAAAATTTCTTTGCTTTAAAGCATCTAATGATGTCTGTTTTCCTTTTGTCTGACATCTGTTCTGACAGTTGTGTGACAAAATTAGTTTCTGACAAAAGCAAAGGCATCCTTTAAGGAAATTCACTCCCTCCATCAAGAATAAAGCCAAGCCTCTACAGCTGCAGCTATAGTGGTGTCTTGGTTTGAAGAACAGGTATCTGCTAAGGAGGCGCAAGACCTCCTTAGTAAATGGAGAATTCAAATCCCCTCCCTCCCAATTATTATAATTTCAGAAAATTAAAAGGGCCTTCAGGCGGAGGTAGGGGAATAGGAATAACAGTTCTTTACTAGTATATATAACAAGACAAACAAACAAC
>VYXD01013269.1:259219-282831 GCA_013397195.1 Hylia prasina | reverse complement strand
ACCTGCCCCAGAACTCGCGTTTGGCCACCTCTTTGTTCTGGTCAAGCACCCATAAGCACCCAGTACTTAGTCTCCTAGTAACTTTATGGGGAAAAGTTCTCTAAGTAAAAAGGAACAACTCTAACCCTCAACAAGCGAATTTTCACCATCACAGACTAAGAAAAGTGCCCTCAACTGAAATTCTGATTTGGAGGTTTAAAAGGAGTCTTGTCTCTGCAACAAAAAATGGACATGCACAAATACATAAAATGTATAGAATAAATGTATAGCAATGCTTTTGTGTTTTACTTTCTCATAAGCTTCTTATTATCATAGGACAAAACAGGAAATACAGGTTGAAGCCCCCTGAAAACATCAGTGACAAGGATAAACAACAACTCAGTTGATGGTTGTGAAAAAGTCAAAAAGTCATGCAAAAAATAAGAAAAAACTAAACCAAATTTTTCAGTGGAGTAACTTTTTTTTTTTTTTGACAGCTTATCAGAAATTAGTCCAAATAGCAACTCAAATTGTGTTTTTACAGGAGTTCTTTTTAGTGATAAGGAGTAAATGGTAAAAAAAAGTCATGTAAAAGAGGTTCATATTAATTCATACTGGATCACAGCCAAACTCAGCTGCAGACTTGGACTCCAAATATGCCAAAGTTTAGACATAGAAAAAACAACATTATTCATTTTAATTTTGATAAAATCACTTCTAATTCATTTTTTCTGGCTTCTGCTGGGAACTGAACAAAGAAATCCCAAAGTAGGCATTTGTTGTACCATCCATTTATACACTTGCACAGGAAGGGAAAGTACTGAACTCTGCAATGTGCAGCAGGACTGTAAGTCAGAACCACAACTGGAATCCCAATTCTGTGCTTCCGGAATTTACCTATTTTAAATGTTCAGTTTTCACACTAAGCTGGCACAAGATTTTGCATTTGTACTCAAACATAACAGTATTTTCAGGAGCTGGATAAGGAAGCAAAAGCTCCTGGAGCGTTGCTACTACCATGTAATAAGTAACATAAGTAAATTCGTGCTGAAACTACAGTAATCTCGTCTGATAAAAACCAGCATAAATACTCATCTGAGAGATGTATATTCCTGAGGAACCTCCCCTGATGAGATTACCTGAATGCATGAATATGCACAAGATTACACCAAAACCAGCATGAAAATCCATCTGGAAAGAAGTGTATTCCAAAGGATTTGTCGAGCACTGTGATAAAGAAAAAAGACATGTCCCAACATGTAAGAGGAGACAAGACCAACAGAAGAAGAAGGGACCCCCCCAAAAGGCTTGAGAACATATAAAAAAGGCTCTGTGATGTTTGCATTTTGTGAAGCATGGTGAAGTGGTGCCAGAGAGCCCCTCCCTGTGTCACCCGGCACTGTTTGCCAGGCACAGTGTTTAATTATGGAATAAATTCTTTTTAGTAATCGAATTGGCTATCCATTTATAACATACAGCTTGCCTCTATTTCTTTTGTGAGTAGCTAAGGAAGGGATGCCCGGCCTTGCTGGGCAGGAGCTTTGCACATCCCAGCCTTGTGCTGCTTCTCCCCTGCCCCTGCTGCTCCCTGGCACTGCTCATGGGCTCTCAGGGCAGCCCCAGGGATTTCCACCCGAGCTCTGATCCCAGCTCATCCCACACAGCATGCAGGGCCTAACAGGGCCTTGCCATAACAGCAAGGTGGCTCAGGAGTCTTCTTTCCATCCATTACTGTTTTCCCAGGGATTCACTTTCTCTCCATATAATATGCAAGCAGGAAGAATGCAGCTGTTGCAAGCAAGGTTGTCAAATCCCATACTCATCTAAATGACCACAGCACAGATCTAGGACTAAAATCCATCCACTGCTGCCTAGAAAAGAGCATCTTAGCATCTCCTCTTCTGCTGTTGCTTAACAGCTTCCATTAAAGATTAAGTACCTCAGAGAGCAAACCAACTACAGCAAGCATGATAAAAACACATCCAGCAAGAACATTTCATACCACTTGCCTCTCCTTCTTGGCATTGAGGCAACTGTATGCTCTGTGTTTTAAGAGGAAAAAAATCAAACCGAAATCAAAAACCCCAAGCCCATTATTTTCACATCTCATTTGCATAACAGATGAATAGTTTCTAAACCAGATCACATCTGTAAGCCCATTACCATCCACAGTAACATTGGGAGGACACACTCCACAACACAAAAGATGAAAAACACTTGCTTCTCAAAGATATGTCTCTCCCTTGACCCTTGCCTACACTAGAGAAAGGGTAAAAGGGGCCTGAACATGAGCTGGGAGGCCAAAGCAGCCACACATCTCATGGCATGGAGCAGACACCCATCTCTGTTCACAAAGATCCTTTATATCCACCAGAATAGTGTCTAGCTGACAAAGACTGTCAAGAGGCAGGAAGGATGTGACAACTAGAACTGGTGCAGAACACAAGACTTTATAGCCAGCACCTGCCTTCTGAGATACCTGGTGGAATGCTGCATTTGTAAGGAGCTGGCACTGCTCACGGTGCTGCACAAGCTGCAGGAGGATATAAACTGATACAAGTCAGCATAAAAGCTCTGCTAATTTATACTGCCTGAAAACCGGCCCCAAAGATTTTGTTACCTAGACAACCAGAAGGAAACTAATTCTTCCAGTACCACAGGAATTGGCAAGATTGAGCTGTTTACAAAGTCTGCTCTTGAATAACGTTTTCCTTTTTTTTTTTTTTTTGGTTTATAAATTATTTGGGCCCTTGCATAGTAACCTGAATTATATTTGTCATGGTTAGCACAGATATAATTCATCTCATTAAGGAGGGGCACAAACATATTTTCTGATGAATTCTCCAGGCTTGCTAAGCAAAATAAGGCATTTGGTGCTCAAAGCAGGTTACAAACAACGCCGTGGTTAAAGCACTATCAGCATTGGTCTGTGTATCAGATGCCTCAGTCTTTTCTCAGACAGACACAGCTCACAAGGTGCTGGTACAAACCCACTGTGCAGCTGGAATGTGTAGAGATGGGGCCCTAGAGCTCTGAAGTGCTGTGACATCATGGTCACAGCCCAGACTGCCCCCAGGACAGGGGTTTCTGCCTGTTGGTTCCTCTGCAAGAAAGAGGGAGCTGGTTTCCTCTAACTGCCTTTATTTACTGGCTTTATAAAGGATGCCGTGGCATTCCTGAAGCCCATAGCACACCTTGTCTCAAAAGGTTTGACCACGCATTCTTCCACAAAGAAAATGGTGTGACTGACTTCAGCTGTGCTTCAGAAACTGGAATGGCCTTCCCTGAATTCCCCTGAGTTCACAGAGAACTCACATCTGCAGACAGTGAAAGGAAAGACTGGGCTGGTTCACCCCTCCTCATTGCCTGACCTCCCCTTGTGCCCTTGTAAGGCATCGCTGCTGACTTCAGCAGGGCCTGAACAGAACTGCAAAGAATTCAGCATTTGCTCCAAAACTCACATCAGTCTTTGGATGGGCTGAGGCCAGCTTAGAGTCCTGTGGGATCTCAATGAGAGTTTTGGAAGGAAATTACCCATTTCAGCTACAAGGGACATAGTCCTGCTATCCTGGACAAAAGATAGGGAAAAAATATTTCTAAATGAGCTCCTTCTTAGTCCTTTGCATGCTCATTTCTATGGAAGAAAACAATTAGATCCTGGATATTTAGATCAGCAATCCCTTTTCTCCCTCTTTCTCTTTCAGTTGAGAAAATGCATTATAAATATTTTTTTTAAATCCTCATGAGGTTAAGGACAAACTAGAAAATTCAATACTCAGAACAAAATATAGAATAATACTAGAAATAAATTTGTTTGTGGGTCTAAATGGAAAATGAGAAGTTTTCAGCCTTCTAGTCCAGCAATAGATCTGTTTTCTGTATTTATACAACAAAATTATAAAAAAATTCATTAAAAATGGACCGACGATCAGAGTAGCACAGTCTCTGCTAGAAAAAATGTTCCAAGCAGCACCACACAACCTTTGCTAGAGTGATTACACCTTGGAAAAGCAGCGTCATTTTGGAGAATGCATGAACAATATGCAGCAGGAGAGATATTTAGCCTCCTGGGGAAGGTCTGTGCTAATTACCTGGGGCAAAGGGAGGCACAGCTTTCTACATCTTCACTGGGAAGAAGAAATAGTGTTTGGTATGGACAATACACACCTCACCGAAGCAGTGAGGCTACTAAAATAAAAGCTGTCTGGAGCACCAGCTCATCTTGCTGGTGGCTCTTGCAATAGAAAAACCTTGAGGAGGCTTTTCATGACACCCCTCAGCCGTGGGACTGCAAGAGATCAGTTTCCCCTCCCTAATGCCTGTGACACACAGCAGACAGCCAGGCCTATGAAATGAGAGGGGTTCAGTGTTCTGCTGCACCAGGTTAGTGCTGATGCTTCATGTTCAGACAGAATGTTTTACTCAGAGACCCACATCACACCACATGAATATTAAATTCAAAACCCCATTACATGCCTCTGTAATGGAAAATTCCTTTTATTGCACAGAACCATAGGGGCGTGAGTGAAGGAAAGCCCAGTTAGTTATAAATAATTCACCCAAATAATGAAGCAATTTTAGGATGTGAAAGGAATGGTTCATGTACCATTCTTTCATGAAAAATGGCCTCTTTTTGTCTTTCTCTGAAATTTGGATTTCTTTTTTTTTTAAAAAAAAAAAAAGCAATGCCTATTTTCTGTCAAAATACCCCATAAAATTATTAAATGCCAAGTTTTCTTAGCCAACCAAAATGCTATTTTTTTTTAAGGAGTTGGCCCATAAACCCAATCTTTGGCTGACTTTCCCAAAAACCTTTGAAAGAGCCATTTTGCTCTCCAGATCATCTGCTTAAGGAATGGGTGGGAAGCTGAGCAATGTTTCCATTGCTTCTATCTCCAGCTTCCCACCACTGGTATTGCTACACTGGTACACACAGCAATATCTTAGTTACGTGCTGGGCCAGACAAACTCACAAGAATCCAGGTAGAGCTGGAATGCCTTCACCCTGATTTCTGCCTCTACGGGACACAAGCTAAACTTCCCCCAATATATTAAAATTTGGGTTCTGTAACATCAAAGCTCATAGACTCCAACCCTTAAAACACCCTAAAGAAATAATACAAACATTTCAGAGAACAGAGACACATTTTGGCCTTCAGACACTGCTCCTGCAATATAGCAGCTGCTATGGAGCAGCACAATACACAAAGCCTGTATTTGTACACTACCACTGTCTCTGTCCTTGGTACAGGGGCAAAAGTCAGGGATAGGGGTGTGACTGAGGCATTCTGTGCTCCAGAAACAGGAGCAGCTGGGTACAGCGTCTGCAGGAGCACCCCCGGGGGCTGCTCTAGTTTAAACTGGCCCCTGAGCAGCTCCAAAGCTAAAGAACAGAAGCAGAGATGCCTCAAGGCACTGTTGTACTCTATTCCTGAAGCTGCACCTTTGGAAGCACAGCAGAAAATAACAGCAGATTGTAAGAGGGCCAGGAATAAAGCTGGGCAGAACAAAGTCTCCTCACCCAACACTGTCATTTACCCAGACACCCTAAAACAACCCTAAAATTGCATCCTGCTGCAAATCAGCATTTCTTGCCGTGTCACCTAAGAGAAGAGGGAAATGTCTCAGTTTCTGGTCGTGTTTATCCTGGCTCTAGTACTGACTACTGTCATTTCACTTCCACAGCATTGGTTTGGAATTACCCTCTGGAAACCAGGAGCAATCAGCCTCTGTTAGCACACAGAATTGATCAAAATTTGAGTTTTGATCTTGGGATCATCCCAGACAGAGCAATCAGGCTGGAGGCTTTTTCTAAACAGAAGAAGAGGGTTAAACAGGTAAACTTAAAATTTTACATATGTATATATTCTATTGAGATTTGATAGAATGCAAGATCCATTCACATTAACAGGTAACAGGCAAAGAACTCTGCTGTGTCACACAAGTGATGAATCTTACTCAAGAACGGTGCACTGATAGTAGACTGTGTCTGATGGATTACGTTGGCTGTCAAAGAAACTGGGGGAAGAAGGAGAGAGAGGGGAGCAAAATGGAATTAAAAAAGCAATTCAGCATTTATCCCACAGCATGGTGAACACAGAGAAGCTGAAGCAGGAAGCTGGAAACATAGGGCCAGGATGTGTTTAATGTGAAACTGCTCTTCCCTAACAATAAATGCTGTCAATGGGGAGAGCTGGGAATGGGGGAAGAAGCTTAATATTTGAACAAAACTCAATGGTTTTCTCCTGGAATGACAAAAGTAATTAATGACCACCAAATTCTGACTTCCCCATGCCTGTAAAAACTCAAAATTACTAGAACTTTTCAATACACTACCTATATATACTATACACTATCTATACATCTATATATCTTTAATCTAGGTAAATTAGCCCCTCCTTGCACATTTTTGGCAATGACTGAACCACTTTTGCTTAACATTTTCCAAAACAATTAAGCCTAAAGCAGAAAATATTAACCAAAATTAACCAACATTTCAGCAGTATTATAAGCAAGTGACTTATTATAAGATTGACTATTACAGATATTACGGAACTTTAACACATTGATTTCTACATGTGCTATCTGTACATCGAGTTAACTTAGACATTTTCAAGAGAATTTGAAGAAGGTGTAGTGCAATGAGATTCTTTTAATTGCTCAGAGGAAGATCTGTTTATGGAACAGAATACATCAATCACCACATTTTGTTATGGTTTTCTGTGCACAGTAACAAATTCCAGATCTCTATCAGATCTAGACCAGGGTACAAGGTCTAGCTGAGCAGACTTAGTTTCTCATCTGGACTCACTCACTTCATATCTGGAACTGGAAGGAATGGGATGGCCTCAGAGGTTCAGAGCCAGGACCTGGACCAGAGGATCTACAGTCATTAGTGTCAAACAAAGAGTGCCATTGAAACTGCTTTCACCACAGTTGCAACACTCTGTTACTTATCAGGGAAGAGTGTTATTATATGGCACATATTATATTCCTATATTATTTCTGGGAGAGTAAATAGGCAGCTTTCTGTAAAACAGACATTTTTTCTTTTACATTTCTCTCATTTCTATAATTATCATGAGTATTATTATACAGGTTTGCAGAGCCTTCTGTGATCCATAGAATTTTTGGGAAATACAATGTATTCTTGGGCCTAATTACTGACAGATTCAAGCACACAAATAGATCCCTTGTCTTCAAATAATTTTAAACAGAAAATCTTTGTTTGTTGGCCAAAATTATCTCAAAAACTGAGTCTGCAGTGGCTACAGCATGCAAATGAAAGCATTTCTTTAACCACCTCTCTTGCCCTTCAGTAGCGGCCACCCTGCCTCTCCTTGCCAGCTACAAAAGAATGAAAACCTGTTCCTGAATTTTCAGATACAGAAAGGCAGCATCCTCAACCCCCCCTGAGCTGGCCAGCACAGGGCACACTGACCACATGATGATAGGGCATTAGAAGTTCCCTGTTGAAATAGGAGCTTTCCTGAGCCCACCAGACACCGTGTCTGCACACTTGGCCTGGGAACACCCATCTCACCTCAGGAATTTCTCAGCAAGTTATTTATAGGGTTTCCTCTGCTTCAGAGGAATAGAGTAAACACATAGGAGCTAAAAGGTGTGAAATCAGCACTAAAGGGGTTTTCATGCAGTTTTCATGAGGTGTAGTCCTCTGTGAAAGGCAGCTCTGGGTTGGACTGCTTTACCAGATTTTCATCTAAGACAAAGCAGGGAAGAACTGCTCACAGGACTCCTCAGACCTTATTTCTGTAGGTCCTCCTGTTGCTGCTGTTAAGGTAGCCATACACCCTACCTCATGTGGGTGTTACAAGTGCATCAAAGTCTTCCAAATGCTGTGTAAATCAGTAAAACACAACAAGAATTTATTTTGAAAGCAGACTAATTTGTGTATTTATAATAACAAACACAAAGAAGCTAAAACAATGCCAATTTTTATGGTTTAGTTTGGATTGGAGGGTAACTAGTCATTTTGCAAAGACAAGAAAGGCAAGCAAGCTGTATTTTAGCCTAGTTAATCAGAACTAATGAGCCCCTAAAACCTTGCTTCTCTCAATCAGCACACTATCAGCAGTGACACTATAGTAGCCTGTTCTCCATCAAAGAGCAGCCCAGGGGCCATCTAATGACACTCCAATGTGTGTGTCTCCTAGTTTTTCCATGAAGTAAAGCTTGCCTAAATTTCAAGACCAGACAGTGGAACTGTGAGACAAACTGTCAGATGGCTCTGAAGAGTTTAATACAATTAAGGATATACAATCTGGAAATGCCCTGGGCTCAGACAATTTGTCCACAGATTTCTGTAAAGCTTTCAGAAATGAATCCACACAGTCTCCTTCTGAACAAGCTAAATGATTTTTTTAGCCAACAGCAAGGGAATCAGGGATCACAGGAACCAAACAGAACCCGTTGCTGATGCTTTCTCACCCCTGTAATGGGCAGGACAGAAAAAGAGCAGATCATCTTAGGAAGAACTACACTGAAAGAGTTTTTAAGCATTTGAATGTGTTGCCTAGGATGGTGGTGTAGTTGCCATCCCTGGAGGTGTTCAAGAAACAGCTTTGTGCTGTGAGCTAATTGACAAGGTGGTGATCGGTCAAAGGTTGGACTTGATGATCTTAGAGGCCTTTTCCAACCTAAATGATTCTGTGATCAACAGTTGACAAACATCATGAAATACAATCAGTTTCTCAATCCGTTTCACAAACATTTTGTGCTCATAGTGCTTTTTGTCCAAGCAAAGGAAACATTAATTCTCTCTACGCTCCCCAAAGACTTACAATTACACCACCTGCACAGACAGGGAAACTGAGGCACACTGCTCCACAGCTCATCTCCACCCAGCAGACCACTGGGGGAACAGCACATACTGGGCCCACCTTCCCTTTTCTCACCCTGTGCTCCCTTTCTTTGCTTTCCATCTGCACCAGCATCATCCTAAGGAAGCAGCTCCCAAACCCCTGACATTTTCACAAGCTCAGGAAACAGCTTGCCTTTGACACCAAGCAAGACAAAGGATGCCAACAGAACGGGAAAAGCCCACACCTCCCACTTCAGAGCAGCAGATCTGAGTGGAGAGTGACTGTGAACAGAATCACACAAATACATGGCCTCACCTACCCTCTGTCAATTGTTTCACCAACACATATCCCAGGAACAGGAACAGGAGAAAATATCCCACGTGTGACATTTCTCACTGAAATATTTTGTCTACTTTGGAGTACAGGGAGAGAACTACTGCCTAAAACACAGGTGAAGGAAGAAAGGAAAAGGTTGGAGGAATGGCTGAGCTGTTGTAGCACAAAAAGCAGGTCTGCTTTGTGATCTGTTAAAGGGCAACAGGGAGATGATCACAACGCCATAGTGGGTGATGTAAATCACAGAATAGTTAGTGTTGGAAGGCACTTCTGGAGGTCATCTAGTCCAACCCCCCTGCCAAGGCAGGGATACCTCACATCAAATCCACTCTAGGCAGGAATCTGTCCTCTCTGATCGCCAAACAAAAATACATGAAGGGCTTGAGAGTGCTTAAAAAACTTGAGGTACACTGTACATAAGGCATATTACCTGTGTTTCCAAAACAAGCAGAGAAAACCCAAGATATTAAGTTTAAAGAAATTTGTGTTAGATCTAGAAAAAAACCTACATATAATTGCATGGCTAGAACTAAAACCTGTGGGCGCCAGAGCCATGAGCTCTTGTTCCATGACTACCTTAAGCCAACACAGCCAACCAGTTGCTGCCAAAAAACAACTTTCCCACTTCACACTCCTGTCACTCCTTCCCATTCACACCAACAACTGGGATCTGCATCAAGCTCCATTGGTTTATGAATGCCAGCAAGACTGAAGAAGCAGAAGTTGGAATAAAACACTGGAAGTAACTGCGGCATTGTCATCCCAAATTAAATGCACCTGCCTTTAAAAGATACATGTTACCTCTTTTCCTACCCCTCAGACTAACTTTGCAGCCCATGTGGGGCTCTTCTTGCCAAAATGGAGTGTGCCTCCTCTCTGGGCTGAGCTTGACAGCCCATAACATTTCCTTTGGACCCTGCAGCTCATGGAAGAGGCAGCTGTGTGGCCACACAAGTTCCATCCTTCCTACTGCTCAACAGCCAGATGGGAAAACATGTCACTGCACAGCTGAGAATTTTATTGAGAACTGTATTTGTTGCACATGCTCAGATGAACAAATAAAGGCCTTACAAGTAATCTTCAGCTCCTGCTCTACCAACTCCTGGGTGTTTGTTTTCACACATTTCTTTTCTGATTTGGATATTTGATTGTGATATATTTATGCATACAGGGAAGATACTTTTCCACTGTGCAACATTCCTCGTTCCTGGTTAAACGACCACACACTACACTTGACACACACCTAAGAAAGCCAGTGAAAATCTGCTGTCATGGATTTGAGTATGTCTAATAAATGCAAATTGTGCCTGCAAAAGCAGAGTGGGGAATCTGATGCTAGAGTACAATCAAAGAGCAAACAGGCTGCAAGATGGTATTTCAGGCTGGAAGACATCATCTACCTAACATGCCAGAAGATGTAAACTCAGTCAGTATGTGTATCTTTAATAAAAGGAGGAACAAACCTGTGAAAAATGAAGTTCACTTATAAATTTTAAGAAATAGATTCAATAAAAAGAAAAATAATAAGACAATTAGGAGATAGAAAAATGCAAATTACATCTGGCCGGCTGACTTGGCATTTAGCCAAGTCCATCATTTGCTATTCCAGAGGTTTGNTATAATACACACTTAAAACAAAACCCAAAACCTGCAAATGCTAGTCAAAGGCACCTTACAACCTTTAAAACCATGTGGTTTTAAAGCATACCAAAACTAAAAAGATCACATACATTCCTGTCTTAAATATCTTAGTTTATATCTCTCTCAGAAAGCTGGGAGGGTAACAACACAACTCTAAGTGTTTGGGATGTTAGGCTTGCTGCTGAATGTAAGACAAGTGCATAGGGATGTAACGGGAGCAATTAATTACCCTCCCTGCTGCATGTGAGCCCAGGAGCCGCTCCTGCTCAAAACAAGTTACAAGGTGCCTCATCCAAAGAGTGGGGAGAGTATGAGCTCCTTGCCACTTCCTACAGCTCAGGTTCACCACATCACTTGAGTGGCAGAAGCAGCACCAGACACAAGAACTGCAGGAGCCAAACCAATTTGAAGCACTGCTGTTCCCACAAGACTTGTCTATGCTTCTCCTTGAACTACCAATGCACTCAGCTGACAGGCCGGCTGGGGTGAGAAGTGACCTGCTATGACCTTAGGCATGAGCACATGATTCCATTCTTTAGAGTTGTCATGCAGTGTTAAATTCACAGCTTTCATGCAGGTTATTTGTAAATTACTTCAATAGATGCTGGAGCTTTCTTCAGTGTTACACGGGCAGTTGCACAAAGCTTGGCAGTGCTTGAGACACATTCTCTAATTTCCCCAATACATATTTGTCTCAACCTATTTTCTCTCTCTCTCCAAGCTCATGAAAAACACCTTCCCTAGGCAGTTCCTTCAAAAAGATTTTGTCTACAGATGCTTTGATAAGCGGCCTGAATTAACAGAAGAACGTTATCTATTAGGTAGTGTAACTGGTAATTCTGAGATCAGGTCTCCTGATACACTTCCATTATGTTTTCCTACTGCTGTTATCCAGCAGAACTACTGATGAAAGTCAGATAACAAAGATAAATAGTAAAAGCAAATAAAGTCTTTATGCATTGTGTCATAGTCTTTCTTCCAGAGACAGATGGCAGCCTGCAAAATGCTGGGCTTGAAGCTTTAGGTGACCCAGGGGTCAGGGATGCCGTACATCATCAGCTGCCTGGCCCTGGCACAGAAAGGCAGGTGGGACTGCACACAGGAAAGACTGACTTGGCCTCTGGATGGATGGGGTAGTGTGGAGCTTGGCAAATCACTTCATCCTGCTCTAAATCTGCAAGGTAGGACACTCTGGCTGACAAAGACACCTCCCTTATTTGTTTTTGGACAAATTATCAAATATGCAGTTTTATATACGCCAAATATGACCATTTTAGATGACAGCCTTTTCCTGCACAAGGACAATTTCAACCTCAGTGTGTAATTCAAATCTCATCATTCCATTGAACAATTGCAGATTAGAGCTCTGAAGAGGTCTCACTTTCTTCTCCCTGCTCCTGAGGCGAAAATGAAAACCAGAGGGGAGCACTTGATGAAGATTTTGCTGATAGGATCACCTACAGCTTTCTTTATTGGCACTGATCACAGCTTATAAATTCAGACAAAGAATTATTTTCACTGAATAGCATCCCACAAACCGAATGATTTTTCCATCCAGCAGCAGCCTATGACAGATAAAATGGATGTTAAGCATAAGCAGTTTCAAATGTAAGTACCTCAAAAGAATGTCCAGTTCTGAATTACATGACTCAAATTGTCATTTAAAATCATTGGTTTAGATTGTTATAGGCTCAGGCTGTCATCTAGCATAGATCAGCATGGTACAAGGAAGGATCTGGGCTTTACAGCATGTACCATGGGTACACAACTTGCTCCTAGAAGTAAGAAACTCCATGTCCTTCACTTCTCCTCTGGCCTGCTATGCAACTCATGCAAATTGCTCATCCTCCACAAAGTACATCAACTGGATGTACCACAGCTCTAACACAGGGACAGCTGAATTCATGATCAGCCAAAAGAGCTTTCTGAAGCTCAACCTATCATGGTGCCAAGAGGACAAAGCACAGCACAGGTCTGTCACGGGCACCCATAGTGTCAGGTACACCCACAGGGACGTGCAAGGCAGCCACTGTCACACCAAGTGATCAGCCAAAGTCTGACAGATACATCCAAGCATAAGGAGCACTTCAGGAAGAAGCTTCCTCAAGGACAATGTGGTGTTGCCTTCCACTGGTGAGGAGTGATACCATGAGCCCAGGACTCCTTGCACCTGGCAGTGCCCATCAGCAAAATAAAACTCAAGAGGTGGATGTGGAACACACACTCTTCAAGACACTGCTCCCACCTCTGAGGCTGTATTTGGGTACCACGCACCACAAACAAGATCTACACATCATTCCAGCCTGGCTGGGCCACAACATGCTGATGCTCAGGATGAGTTTGAGATCACTCCTCCTCCTTTAGCAAGCAACACATCAACACAAGCTTTGAGATTCCTTCATTTGCACCACTAGAGGAATGCTAAAATGGGATCTGGGAAAATGAGCTCAGAGGAGGTGTTTAAGGGAATAACGCTAGGTCAGAAGTATGAGACAAAGGTTTTCAGGCTCTGCCAGTTCAGTTAAACAATGCTGTGGTCAGGGCCCAAGGGCTTTGACATTTTCAACTAGATAATCTTCAATTTTATTAGGCTTTCAGTTGTTTTTTTTTTCTCTTGACAGAGCTGCATTTGTAAAAGAAGCAGCATTATAACTAAGCTGGAAAAAGCAGTCTCTCCCTGTTTCACCCAAACATGCACAAAGGACATTAAACACATGGCAGCAGCCAATAGCAGTTGGTGTTATCAATATTTTCTAATCTGTCTTCCAGCCGGTCAGGTGGAAAGAAAGAGTCTCTCTGGAGTTTCTTCAGCTGAAATTTGATTGATCAGCTCTAGCTGAACGAAATTGTTTCTGTAAGTGCTTCTGTAAACAAAATAATTACAAACCCTACCAGACTGTATTTAGTTTATGCATCTAGCAATGACATCTGCACCAGCTAAATCAGGCTGGAACAAGAAAACCAACCTCTGGCACTGTATCTAGTGGAGAAAGCATATTAGAATTCTTTTTATTTACAAATTTTTCTCTCTTCTCCCCAGCCCAGTGACCCTTTGTGATGAAGATTTATAGAACTAGCAGTCTAAAGGGGGTCATTGCAGGGCAAAGAGGCATAAAATGAAAATGTAAGAGGCCACTGGAGATTAGCTTAAACTGAGATTCATGTTTTACAATTATCACAGTAAATTCAGGAGTTCAGAGGAGACATCACTGTGCTTTACTTCTCACTAAGCATGTCGGAGTGATTTAGAAGTGACCATTTGTCCTGCTACAAACAACTTAGTCCTGAAATCACCTTGACTTGCTACTTGCTGCTTTAAACATGAGCTGCGATGATGCACCTTCTGCTCTGCACCTCTCAATTCTCATGAGGAAACACAGCAAGGTCTGAGTATTTCAGCAAGGCATTTGTAAAAACATCTCTTTGGTGGGACTGCTGAGGAACATTCACTCGGGAAAGAAAAAGGAGAAATTAACACCAAAGAACAGAAAGTCTCTTTGCATTGATTTATTCTCCAGTTCACGTTTTTAGGCACTGAATTATCCATCTTCCACATAAAATTATGTATTTATTACTATCTATTTCCCAGACATCCCAGCATATATACCAAAACCTTTTTTTACAGAGAACTCTGAGCCCAAGGATACATATAAGGGACTGGGTACCAGCAGACCCACACTTCTCTGCATTTCCTTCTCAACTTTGAGCACTAGATATAATGTGGGTCTCTCACCTCTTGTTACATAGACATGTCCAAGGACTCCAAACATTAAACATGTATGTGAGGCATAAGAAGACCACATGCACTCCACACTAGTGCAAAAGTAGCTTGTGGAGTGGAGATTAAACCAGTGCTTCTGCATTACTGCTGTTTCTTTTTCTGTTCTCCAAAGGACTCTAAAGGTGTTTGTATTTATTCTGGGAAGAATCCCAACAAGTTTCATTCACTTGTTCTACAGAACTACGATAGATGAGTCAGTCTTTAAAAGCATGTCTTTTTTTAGTGTTTATCCTTCATATGTACTTATTCATTTACCATAAATAGGAATGGATCACTTTTTGTTTACTTGAAGATAGGAACATTTCTATTTTCCAGAACTGTCTGAAAGAGAAATTTCCCAGGCATAATCTCCTGGAGCATATTAATAGGCACTAGTGGCTTCAACCTTGAAGCAACTCTGCTTTAACTTGAAAATTAAATGCAAAGTTAATTAGTTGTTGTTGTTGTTTGGGGTTTTTTTACAGAGAAGCAACAATCCACCACTGGCCTGATTTGTCCCACTGCTGGAATTGCCTCTGCCAAAAGAATAGCCACAAGTAAGCAAAAAGTACCTGCAATTTTCAGTAAGTTTTTGCCTAGGGTTGCACTAGTAGAAAGGTCACCAGAGCAGGGTCCTCTGTAGGTAGGACACTCACATAATGGCAAAGTAGATCAGGACAAGCCTAACTCTAGGAGCATTAATGGATCAATCACCTAAGTGAATTAAGACACTTAAGCTCCCTTCTTTACTCTATGGCAGGTTGAGGCATCCTTCAATTAAAGTTTAGTTCAGAGAAGGATTATCAGGCACATATAAGCTTTGAAACAGACCTGTCATGTATGAAGAGCAGCTGCTGATATTGATGCCCTACAGAGAGGCTCCCTTGGAGTTTGATTACAGCAGTCCAACACTCCAATTTATGAATTACACTCAAGAACAGTTTATCCCCCCATGTAGATGTGATCTAATCACATCAGTTCCCTCTGAGATTCCCACAGGAGCTTTTAATACTTTTGGACACATTAGATCATGGAGTCAGCTTGACAATTCTGCTTGAGGGGATTTGTCAAAGCCATTAGAGTGCAGACTGGATGCCTGCACTGAAGGATGTGGTATCACCTGCCTGAGTCTGCACTGGCTAGCTGGGACCTCAGTGACAGATAGAAGAGTCCTACTATACAGTGAGCTAATTTAACAGATGCAAACCTCAAACCAACAGCTTTACACAAAGCTTAATCCAAATCCTCAAGTTTCGAAACATTTTTATTCATTCCCTTCTCATTCATTTTCAGCACTGCATGATGTGTTAAATTTGGGAAAGCCAAAGAAAACAGACAGTGCCCTCAGGAAGGCTGTACCCTCAGGATTTCCAAACCAATCAAAACCATGAAAAATGGCAAAAGAGACACAAACTCAACCACAAAGCTGAACTGTGGGTCCAAGGTTACTCAGAAGAAAGGATATTCAAGGGTCTGCAGACAGTTCAGGCCTTCAGAAGCAAAGGGACTTGAAAATACTCAGTTACCACTTTGGAAACCTGACAATACTCTGTCAGTCAAAGCATACTTTGAAACAGTAACACTGCTTAAAGCTCAAGGAGGTGAGATTTTCCATGCTCAATGCGAGACTACTGGAAATAGTATCAAAGAGCTGATCGCTCAAAAGCTCGTCTCCAGAACCTTTCCAAACTCTGGTTCAGAAAAGCTTCACAGCAGCAACCTTGGGAAGAGGGGCTTCTATCAATTACTAGGATAAGGCTGGGAGCAGAATCACATTTTTCTATTCCTTTTGTCCTGTGGCACATGTTGGTCCAGCCCAGAAAGCAGGAAGGTGAATGTGTTCTCCTGGGAGAGAAGAGCAGAGCTGCTGAGCAACAAATCTCACCCACAGAACAACTGACAGGCCTGTATGCAGACAGGGCCTGCAAGTCCATCCAGCTTAACCCTAAAAACAGAGAAGGGAAGCTGTAAATTCCCATTCCCATTTGGTGTCCAGAGGCCACCAACCCTACCAGGGGGATTAAACACCTGATCTCCATGATTTCTCCAGCTGCCCATGGCAGGGTGGTGAGGGCAGCTCTCCCAGCACCTTGAGCTCAGGGCACAGCTCTTCTCAGGCACTTGAGGAAATGGGGCAGGATATTCTGGACCAACTACACAATAATAACACACTCACACTTGTGTGACTCTAACCCACAAACTGCTATCTCTAGCAGCAAACATATGGCAAAATCAGGAACAGAGCTGGGAACAAAACCACATTTTCAGCTCATATGCTTTTTCCAGGAGTCACAAATCACCCAGATCCAGTTATCATGTCCAGCACTCAAGCAACAGTTGCCTTTTCACAGTTTATGTAATATTTACTGTACAAGCATCCATCTCCATCTCTTAAGAAAGCTTCAGAACAAAACCCAGTTTGTTTCTTGATTAGCATAGGGACTGTCTGCCTTTGGGACTTGGCTGTGTTTCACAGGAAAGGGAATGTGAGCACTTGAGGAAGGTGCCTAATAGTTGTGACAGGTCTTTTATTTTGCCTTTCCCAGTAACTGAAGCCCAGAGCAGACCCTCACATTTGTGTCTCACCTGGGTGGCTGCATCCTCAGTGGAGCCAAATATCCCAACCCTTGCAAACAGGCCATGGCTGAGACAACAGCTTCCCATCCACAGCAGAGCTGACCATGCTGGGACACATTCCCATTTCCCTACCGCCCACTGAGCTGCAAAAGGAATTCCGTACCTATGGCTTTACGGCTCCTGGGGAGAAACCATCCCAGAAAGTTTTCTTTTGAGCCATTCTGTTGCTACATTTTTATTCCATTACAGCCCACTTGAAATATCCCAAGTCTGTTTTTGCACTGATGATAATAAGACTTTGCATTTGTGCTACCAACAAACATCATACCATGCCTTTGGGAGGCTGTGAGGGAGGGCAGAGAGTTAAGTAGCAGAATCCATACTAGAGTAAGGATGGGGATACTGGATCTCCCGGTTCCTCTGCCTCACACATTCCTGAATCATCTGTTTCCCCAAAAAATTTAAAATCTTCTTCCTTAAAATCTTCTTTGGAAATGTGATCAGTACATTTTTGCCTGGTTTTCTCTGGAAAGGGGGTTCATGTAACCACACCAGTTGCCAACCTCTCCCCCAAGTAACCTTCAAATCTGCTAAATTTGACTTCAGACAAATCTGAGAGGATTTACAGCCTCAGGGATGGTCCTTACTTTCCTGCACTTTTTGGAAACCAACAGTTGAGCAGAGATCTTCAGGCTGTCATCTCCAGAGAGGGAGAACACTCTTTGCACCCTGCCCAAAAGCACAAGCTTGTTTACATGTGTATATACATGTAACATTCAGACATAAATACACGTTTAGACTGACCAGCACACGCACTGGGTCAGCTATTTCCTCCTTTTTTCTTCCCCTTTAAATCCGAAAACGGTGCATCTATTTCAAATACAAGAACTTTCTTTTTCTGAAACTAGAATAAAATATACTTTGCTTTTTCACTATTATTTCACTAACTATTGCTCACTTATTTATATTTTTATTTTATCTTATTTGATGAAAAGCTGCTTCCTCACTTATTTATATTTTTATTTTATCTTATTTGATGAAAAGCTGCTTCCTATCAAACCTTCCAGACCCTTTTGCCTGTAACAGATGTCTTTGTCACCTCCACCACTGAGTGCAGCCACTGGATATGGTGTGTAAAGTTGTTATAATAAATAGCTTCAAATCTGGTCTGGATCAGAGAAATAACCCTGAAGCAAAGAAAATTCAATTACTCCTTTCTAGTTTCAGGAAGACAAAATCATAAGGCATTTGAAGACAACATCTCTTCTGCTTGGATCCCTGGCATTAAGAAAAAACACAACTGGAGATCACAATGAGGCAGAGACAGAACTGCTACTCTGGAATAAGACTTGGGAATAGTGATGCTTCTCCACAGAAAACTACTGATGCTCAAATATGAGCAATGGACACCACAACATGAACCCCATGCATGGACACCCATTACATGAGCAGGGCTATGAGCAAATAGAGATGTGTGGATTCTGATGGTCTTTACATTTCCCTTGTGTGTTCTGTCACCTTGTTGAGGAACAAAACAAACTGAATTTCACAGAAACATCAATCCCTTTCTCTCTTCAAAGCTGCACAAAAATGCTGTTAAAAAGGCAAGATTTTTTTTTTTTTGCATGTGATAATGGATGTTTGTCCAAAAGAAGAGTATTGAGCCCGCCAAACTACTTTTGAAAGGGCACCATATCTGTTGCATGCTTGAACTTCTTTCCCATGGAAAGCAGAGTTTCAGGGGAGAGGAAGGGTGAACACCAGGATCTGTCATCCTACTTTGGAGTAGAGGTGCAAACAATACACAAGCTAAAACCTGGAAAGAGCCTTCACAGTAACTTCCCCAGCCTCTGTTATACATGGTCATTGTTAGTGGAAATACCACAGCAAGTTATTTCTTCTGGGTTTTTTATCTCATTTAAACTGATGTTTTGTATCCAGTGTTTCAAAGACAAGTGGATCATTCCTGTATAATGTGAAAAACAATGATTTTTCTAAAGCTTGATTGGGACAAAACTGCAAAACTACATGACACTTCCTGACGCACATCTCAGACAAACAGGACTTGGAAAGGTTTGCATTCAGAAGACATGGCAGGCTTCAACCAAATGCTGAGATCATTATATGCCTAAAATACCCCAAGGACTGCCTCCAAAAGCCACCCAAAATCAGCAGGAAGTGTTTCCCTGATGTTGGTAATATTTTACTCAAAAAAACCCCCTTGCATTTGCACAAGAAAAAGTAATCCACCAGCACTTGCCAACTAAAATGAATTACATTAAACTCAGATACCTTTGGGTTACTACAGTTTCTTTAGGAAAGAAAACCAACAGTACTGAACCTGTCAAATAAAACCCACAGAATGTCCCATTTCACAAGAAGACTGAAGCTGTGCTGCAATTCCTTTCTCCCAGACATTAACAAGGAAAAGCAAGTGTGCCAGTTTTGCTGATCTGTAGCTCTGCTGAAATAATCCCAGGTGCACCAGCCTTCCCTCAGGACACAGAGTCAGATGTGTGGAGGACAACGATGGGCAAGCCTGACAACCTGTCAGGAGACACACCAGATCTGCAGAGGAAACACTGGCTGCTATTTATTTCATACTATTGCAGCCCAAAGCTGCTTTGTGCAACAAAGATGCAAACCCTGTGAAACACCAGTGAAACTGAATCCAGCAAGAAACTGGGTGGCAATCCAGGCAAAGGAATTTGGAAAAGGGAATATAGTAGTGTAAGAGAATTTCCAGGGATTTCCATGAATTTCCTTGTACTAGCTGTCTGAAAAGTCATTCCTTTAGTTTCCCCTGAATGCAAGATATGGCAGTAAAATCTTGGAATATGCTTGGGATTAGCTCACTGTGCTTAATGAGACAGACAAAAACTCACAGGAGCACAGGTGACATTTGTGGGCTGACAGCAGCTTTACACACGGTTAAACACTAACTTGTCCAGTGGGATTGCTAGGCACAGTCAGAGCACTAATCAGGAATAAATAAATCAGTTTTTAATAACAGCCTTGGTCCAGACTGAGCAAGACTACACCTATTCTTACAGTAACCACCCAATTTTCTAGCTTGATGCTCGGTCTGGGTCTAGAGAAGAAACTTTAAAGAGCATATATAAACGTGCCTGTTTACATGTCTGGCACACCTTTAAGAGTCAGTCATCCTACAGATCTTTCTTAAAAACCTCTGCAGTAAAAAGTCACTCTTTTCAGCACTTAAAGTCTATTCAAAGAATTTTTCTAATCTTTTGATGCAGTCCTTAGGTTCCACCTAGTGGCTTTCAACAGTCATGAACAGCAGACTAGAGAGGCATTTTACTGCCTAAATGCTTAATTCTCACATCTGTGTGAGTCTAGCTGCAGGAAGAATCATAGAGTCTTCTTTAGGTGTGGTTCCACAGTTTTGACCTAATCAATCCTTAGAAAAATAATTGCTCTTCATATTCCACAAGAATGATCCACTTGTCTTTGAAACATTGAAACATACAAAACATGAATTAGAACTTTTAAAAATCAGAAGAAATAAGCTCCTGTGGTATTTCCACTAAATTACCATTTATAACAGAGGCTGGAGAAGTTGCTGTGAAGGCTGCATCGACTCCCTTCACAGCCAGCTGAGGAACAGGCACCTCCAGAGCATGACTGGGATGACTTTTTGTAAAGGTTTATCTTCAGGTGAGATGAATTACATCCCAGAAGTGTCTCATTTCCTCGTTTTCATTACATAGAGAAGCCAAGGGGCTTACTGATAGCGTGGCGCCACCACCACACCTCCTGAATCCCATCCAGGCTGTCTAAGAAACTCTCTGCGACACAGACCTTGAAGGGCAGCCCACCCTGTAGGGAGCTCTCAGCAAGCAGAGAGAGGCATCTGGAAGTAGGGCAATCACAACCGTTACAGATTTGCACCTAAGTTTAAAAGCCCAGTAGTGGCAGGTAGCCATGTTATCACAGAAAACTTATTTCAACACTGTTCTGCTCTCAGAATACATCTTACCCTGCTGCTCAGCTGTGTTAGGCTGATGAAGGTAGGCTTGTCTTATAACATGGAAAGTGTAAAACAGTTCTGCCCCTGCCTACTTGAAGGTTCTAAAACAATCTATGCTTATATTCCAGTTCCCTGAGGCATTAGCAGAAAACTCTACAGACATTTTAGCCCTCTTTGGAAGAACTGTAGTTCCTCTAAAGAGTCACTATCTTCAAAGGAAAGGGGGAAAAAAAGCATCCAAAGAAATGTGAAACTTCATGAATTTATCAGCTGCCACATTAGAGGTCAAAAGCATATATTTCAAAGTAATTTTAGTGTCTTACATAAACAAGACAGAGTTCACCAGAACTGATCTTGCTTGTCCACAGAGATCATATCCATTTAAAGAGAAGGTGAAAAAAAACTAAAGGGGGAAAAAAAAAAGAAAAAAAAAAAAAAAAAGAGGAAGTTGACCTAGTTCATGATCTGTGGAGTGTGGAATGGATGAAAGGTTTTTAGCTCCTTAATGCAGCTTTTTCTGCCTATTCTCATTTCAAGAGGCTTTCCTTTTGGTCACACGCTGCTTGAGGCTTGCACCCAGCAAATCATGTCTGCTTTTCTCGAACATGACTCTGGCGTACAGCAGAGCTGCCTGGATTTATTACTCCAGAGCCATGTCTCTCTGCTTCCTCTGCACAGCTCACCTTCTCACCTTCACCTTACCCTTCATGGAACATGTGACAGACTGGTTCCTTTATGCAAAGGAAAGGAGAAAATCCTCAAATGCCTTCAAACTTCCTTGCTCAGTAAAAATCAAGAAATGAAGGCTTCACACTGCCTGTCTTGCTGTTGGGTTCATACCCCAGTCAAACGAGACATGTGGTTTGTCTACGAGAGCTAAACCAGTTTTTGTGCAGCAGTGATTTCACAAAAGCTGAGGAGAATTACAACACTGAGCTATCATCTACCTAAACTGACTCTCCTCACTGCGCACAAACCCGGGTGTTGTGCAGCCTTACCTCCCAAAACCTTGACTACTCAGGCAGCAGCTGCTCCCTCCCTCACAGCGTGGGGGATGCCCAGGAGAACCGGGAATCGCTTCTGGGAGCAATCCTCCCCTCTGCCACCGACACTCTCCTCTCCAAGGCACTCCCACCCTCAATCCGCGGCAGGTGCGCCCGCCCCTGATAAAGACGGGAAGGGCCCCCCCCGTCACCCTCAGGCAACGCCGCGGGGCTGGGCCGGGCGCTGCATTCCCTCCCCCGCCAAAGGCAGCTTTTCCCGTGGAGGACCTCCAGAGGCCCAGCTCAGCCCCGAGGGTGCCGCAGGCGCGGCGCCCACAGACGGCTCCAGGGGGCCGCTCCGGTCCCGCCGGGGGCGCTAAGGCGGGCCCAGCCCGGGCGGAGGGCAGGGGCAGCGCTGGGGAGGCCGCTCTGCACAGGAACAGGAGGCTTCGGCAGGGGTGGCACTGATAGGTGGCTCCATAGCTCAGTGGTTAGAGCACTGGTCTTGTAAACCAGGGGTCGCGAGTTCGATCCTCGCTGGGGCCTCCTCGGCTTTTCCTGTTTTCTTCTTTTTTCTTTTTTTAAAATCATTGTTTCGCCCCTGGCCAAGGCGGTGGTCGCTGCCTTTTGCATCCCGGCCCGGCGCCTCTAGAGGGCGGCGGTGTGAGACGAAGCTAGCGTCGGAGCTGCAAACGGACGCCATGGGCTCGGCGCCCGGTTCCGCTTCCCAAATAAATCGTTTCCCTGGATCTGAACACCGAGGCTTGTTACGGCGCCGCTTCCACCGCGTGGGATCTGGAGCCGCAGGATGGTTCCAGCCCATGGCTCAGCTCTAACGACGAGTTTTGGGGGCGTTGCTTGGCTTCTGGTGCTTTGATTGTGTTGGCTTCAGATTTACTGGACATTTCCAGCCCTTACTGGACCCTATGGAAGCTGCAGGTGATCCGTATCTTGAAAAAATATTCATATTCAAGAATAACTTGAGCTTGAAGGGACTTTAAAAGATCATCCAGTTCCAACCCCATGCCATGGGCAGGGACCCCTTCCACTAGACCAGGTTGCTCAGAGCCCTATCCAGCCTGGCTTTGAACACTTCTGAGGATGGGACATCCACAACTCCTCTGGGCAACGTGTGCCAGTGCCTCACTGCCCTCACAGTGAAGAATTTCTTCCTAATATTTAATCTAAACCTGCCCTCTGTCAGTTTGAAGCCATTCCCCCTTGTCTTGTCATTACCTGCCCTTGTAAAAAGTCCATCTGCAGCTTTCTTGTGGGCCTCCTGCAGGGTCTAGAAGGCTGCTATAAGATTTCCCTGGAGCCTTCTCTTTTCCAGGCTGAACAACCCCAGTCCTCTCACAGGAGATGTGCTTCAGCCCTCTGAGCATCTTAGCGGTCCTCCTTCAAAAAATAAAATCCAATTTCATTATCTGAAAGATAACTATTCTTGAAACTCTTGAAATGCAATATTCTTGAAATGCACTTTTCCTGCATTTTGGCTAAAGGGAAAAAAAAAAAAAAAAAAA
>VYXD01013269.1:213008-259173 GCA_013397195.1 Hylia prasina | reverse complement strand
AATTGGGGTAATTGACAAGTCTATTCCATATTCTTCAATAGAAGATTAAAGTCCTGAAATTTAGAGGCACTTGGATTTATTAGACAGTCATACACAGCCAAATCTTAACAGAGAATGTCCATCACAGGCTCTCATAACCTCTTATGTCAGAAAAGGATATCACAGCAGGATTTGGAAGCTGATGCTGTTAAAGTTTAATGTGTTTAATAGAACATATGTAGAGACTGCTAACATTGCCATTAATAAGGGCACACCTGGGAGCACTCCATAAAAAGTCAGCCAAAATCTCTTTTATTTGGTTGTTATTCAACGCTTTTGTTTCATCATTTTATGGGCTACTTGCTTTTTCCGGGACATCACTGAGCTTCAAAAGCTGCTGCTTCCTCCTCTTCTCTCCCTTAGCTAGTGCTGCTTTCTTTGGAAGAACCTCCTTGGTTCTGGCTAGGTAGGAGCTGCTCTTTTTTGGCAAAGGTGGTGCTGGTGCAGTTCTGGAGTTGTGTCCAATCTTCTTTCCCTTGGGGGGTTTAGCCTCAGCTTTGACTCTGTCTCTCTTTACCAGGCAGAGATATATTTGCTCTTGATGCTTTTAATTTGGTGGATGGGGTCTTTTTTGCTTTCTTAGACGAAACCCTTGGGGTGGCTGCAGTGGGGTAGAAGATTTTTTTGGAGGCATGCTTGTTGAAGGTTCATTTAGCAGCTCAAGGACAGTCTCTGAGGAAAGTAATTAACATGGTTCAGCATTCCTGCTTTGAGGCAAAAGGCTAATTCACAGATATGACTGATAGAAACACTTAGTAGAGTTATAGTCAAGAAAAACTGCTGAAATTATGAAAGAAGAAATGCACACTATAAACCTCTCTTCCTCCATCAAAAGACCCTTGTTTTTCTTGGAAATGAAGTTATTGATTTTAGAAATTATGAACGTGTATTTAAGGAAAATTACTTCCAGACAGAATGTGATGAAACCTTGCACACTTCTACAACAGACTTAACAATATGAATTGTTCATAATACAGTAATATCTGGAAATCTCAGACAAGATAATATCAACTTGCTAAACACCGGCTTCTACTCAAGATGTAACTCCTGTCCCAGCTGCATGGGACTTTAAGACAGAAGGCAGCTTGGAAAAAGGAAGATTGACTCCAACCAGATGTACAGAGAAGGGATTATTTGATTCAAGGAACTTGCCTCAGAGCCAGGGGACAGGCCCTCAGAATTTCCCAGACCTCATCCAATGCCTGAATCAGAGTCATCAGTTCCCTTTTGATATCCATTTACACTATTACTTAGCAAAACTTAGGAAAAAAAAAAAAATCAGGGACTGGGGCTAAGCAAAGGCACAGCATCAAGTAGACAGCAGAAGCACACATTAAATGTGATAACCAAACTTCAGGATTGCTCCTGCTCAGTGCTTTGGTTGTTAAGACTGCTGAAGGTTTCAATCATGTAAGTTTATGTGTATGTTTTGCTTCTCATTAAAATCAAGGCCTGACAACTTACTTGCACATGGAACAAATGGTATCCACTTGCTCTTTGTTTTCACTGGAACAGGCTTGTATTTACACTTCCCTGGTGGAGCTCTCCTTGGAAAACAGAAAGCCAGACAGACATCTGAGAGATTATTAGGGAAGTTTATTTATTCCATAGGCACTCTGTTGTCATTTGCCTCTGGTGGAAGAGGAATGAAAGCACTTTAGGCACCTGCAGTGCAGCACAGGTGGAACTCAAGAGGCTGACACAGGGCTGGCAAGCCATAAAATCCCTGTTCCAGCAGCAGCTGGTGAATATGACCTTCACTGGGCTTTTCTTTTGATACAACAGTGCTACAGCAAGAGGGGTGAGAAAGGCAAGGAACAGGCACAGAGGGAAGGAGCCACAACTGCAAAGAAATGTCTCTGTTCCTCTCCTGCTGTTCCCTGACATCTTCCCAGAGTACAAAAGTNGGAACAGCAACCCTGAGACCTGACAACTTCCCACAGTACAAAAGTACCAAAACAAAAACCAACCAAACATATTTCCCCTGAGGTAAAGATGTTGCACATTAAGTGACAGGAAGAGAGGTGCAAAGAAGCACGACACACCTGTGTTCTCTGTTACTCACCAACAGAACTGCTGTAGGACAAATAAGAACAGGTACTCCAATTTGGCATGCTTGACAGCATCAAGCAAAGCAAAGCATGACCTAAGGCATCACATTTTCTTGTGATTAGCATTCTCCTTCAGACAGTGGCAAGAGCCAAGTGCTTCCTCTACACCATTTCAATTTTTTGAAAAAGGTTACTAAAGCAGGGTTGCATGCATTGCTTGTAGTAATTTATGGTGGGTTCTGGGGTTTTTTTCCTCCATCTCTCTCCTCTCTGATTTTAAAATTACAATCTAACTCATTTTCTCTCTGCTCAGGACAGAAGGAATTTGGTGCCACCCTGCTGTCTCCAAGAGTACAGCTGGAGAGGCAAGCCCAAGTGGGGACAAACAGCGCTGCTGCCATCAGCTGTCCTGGCAGGTTCCTCGGGAAGTTTGAGTTGCCATCAGGCACATGGCAGTGGCCCTGGCAATGTTTTGGAAACAGGAGTTTGTGTGGCTTGCTGTCCGTGCCAGTGCATTTCCCGCTATGCGGGCAGGAGGCCGGGAATGCTGGATTCATTTCCTAGGACTGCGCCCAGCAGAGAAGCCAGCTATCCTCAGGAAAAAACCCTATAAACAGCAGTAAGATGCAAAGGAGAAAGGTTCATGAGGAGACCAGAGTTATCCCAGGAGCTGGAGCTGTCAGGACTGTGCTCCAGAGGAGCTCTGCACAGCCGGGCACACCCGCAAAGTGCAAACAGACTGGGGCAGAACTGACACAGCCCCATCCGGGCTGAGGCAAACAAGGGGAACAGGAAAATGCAGAAAAACATTCCTAAGAGCCAAGGGACTGAGTGCCTGTTCCTGCTCTAGAAGTGATCGACATAAAGCTTCAAAAGCACAGGATCTCCATGGCACATTAAGGAGTGCCATAGAGACAACGAAGATTTATTTGTTTTGATAAATAGACTCTGCTCAAGCTCTTGATGTTTATGCAAGCTCACAAATACATATATATATGTGTGTGTGTGTGTGTATTAGTTGAAAATATTACATTTTGGTCAGCCACAGTTAGTGCATTTCCTGGCAGATGATAAGCTGTTAAGAGCAGGAATCTTCTCCAGCAGTAAAAGATTCAAGTTCTGTTCCCATCACCTTGGTACACAGCTTGAATTAACTAGCTAGCTTTGGATCTAATTTCTCAAGAAAACATAACTTGTTTTCATTTAGTTAGTGTCCAAGGTCACCACAACAGCACAAACACATTTGTACAACATCTACTTTACAGAGTGATTTGAAACTCATTTAATGTTTTTTAGCAAAGTCTGGAAGCTAGGGAGGCAAAAAATTACATGTGCACTTATTGTTTTAAAAACACACTTTAGCAGGGATAACTGCTTAATGAGGAAAAACTTTTGCTTGGAAAAACTCAGGTTCAGGCTCCAGTTATTATTTGAGGACCACATGAACCACCACATTTCTCTCATCTTCGTGAAGAAAACTGTGCAGTGCCTTTTATTTTTTATTTATATTAAAGGGCATCATAAATATTTGATGTAATGACCCTAAAGGATATGGACTATGATTTTTAAAACATTGCTTTGCTGTGATTCAGATATGCAACCAAGGAAAGTTTCTTTTAATCCTTCGCTCTCCCAGATCTTCAGGGAATTTGAACTCTATTTCTTATTTCTCTGTGCACAGATATGATGAGTGAGGAACAAATTCACTCAAACTGATTAAAGTTGCACCAGAGGTGCAATGTGTAAATAAAACCCAAGGACTGGATGCAAATGTCAGTGATATTGTGTATTAGTAGTACTTGGCATTCTTTCATGTGATAGCTGGAGAGTGTATGGTGATTATAGAAGAATTTGGTATGGAAATCCATCTTTAATTACAAACCTTGCAGGATCAATGAGCTTGTGAAATGATCCATATGGTGCACGGGCACTGGGATAAGAAGTGGACATAAAATACAGTTCACCTAAATGGAAGTGAAGAAAGAAAACTAGTCTTATATTCAAGCGCCCAAGCTGGATCCCAGTTCTCCCTCTTTCCTGGCTTTTCAATAATTCATGTGGTCAGAAAAGGAAACCCCTTCAGTTACCCCCTCAGCCACACCTTATGCCCAAGAAATGGCTTTGTTCTCACCCTGCCCTGTGCTGGTGGTGTCCCAGAAACACCAAATGACCTCCTGGCTGCAGCAGGGTTCCACACAGAAGCAGCAGCTATCGTTCAGGCAGAGCCTGAGCACCACCTTCATTACCTCACCTCCGTGGCTCTCCAGAAGGTAGCTTTCCTCTGTATAAATACATATTTTTTAAAACCTGTTTATACCAAAAATGCAGCTGGAAACTACAAATAGAGAGGAAGACCACACAAGAAATATATTTTCCATTTCATAATCATACCAAAAAGGAAAAAATTCAGCAAGAGTGACATTGGCTAATCTGTGGGAGACAGAAGCTTCTCATTTCTGTGTGGCATCTGTGGAAGACAAATGCTCCTTGTGCCTTCCCTTCAGCACCCACTAGAACAATATCCAGGGAAAAGGGAAATTAGAGTATCCTTGCAAGAGGCAAAGCTTTTGTTGTCTTTCAAACTACATAACACCATGTTGGTTTCTAAAAGGCCGCCAGGAGAAAGGACATTTAACATTCACTCACTCCACATGTTGTTAAAACAGTTAAAAAACTGTACTCATTTCACAGCAAAGCCTGCATCTCCATGCAGCTCTGACAGAATATGCTAGGCAGGCAACCTAGGATCTTTTCATGTCAAGCAGATCTTTTTTCTGCTGAATGGTGGAGCTCTAAAGCACACTTGTGCTCTCCAAAAACTTGCAACTGCTTTTTGTATTAGATAGCTCTGTCGGGAGGCTGTAGAAAAGCAAACAGTGTTCATTGGTACTTCCCTCTTGGTGAGAGATCTGGTCCTTATGACCTTAGTAGCACCCCATGTGCCAAGGCCTTTACACTAAATTTTGAAATGAGTGGCTTTCCTGATCCCCAAATAAGTCCTGGTCTGTGATACACAGTGTGAGCTGTTGTTGTTATGAATAAGACTGAGTAATTTATGCTAGGGAAGCAGGAGAAATTCAGAGAAGCTCTAAACTCAAGTGAGGATGAGGTGGTACCATGAAAAAGTGAACTGCATTGATATGGCCATTTGATTAGTGAAAAAGCACAAAAAACCACCAACAAAAGGAAAGTTTCACATGAGGTTCTGTCTCCTGAGCTCCCCATCAACCTGATCTGCAACAGCCTCACAGGGCAGGAGACCTCCCTGAGCCACAGACTAACCCCACCTGCTGTGCTGAGCCAGCCACAAACCTCTCTGAACTGCCTGTTCTCCAGGCACACCTCAGGAGCCACAGAATTTTCCACATTTTCCCTACAGTAGAGAACAGAAGGTACAGTTTCCACTGAAGGTGTGGCCAGCACAATACCTACCTGCTTTATCTTCAGCAAATGAGATGATGAATTTGCTGCAGGACCTGATCATTCCAGGGAATGCACAAGCTGTTGTGCTGACAGTGCAGATATTCTAATTCTTCTACTTGTCTTCTCATCTTCCTGTAAAGCCATAAGTTGACTAGATGAAAATAACACCCTGTGTTTTATGTTTCCATCATCAAAATTAGTTCCTGTGAAAATCATGCATTACTGAAACAAAAGGAAAAAAAACAGACAGTGAAGACTGTGACGGTTGGCTGGATTTTGGAGAAACAGACCTGAACAAAAGCAGCCTTATCCTAAGGATTCTGAAATGGCAGAAGTTTAGATTTCAACAAAAATGTCGTTGTAATGGTCAAACACAGAACTTAGTCTATATCCAAGTTTCTCATTTACTCCAGCCCAAAAGGTTTTGGGATGCTCCAAAATGTGGGTACAGAATGGGAGCTGCAGAGGAAACAATCAGTCTCACCTGCTCATGAAATCACCAAAAAGATAAAGGCCATTCAAGCTGGGTGATTCACATCCCCTGTAAACAAAGCCTCCAGTAAGTGACTAGCCCACATTGCAGCCATATGCAAATATTGGCAGAATATCATCTGTCAAACACACAGAAATACAAAGTGAGAAAATTTACTTTGAGGGAGCGGTTGCTCAATGACACTGACAAGTACAAAAATCACTAGAAGGATCAATATAGTTTAACAAAGTGCTTAGCAAAATTTCAGTGGTAATTCAGCAGTTTACTCTGGGACAGAACAGACCCAGGGGCTTTAAGGATCTCTCTGTATAGTTGCTTATCAAGGCTTAGTCATGATGAACGTCCATAAAACCAAGATTCTCTGCATCAAGAAGCAATGCAGGGATGCAGCAGCCTGCAGCAGTTGTTATCTTACTTGTTTGTGACTGTACCAATCATTTTAGCAGGGATCATCTTTACTAATTCCAGTATTTTTAGAGAAGGGAAAAAGATCAAAATTGCAAGTGAGTTCAACATCTTTGTGGGTTCAATGACATAACACAGAACATAAATGAGTGTGCTCTCGCCATTTTATGTCATGAGACTTGTAAAATAAAGACTCTGCCTCTAGCAACGTTACAATTGAATTCTCCTTTTCTCATATTGAATTATCAGATTCCACAGAATTTTATTCTTGTCCTCACCTTTTCCCCTGCATTAATGTCAATAACGCATACTCTGCACTTGTCTGCTTATCCAAATATTCCAGGAACATCTGCATGACCTTGAGACCAGGTGTCTTCACCCAACAGCTTAAGGAACATTATTACAATACTCAGGTGTTCTACCATGCTTTGCCAAGAACTTTACAAAGACCACCAGTTTCTGTTTTTTGAAGGCAGCAAGAGAGTTTTGTCCATCACACCCACCCCAGCCAGACCCAGAGCGCAGCTTTTGGACATTCTTGATAGTACAGGGTTAAAATGATTTCTGTAAAACTGCTAGTGGGTAACCAGGGGTGATGGTGGTAATGGTTAGGGAAGGAAAGGCCTGGGCTTGCATATACAAGGCTTTGAAGAATGGAACATTAGCTTCGCTGTAGTTACTGCAGTTAAGGCCATTGTTTTAACTGAATCAGGTATGACTTTGTTTAGGGAAACTGAGTATGATCACTGTTTGGCTAAATTACAAGAAATTCTTGCTTGGGAGAAATCAATAGAACAAATAATTAATTATAACTGTGTAGTGGAAGGGTATAAGAATGTGCGTGTTGTGAATCACTGTTGGAGTCAGATTTGGGCCTGCGTACCCCGGCTCCCGGAGCTCCTAATAAAAGCACCTGCATATAATCATTCCGTGATTATGTGTTTCCACCCTAACATTCTGGTTCAGCACTTTGCTGGCTGGGACACACTGCATCTGCCCCAGTGTTTGTTTCAGGGTCTCAGCATCAGCCTGCTCCTCAGTCCTTAGCAACAGTCATGGCTTAGAGCTTCTGAAGAAAACACAGTATCACTTTTTACTTAAAACACATCCATTGCCTTCCTCACTTCACTGGCAAAACTGTCCAAAAAAGACACAGGCTTTGAATTTAAACACCTTGTCAGTGTGTGTCAGGGAATTCCCTGGATAAGCCGAGCATAATTTCATACTAACACAGCAGGGCTGGGGAGAAGGGATTTCTGGTCTTAAGAAGCAAACAAACTCCATTTAATATACAACACTGAAATATTTAGCTTCAATGGAAAAACAGTGCTATAGTCCACTAAATATACACATATAATAATCTTCTACAAGGAAGTTTTCCCTTACCCATGGAGGAATTGTGGCAAAGCTTTGTGTCATGGCATTCAAACCCCTCCTTTGCTCTCCAGGCGTACTTCCCTCCTTTAACAATGAGGTCGATTTCCTCAAACATGTTCTGCCCAACATCCCCACAGAATATCCTCCCTCTTCCCTTTTTTGTGACAGGGTATCCTAGGTTACAATGTAAGATGTGCCCAAAGTATGTATTCTATCACCATTTTCATGAGCTGTTGAAACCAGGTAGGGCAGTGTTTTCCTTATCTTCTGCTAATGGCCCATCAATGCCTTGCCCTATGACTCATAGATAACTCCCTCCGGGAGCTGTCTCTGTTTAATGGGCCATCAAGGACCCATTACATGACTCATAGAATGATATCAGCCCATTGTGAAATGCTCTGCCCAAGGGGAGGAGCCAAGCATTCCCACCTGGATATAATCCAGGGTTTGGGACAGCATGGGGCCGTACCCACTGGAATCCCAGAGGACAAGAGCTACTGGGACCTTTCTACAAGACCACTGCTTCAACAAGACCACTTCATCCGGACTGCTACCACCACCCTAACTAAGAGGGTGTCAGGCTGTATTCTGACTCTGTTAGTGATCTTTTGTACCATTGTATTTATCTTATTTTATTTTACTTTTTTCCTATTAAATTGTTTTTCTGACTTTCACTGGTTTTGCTTTCTAACCAGCACACAGGGTCCCCTCTGTCCTCTGCACAGTGCCACATATTCCTGACCCTGTAGGCATAAACCTCTGGGGAGGCTTTGGGATCAGACACAAATGGATTATCAAGAGGGATACTGTAAGGCTTTCCATCAGGGCTTCTTCCATCCACATCAATCCTCAACACTTTCCCCAACAAAGTGCTCCTAAAGAGAAGGCAGAAAAAGAAACCACAGCATGACAGCCATCTGAAAACACAAAAAAATTCCCTTCTCCTTGCCCATTTTCAAAGGAAAAGTTATCTGTCTAAAAGAAAAAAAGGAAAAAAACCCACAAAAACAAACAAACAAAAAAACCTGTGGCTGGTATGTCTTGCAACCAGCTTAAGCCAGAAAACTCTCTTTCTCTAAACAACTTGGCTTTCAACATGTCCAATTTTCATTTTTGAAATATTGCTTTGGACAGACTTGCAGATGCATGAGCATTTTTAGGAAGCACTCTTACTCTGTTCTTCCACATTTTCTCCTTTCCAAACCTTGTGTCTTGGTGAACAAGCTCAAAGCTTTCACCTGCCCTCCTACTTACTTGTTTTGAGCATTCCCAAGTTTTCCAAAAGGGTCTCCAGCTTTCCCTCCGTCCCCTGTGAATATACACAAATATCTATGCACACTCAAGAGCAGCTGCCCACTATTGTGATCTGCAGCTGGTTCCTCAAGCTCCAGGAGATTCCTTAAAAAGAATTAAAAAAAAAAAAAGTAAAAGTAAGAACTAGCTTTTTTCTTAGCAGGGGACAGGGCAGGTGTCCATGTTACAGATAAAATAAGTGTATAGTACTGTAGTGAAACATCCTCTTCTACAGTACAAATCTCTTAGGGCAGATGTGATAAAATCTTGCACATGGCCAGAATGAAATAAGCTACGGGAAGATTTCTCAAGTCTGAGGGTTGGCCTGCAGCTTCTCAGGGTGGCTTAATAATAGCAAACAACTTCTCTGGACATGCTTTGTAAAACAAAAGGTTTTAATAATGACAAAAATAATAAACATTAAAGAACAAAGAAACGTAAGTCGAACACAGCACAGAGGACACTCTGACACTGATTATGGCAGTCCAAAAAAGCAACCCAGCTCCTTTGTGCAGTCCCTCTAGTACTCAATGGTCCAGGTGGGCCACCTGGCACCTTGCCCAGTGAAATTGGCAACAGGCGTTGAGGTACATTTCCAAAGCCCAATCAGTGCTCCTGTGCTGGCACTGGGCCAGTTACAATGAGAAGGATATGGAAAACTCTAGTTTAACTTCCTTACATGTTCCAAGGTAAGCTAAAACTGTTTCCCTTTTATAGAAGCACCTGCTCGGGTGTGGGGGTGCAATTCCTACACAGATATTAATTCCATAATAGATTTAAGGCTATTACTGCTCTTTAGAAGACAAGAGTACAAGATGGAAAGAGAAGACAACCTTATTCCTGAGTTTTTTCAATCCATTTTGGTTTTCTGTGTGACCTTGAGCCAACCTGACTGGTAGTTTCATAGCAGGCCAGTCACACCTGAAGCAGGGTGACTGGGATTGTGCATGTTCTGCCACTGGAAAGAATCATAGGATCATAGACTGGCTTGTGTTGGAAAGGGGCCTTAAAGACCATCCAGTTCCAACCCTCCTGCCATGGACACCTTCCACTAGACCAGATTGCTCAGAGCTCCATCTGTCCTGGCCTTGAACATTTCCAGGGATGGGGCATCCACAACTTCCATGGGCAACCTTTGCTAGTGCCTCACCACCCTCTTTATAATATCTAAAATAATCCTTTCCCCCTTGTCCTGTCACTACATGCCTTTGTAAATGGTCTCTGTCCATCTTTCTTGTAGGCTCTTTCAGGCTTGTAGCTCTGAAAGGCTGCAATTAGGTCACCCCTAAGCCTTCTCTTTCCTAGGCTGAACACTGCCAATTCTCTCAGCCTGTCCTCATACGAGAGGTGCTCCATCCCTCTGATCATCTTGGTGGTCTCCCCTGGACTTTCCAGCAAATCTGTGTCCCGTGCTGGGTTCCCCAGAGCTGGATGCAGCAAATGGGACCTCCTGAAAGTGGAGCAGAGGGGCAGAATCCCTTCCCTTGACCTGCTGGCCACAATTCTTTGGATGCAGCCCGGGACACGTTTGGCTTTCTCAGCTGCAAGCTCACATTGCTGGCTCATGTCCAGCCTCTCACCCACCACCACCCCCAAGTATCTCTTGGCAGGGCTGCTCTCAGTCCCTAGCCAGTGTTGAGACTGGGGGCTGGACAGGGACAGAGAAAAGGGATTTCTCATCATGGCATACAGTAGCATTCAACATGAACTTTACCTTTCAGAGCTTGGATCAGCTTTGTTGGCATCAGATGCCTAAACCTGCAATTCACTGATCCTGAACTTTTCCACTCGGTTCTTAGCCAAGTATGAGTATTAGATACAAAACTTCCCATTGTCCTTGTGCTTGGGGTGGAAAGCCATCGCAGGAAGCCGCTCTCATCCCCCAGCCATGGCGTAGCCAGCATTATGGTCTGAATATCCAGGAATGGCTCCTCCAAAACAAAGTCCTGGGAGGCTTCTTAGAGGAGTCCACGGGTTTTCTGCATCATAGAGATGTGCAGCACATGGAGAACTTTCCTAGGAAGTAAAGGAAAGCAAAGATTTCCTAAAGATGAGGCTGTGGACACTCATCCAGGAGAAGCCGATACACCTTAAGGGGAGCAAACTGTTTAACAAAATGAAAAATTAGCAATGCAGACAACATAAAGAGTCACCTATGAAATAGAGCAGTAGAAAGTCACTCAGAATATGGCCAAAATGGTCTTAGAGATCAGTAGTAGTTTCCTTTATCAAAGCATGGTCAGCTGGACGTAAATTCTTCCCAACAGAAGTACAAGTGTGGAGGCTGTGGATTCTTGACTCAGTAAGATGGACAGGGCTCACTTTCTCTCAGAAGAAAAATGAGGGAGTATCAGATGAAGGCAATAGGAGCCAGGTTAAAAAAAAGCCAGTGAAACGCTGCCAGAAGAAACTGTAGGTGCTAAAGATGTACACTGATTAAACATACAGGCTAAATTAATCTGATACATGCACATTATTACTGAAGCAGACTGTAGGTGAGATTCAAATAAGTAAATACCATCTCATGCAATTCCTGTAGATATCATTGACTGGATCTGTGATCAGCAGGAAAAAAATACTGCAGGCAATATTTTCAAGTGTTACAGATCTAAAATTACGTTCATTCAAACACCTTTAAGTGTTTAACTATGTAAAACGTAGGGTAAATTCTGAAAATCAAGCACTGTGTTTGAATTTGTGCCTAAATTTAAACTCCTCATCTTGTGAACATTCTGGGCCAGAACTTCTGTAAAATGGTTCCATTAAAATCCCCACCTCTATTTTAATCAGCACATAATTGCAGAAGTTAAAGCAGAAGAGGCTACATTCTATGGAAATATTATTTTACTGGTTTTCATGCCAGCACAGATGGAGGAGGGTAAGCACATGCACAGTCCAGGAAAGAACTACTACATTAGTAACTTTTCTGCCTCATTAAACAAGTTTGCTTCATTAAACAGAATTAATTTTAAAATCTGGGCTGTTATACANTTTTTTTTTTTTTTTTTTTGGTGCAAGTAGCAGCCTTTCCAGGATATTTAATATGAAGACTACAGACCCTGATTCCAAACTTCACAAGCAAGTTGTTCTCTTTGCTCACAGCAACACCCAGGGGCTTTTGGCCACACTAAGAGGTATGACTTGTAAGGAGTAAAGCCCTTGCAACTTTTGGATGGTGTAGGAGGTTTCTTACTTGTCATTGCTGCCATTTGGTTACCAGAAAGCAGCACAGAATGACCTGGTTTCTGTTGCTTCCACATCATATCTGTAAGGAACATCTCCCTCTTCCCAAAACAAAAGTCTCCAGCCTTGCAAAGGGGAGCCAAGTTCCCCAGGCCCATCCTTGCAGTCTGACCCCAGCCCCAGCTGACAGAACCACACCATTCTTCCCATGTTTAAGGTCTTCCCAGAAGGAGGAAGGGCACCACCAGGCCCTGAGTGCCATCCCCAAAAGTCAAAGCTTCAGCTGAGTGTCCTTGTCTTTTTGCTCTCTCAGTCCCCTTCTGAAGTGTTTACCTCATTAACCCCTTTGAAAATATTTTTAATTTCACTCAAATAAGTGTGAACAGAGTCCAGCTCCTGGACCAGCAACCTGAGAAGATAAAAAGAGAAAACCAACTTCCTCTGAAACAAGGCATATTCTCGGTGCCTCTGTGCTTCCTCAGCTCTGTTCTGCTAACAGGCTACAGCAGAAAGGTCTTCTATAGTTCACCCTCCTAAAAGTGGAGAAGTATCTCTGGGCAGCTGCCATGCTTTTCCAGCCATGGGGCTTCCCACACAGTGTTTCCCTGGCAAAACACCACCTGCAGCACACGAACCCAGCAAGGCACACAAGAGGGAGGCCATTCCTCAGGCTCTACATAAACTCCCAGGATTAGGTGGCCTGGCAGTCACTGTTGGTTGTCTGCACTCAAGCATGCAGGAAAATTAATCTCATCACTTTATAAAACCAACAAACCAGAAATTGCTAAGATCACATTGATAGTTCTGTTTTGTTACTTTCTCTTAAGAGTGTGCATTCAGCAATCAAAGCAGGCCTCAGATTAAAACTGGTTTTAAAAGTCTGGTGCTCTACTTGCAATAGCTCCCATTCTATGGTTTTCAATCAGCTTGAACAAGGCTTAACTGGCCTTTCTGATTTTTTAAGCCCCTCCTGTAGCAATTTTCTGAATAGGGAAGCATCCTGTCAGCCACCACCCAAACAGATGTTCTAGCACACGTAGCAAGGCTTGCAGCCAGGGAAATTTTCTAGACATGCAACTTGCACTACACCTCCTTAAGAATATAACAGTTTTCAGGGTTTCATACTCAGTTTTTAAGCTAAATCCTAGAATAACTCAGCTGAGGGACAGACTCTAAACCTCTAAGTGCTTGGAACAAGTGTAGGTAGCTAAAATAGACCCAGATCCTGCCAGATGAAGACTGAGCTCTACCATCAGAGACAAATTGCTTTACATGCCTCTTCTAACCTGTTTGGGGGTTTTTTTTGAGGTGTTGGGGTTTTTTGTTTTGTTTTTGGTTGGGGTTGTTGTTGTTGTTGTTGTGGGGTTTTTTGTTTGTTTTGTTTTGTTTTAGGTTTTGAGAGAAATGTATATGGTTTAGAGTGCCAGCAGGAAATCCATGATCCAGAACACATCCCTGTTCAATCCTCTGACCATTAAGGAACACAGAGCTGCACTGCCAGGGTAAGGTGAACTCCATGTCCTCCTCCTGGGGCTCTGCAGGGCCAGTGAAACTTCTGCAGTTGCCAAACCCAGCTTCCTCTGGATAACACTCTGCAACCCCCTCATTACCATATCAGGAAGGTTGTCTGACTTTTACTGGGTTTTGGCACTGAAGGAACATCTGACTGAATGAGCTACTTTGTTACCACACATGGCTACTGTTCTATCTCCCCCCAAAAATGTGAAATAATACTATCTTTGCTAAACTAGAGCAGCTACTCTTCAGATTTATCAATAAGCACCTACACCACTTTCTTAAAATTAATTTCTTCAAATTAGTTTTGTTTCGAACTATGAGGATGCAGTGGAGGTGGCAGAAAGGAATTCTGTTCCTTCCATGTGAATTCAGCAGCAATTTGATCCAGCAAAGTGACTTAATTAAAGCAAAACCATTTGGTAAATCTTTGCTCTTTTCACTAATTCAGCAGACAAATAATATCTGGCAGAGAACCCAATCTCATTTCCGTGGTTGTTACCAATGTGACCAGGGAGAGCAACACATATCACAGTCACAACTCCTCCTCAAAGATTCAACAACAATCTTACTCTAAACACCAGGAAAAGAGTAATAGCTTAAAACTTTGAAAATCTGTAAAAATACATAGGTGGTTTGGGTTTTTTTCTACAAAATACACTTAGAAGAAATGCAAAATTACATTATGCCCTGCAGAATGAGGAATCAAAGAAACAATAGTAATTTTATAGTGTTTTTTCTACCTGAATCATGTAGAAAAACCCTTAAAACATCAACACCAGTTTTTCTTCTAGAACCTATAACACATCTTTTGCTGGTTTACCAACTGTAAAAGGACAGACAACTCTGCTGCTACTTTTTTCAGCCCTGGCGCTGAAGAGGTGTGTATCCCCCACCCCAAGGAGATGCCAGAATCTTGCCAGCATCCAAAAAGAGTTGAAACATTTTGGTACACAGATAACATTTTAGAACTCAGGAAATATCAGCTTCAAGGGTTTTGTATGGTTTTAGAAAGACTAAGTGTGTCTTTTGGCTGCTTTGTGTTTCGGCATGCAGTGAGTGCAGCTTGGCGTGACCAACAGTTGCTAAAAAGGCAGGTGGGTTCTGCCCTCTGATTCCAGGGGTGCAGGGGAGCTCAGGCAGAAAAGTGCCTTTGGTCTTTCCTCCCTGCACACTTTCCATGACCCAGGTGGGCAGTGGGGAGGTAGCACTGATGAAAACACTGTGACTGCAGCCTCAGGTCCTTGCAGCAGTTATGTGAAACCACTGCCTGTGAAATTTTTACTTCGACAAGCACAGCATTTGGAGCATCCTCAGCAGGAACACAACCAAAAAACATCCTCCCTTCAGTCCAGAAATCCAAACACTTTGCTTGTAATTCCCCCTGTAAATTGATTCTGTAGAATTTGTAATCCAGCACTTTGCAGCTGCAAGCAGAGGGTAAATACTGATCTGTAATTCTCTCCTTCACTATGGGAAAATCATCATCCTCACCAGGCAATGTTTGCACAAATCCTTACTGCTAGCAAATGTCACTATATCCAAATTCCAGGGATGCACCTTACACAAAGCACTTTGCAAAATGCCTGCTGAGGATTAAGTGCCATTCCCCTGCCAGCCCACCCTTCCCCTGCTCCCACACCTCCCTTCATACAGCACAGCTGTCAGAACCACAGCTGACCCCCAAACCAGCCCAAAGTGTAGGATACAGATATTATTTTTCTTCCCTACCTGACACAGGATATCTTTGATGTATGTTCCACACAGTTTATGCCTCTGGGGATCCATGTAATCCATGATGTCCCAGTACTGAGCTGCAGTGCTGTTGTCTCTCTTCTGGTCATAGCAGCCAAAGTTTTCCAAGGCAGAGCAGAACTCCCCCACTCCAAAGCAGGGCTGGAAAGGCAACCCATAATCCAGACACTGAGGATGTCCCAGCAGAGTGCCTGTCAGGCACAACAAGGAGAGGCAAACACACACGTGGGCAAGAAAAAGAAACTCCAGAGCTGCTGCTGCTGCTCTTTTCCAGCCTGTGGCCAAGCATTCACTTCCTTCAGTATAGGTTTCTTGAGGTCAAATGTATAGAAATCCTGGAGTTCTTCGTAGCATGGTTCATTCATCTTTTCTGTTTCATTAATCGCCAGTCCCAGAGCTCAGCATTCCCTGAGGTTTGCTTACATTCCCTCTTCCTTTCTCTCTGAAGTTTACTACTTGGCAGCAGAGACACCCTCCAGGCTGCCTCTTTGGTATTTCCCACAATCACGGGGTTGAACCCTCCCCTCTGGACATTTCTCCTGCCCCTAGAAGCACTCACAAATCTAATCCCTACATTTTAGGTTAAATTGGCTGAGAAATCCTTCGCCCAGAAATATGAATAATAAAAATGTGAGATGTGATACCTACAAGCAGAACTTGATAATCTTTACAAGACACATATGAACAATTTTCAGTTCCTAACTACCATTTTTCTCAGCTTTTGAAATGCACCAAACTTGGTTCTGGTTTCATAAAGACTGAACAAGGGTTGTAAAATACAATCAAGTTAAAGGCAGCAATTAACCATAGGAACAAGTGACTTCAGAGATATTGCTGTTACCCATAAATTGAGGTATTGTTACAGGGTGAAAATGAGAAGAAAAGAGTGAAGGAGGAAAAACTCATTTAAGGCACCAGCACAAACTGACTGTGATATTCTGGGGTAATCCTGTACTTAAGCCGACTGATTTTTGTGGGTTTGATCCCACTTGACATTAAACTGATTTAAAATGCATGAGACCTTTGCACACTTTCCCCTCTAGTGCATCATGCTTGAGCAAGCCCTTTCCATCAGCTAGGGATGCAGGTGTTTGTGCACACAGTACTCAGCCTGTGCTGGAGGATGACACTTCCCTAAATTTGCTCTTCCATAAGCAGGACAACATAACTTTTCCAGCCACATGGAAAGGGAACTATTTCTTTCATGCATGATAAAAAAAAATCCTCACAGAAGCTTTGCCCACAGGATGGGGAAGAAAATTGATAGGAAAACCAAATCTAGAGCACAGAAGTCAAACCCAAAGACAACCATTGCAATCCACTAAGAGTTATCACATTCCAAGTACAACACAGGCTTGAAAACACAGCACACAGGGCGATTTGCACAGAAATTTCACTCCACATTAATGACTTGCTGGTTTGTCTCAGGTGCCAAGTACTGTGGTGTCAGGAAACAGCAAGCTTCTTGCAGGACATGGAAGAGCAACGCTTGGGACAGTTACACAAAAGCTGTGACTGTAGTCTTCAAATTGCTGACTGCAGCATGGTAGTTTAGCACCTGAAGAGGACATGATCCCCCACAGCAATCCTGCTTCCCGAGGTCAACAGGGGAAAGCTGGAAGCACCACAATGGATTAGCAGATTTTTCAGACATCAAGCTCCTCTTTACCTCACTCTCGTTATCTCCACCCCAACCTCTGATGTTTTGTTTCACATTTCCTCCTCAGTGGAGTCTCAGCTGCTGGAAGGCACACACATCTCCCACAGGAAGCTGAGGGAACAAAAGGAAATTACGTGGGAGATCTCATCAAACACCGGGGCTTCCAGCTTTCAGCTTTTAAACCACTTGTGTTGGGTTGATGATAAAAGCTCCTCTGCGCACCCACAAAGGAACACAGGCAGACATTGGAAGGGGGAAGCCCAAGTAAGGCCCTGCTGGGATGCTCTCAGGGTCATCACAGGAGTCACCAGCCCATCAAAGTCCATCTTTGCAAGTCCAGGGCAGCAGAGGGGCACAATGGCAGGCAAAAAGCCACTTAAAGACTCCAGGGAAGGGACACCTGGTTGCCTGCCAGAGCTGTTCCAGAACAACTTTAGGCCCATGTCCGGGCATACATCCCAGTGAGGTGGATACTGGCAGCAAGTCTGGATCATCTCACCTGGTTGCTTCCCAGGGCTGGGGGACACCTTATGGCATGCTGGGGAAGAACATTTTGAAATAAAATAGTCCAGCCCCAGGTGAAGATCTCCAACACAACCTCCTGACCATTACACAGTGAGACAGCAGCATTCTTATGGAGTCAGAAGTAAACAAGCACTCGCGTTGGGAATGATAAGTAATTAAAACATAGTTACAGCAAATATTTCACTTAATGTTTTAGACACATTGGTTTAAGGCACTTCTCACAAGACCCTTGTGAACCCAGATCAAAATCCCAGATAAACACTGAGTTTTTAAAAGCACAGCAGTACTTATCCATAAACTACTTTGGTGCTAAAAGACATCTTTATTTCAATCCCAGAGGGAGGTTCAAGCACTTCATCCTCCAGAATTCTACAGATCTGGCATTAAAACAGAAGTAGTATGTGGAAACCATTTTGTTGTTGTTTTCAAGCAAACTGGAATTCTGGTTTGTGATAACACATCCACATTTGCTTTCCAAACACAGCAACACTGCACATTTCAACTCATGGGCATGACTGCAAAAAAAGTCTCTTCCAGCAGGTAGAAAATGTCTCAGTATTTCTGTGCCTCTGCTCTTTCAAGATGTTTTTGAAATCAACTCTGTTTGCATTTCACACAAATATGAGAGTAACATTACAGAAATTCTTTGACATTATCAGTTTATTTATATTCATTTTATTACAAAATAAATACAAACCAAAGCATTTTTACATAAATATATTTTTAAAAAGTCTAGTACTGAGTCAATAGGGTCTGCCTAGAAGTTTTGGAGTAGCACCAACACAGAAGTCAGTTTTACAGAGAGGAAAAAGTACACCAAGAACCTAAAGGACACCTTCTCATCAAGGCTGAACAGAGGCATCTGGAGGACCAGATATTCTCAGGTAGACAGGATTGTGCCTGTTCACAAACTTCTTCAGCATCCGAAATCTTTTCAGCTGAGCTTTGGAGCCTTGGTGTGACACATATTTAAAGTATTTGCAACCTAAGGAAAGAAAAGAACCTAACACTAAGTTATACCACGATACAAGCAAGTACAAAATGCTTTCATTGTTTAAATAATATGCAAACAGCTAAGAAACTTTTCAGTAATCAAAGGTATTAAAATCATGCTCATTAGAGACATAATTGCAGCATTAAATAATCTATCCTCAACTAGCCCAGTAAACATTCTACATGTATCTAAATGACTTATCTTGCAAAACACTTTTTTCTCTTTCATTTTTGCTCTGCAAATTAGATCAGAAAGTAAAATGTCAAGAGTGTAAGGCAGCATTGATATCATACATTAATTTGTTATGCTGGATAAGGAAAATAGAGGCTCACATTGACACCAGTAAGTACTGAAATTTCATTCAAGAAAACCTGAACTGGAATGATTTTATTAGTCTTCTGGAAACAAAAGGGAGAGATCTGATTCTACTGAAAGCAGGCCAAAAAATATCCAAAGAGCTTCCAATATGAGAAACTGTTCTATGAAATGCAGAAGAAAAAGTTATAGAAAAGCTGACAATGAACAAATTGCCTATCAACCCCAGAAGTCCAAACCAGTGCACAAGCCGTTGTCTCCACACCATATTCCCATTCTCAATTTAGCAGCTGATTCTTGGCCTGAGTCTCCCCTTGGTTTTGGCAGCATTTCAAATAATACTGCTAGAGGTAATGATCTTCACCTTCTTACCAAACTGCTGATGGTTTTCATTCAAGACCCTCCCTCCTCTTTCCTGCATTACAACATCCCCATGGTCCTTAATGACCAGCTGACCCCCAGTATAGCTGACACTGCCTAGGCTGGCATCCAGCAAACAAACTCCCTGCAGTCCTCACAATATACCCTCAGGAGGGTGTTGTGCATTTTTGGAGTTATGGTTTGAAGGCCAAACAAGACAAATAGTATTGTGGCTGCTCAACAAAGCCAGATAAAACTGAATTCTAAACCACGATAAGACCAGTTGCCTCACTATTAAATATCAAATTTTCACATTCAGCTCCAAAGACAAGAATCTTTCTTAGAAGAAAGAAACTGCATTTCTTCCAGGCAGCAGATCAGCTGCATCCCATGTCATTAGGGATCCCATTAGACATTATTTCTGTTCTATGTAGTGAAAAGGAAAAAAAAAATTATACCCTTTCCCAGTAGAATTCCAGCCACCAGAGCTTTTTCATGTGAAAGGCTTTTATTTTCCTGCCAATTCCTTTTTGCCAAGTAACGGCTAAAATGGAAAGCTGGCCACCAGTCCTTCCTGGAGTTCCACTCTTGCTTGACCCAGTCAAGATGCTTCTCAGAGCTGGAAAAAAGTTAAACTAGTTACAGAAAAGGTTAAATTGTGATGGAAAGATTATTAGGAGACACTCAATGTTATAACCAGCTTACTACAAATCTCCCAAATTGCCAACATAGACACACTGATTTTATACTGAAACCAAACCACTAATATGAGCATTTTTATATAAAACTAATATTTTTTTTTAATCCCTGGCAACACTTGTGAGCATGGAAGTGAACTCCAGCAGTCTTATTAAGCCTTGGCAGTAACACATATTATGGTGTGAAGTGAAGCAAGCCTTTCACTTGCCAGTTTGTCAATAGTAATATGGAAGTTTCTCCAGGTTTGTCAACAAGTGAGTAGTATGGAGGGGTTGCTTTGTCCTAAAAAAAAAGGTTTTTGTTACTCCAGCCATACCCAAAGACTAACTTATCCCAAACAGTTATTACTGTCAGGCAATCACGCCCTTAAACCAAGCATTTCAGCAACACAAACTCCTTCCAGCCCCTCAAGGGAACCTATAAGAAACATGAAGAGGGAGTTTTTGCAAGGGTAACTAGAGACAGGACGAGGAGGAATAGCTTTAAACTGGCAAAAGACAGGTTTTAATTAGATATTAGGAAGAAATTCTTCACTCTGATGGTGAGGCCCTGGGTCTGTTTTGCCCAATATAGTATTTGGTGAGTGGTCTCTCCCTGATCTTCTCTCAACCCATGAACACTGTCATATTTTCTCTCGCCATCCAGTTGCAAGGGGAGGGATGGAGCAGCTTTGCTGGGTGCCTGGCATCCAGCCATGGTCAGCCTGCTGCACTGCTCTAGTGGGAGGTGTCCTGGCCCTTGGCAGGGGGGCTGCAACAAGATGATCTGTAAGGTCCCTTCCTACCCAAACTATTCTAGGAGTCTATAAAACTATCTGCAACAGGGAAGTGACATTCCCATACAGTGACCAAGATGCCCACTATATTTCAAGATACTCTGAAGTGGCGTATAAAAGGCAAAAATGAAGGCAAAGTTAGAGCACTGAGGGTCACTGTGTCCAGTGCCAAAAGGTGGAGACTTGACACGTTTGTTTCAACACACTGCATCAGAACTACTTACATTACAATTTGTTTCACCTGTCTTGCCAAACAGCTCCATGCTTTTGCATTTTCTTTCCAGCCAGCATAATCCAAAGCTGCAAAAATAACTTCTAGGCCCAGTCGACGTTTTTTTCTTTTCTCTGGAAAAAGAGGAGGCTGATTAATGAATTATACAGATCAGGACAAACTCATTAGTAAGGCACAAGTGAAAGACAGTTCTCCATTCTGCCCCCCTCAGATGCTGCTACTTTAAACATAAGTTATGTTTATTGGCATAAATTTCTTTAAAAACTCAAGATTGTTCTCATTAGCTATGAAAAGTTGGCAAATGTGTCACACATGAACTGAGAAAGGGAGGTTTCACACGAAAGGTCTATTTTTTTCCCCTCCCAAAGAAAAATCATGAAACGGTTTGGGTTGGAGAAAACCTTAAAAATCATCAGGTTCCAAACCTCTGCCATGGGCAGGGACACCTTCCACTAGACCAGGTTGTTCAGAGCCCCATCCATCTGGCCTGAACACTTTGAGGGATAGGGCACCCACAGCTTCTATGGGCAACCCGTGCCAGTGCCTCACCACCCTGACAATCACGAATTTCTTCCCAAAATCTCTCTTAAACCTCCCCCTGTCAGTTTAAAGCCATTAACTCTCATCATATCAGAAGAGAGAACAATCTTTATTCATGTACATTCAACCAATCTGTTGACCTGCTGGGACATATCAAGAAGACAGACAGCTTGGAATACAATTGCTCAGCATGGGAAAAAAGTAGTCTTCAAACTAGAAGACTTTTCTACCAGCTTGAAGATAATGCTCCCTTAAAGAGAAGGAAAATTTTGTTGTTTGATCGGTAACAATGAACTAAAGGATAGATCTATTCCAAGAAAAAATAAATAAATAAAACAGAGATCCCCAAAATGAATGAAGACCTTGGAATTTGGAGTAGGGTGCCTAAAAAACGGTATTTTTGAGATCCTACCTGTGCCTTACAATGGTCTGCTTTGCTCAGCCTTTAAAATGAGAAAGGCATTTGTTTACACAAGTTTGTAAATGACTGCTCATATATCCAGCTGAGAGGTTATGGTGATTGGAAGGGAGGGATTTGAGCTGGTTTTTGGGATTATTTATTAAGAAACAAAACTACTTTCAAAAGCAGAAAGAAGGATAAAAGCAGAAAGCAGGATAATCCAGAACAGTTTTCTGAAAGTAGCATAAATTAACAAAGGTAAGGACTTACTTGATTTTTGAAGCATGGTATTAAAATCTATCATTAGTTCATGTGAAGGAACAATATCATGCAAAATCTGAAAAATAAAAGACAAAACCCATATAGCTTTTGAAGACTTCTACCTGACCAAGAAAAGCACAGGCCTCAGAGCTTTGGGTGCTTTTAGTCCAGAAAATTAAGCAATCTGGTACTTTGGTGCCTTGATATAAAGAATGGATCTCTAGGTCCATTTTGCACATCTGTGACACCGTAGACAAATACCTTGATGGCTGCTGACAAACACTGCATGTGGCAAATACAACATTCTGAAGGAGCACCCCAAATCCATATCCAGTGTCCCTTTTTGTGAAGGCAATGTCATTTTCTCCCTAGGACAGTTCTAGGTCCCCTGTCCACTGCTCTGTGCATTGGATCAGTTTCTGGACTTACCAATATGATTTATCTCTGCTTTGTAAGAGACTCATGTCTAAAGCGACTGCTAAAATGCACCCAGGAGAACTTCATACAAATCTGCTACAGTTTTAAAGTCTAAACCAAACAAAACAGCCTTACAAACTGTTTTTAAACAAAACATGTTTTTAACAAAAGCACATCAGTGCCATCAAATGGCAAAGCATGGTTTGCAAGCAGTACCAAGGGCAAGGAAAGCAGGAATTTAAAAGCTTAACCCAACAAGGTCTTGTCTGCCAACAACCAGCAGACATTAACTTTTAGCTTTAATGCACAGCTCATTGAAAAAAAGCAAAGAAAGTAATTGCTAGACAGGATCAATATGTGAAAGAGCAGGCAGTTAATGATTTGTACAATACTGTAAAGATCAAACTGTAAGAGGAATCAATGCATGCTATGCACAAGACTGCTGATACAGACCTCTGGAACCATCTGAATATGTTCTCTGAACTCGCTTACTGACTTTAAGTGATATGACGTACCAGTTAAAGGCAAAACAAGAACTGGAATTCAAGGACAGTAAAGGATTCTGCTCCCTCCCACAAACTTCCCTCTAATCCTCTACTTCCCACGAAGACTACAATAGGATAAGTAATGTTACAGAGCTCAAGCAAGCTGTCAGACCACGACTGACACAGACTGTATCTCCTTAGGGATACCTACCTTCAGTGCAGATATGAGGGATTTCTTTGATTCACCCTGCCTCTTGAGGAACTGACAGAGGTAGACATGAGCATTGGGGTTAGCAGGGAACTTGGAGTTGTAGGCATATTCATTTAACACTTGGCGGGCCTCGTTGTGGTCTCCATAGAACTCCAACAACTGGAAGTTAAGTCTGTCATTAGTTTGTCAGATACAGGCAACCAAACTCTTACAACTAATTTTGGTCTGCCACAGAGCCATCCAATAGCACAGTCTGTATCTAAGGGCATATAAGATAATGCATATTGATAATTAGATACACGCCTGTCTTAATTTTACTGGCTACTCTCAGCAGAGACAAGAATTCACACACAAAAGCTACTCTAGGAGAAAATGCCTTAACATCTACTTAATTGTCAAAGGATTACCATCACTTGCTCACTGGAAAGAGATGCTGAAGGCACCTGCCATATCTCTTAAGACAGAACCTGGCAGATGCCAGCACCAATAGAAATTCTTAAGACATGCTTAGAGAAGTCGGAGCTTATCAGTACTTACAAAAAGTAAAAGATCTCTTTAAAATTATTAATTCTTAATTACAAATCCTAAGCAGATATTTAGAACAACCCAAACCAAAACACAGAGGGGCTGCATATTTGGCATCTCTAACATTTCATGTATCCAGAGAAAACAATGCCCTGCCAAAAATCAGAGAAAGTGTTTTCAGGAATTTAAACTAAAGCAGCTATGCTCCAATTTCTGCAGCACCACAAAAATAAAACATGTAAGCTGTTGGTCTGTTTCTTTTTCTTGACAATGCACAGATAAAAGTTCTTTTTGTACTCTGCTCAGGCTCTGCAGCTCTACCAGAAGTACACTGTGCTCTGTATCAAAGCCAATGACATGCACATACAAATGTGTTGCTTTTGAACCACTTTGTTTTCACACACACACACAGAAAATAATCTGCATATAGGCATCTTAATGAAAATCAGACAGGGAAACACAAAAAGAGGCCATCTGTAAAACATGCCCTTACATCCACGTAGCATTTCACAAAGATGTCCCAGACTCCAGGTATTTTAATAATCTCCTTCAAGTTCACTGCTGCCTTCCGAAAGTAACCGTGCATTTCCTGCTCGACAGCCAGGTCTGAAAACCCATCCTCATCTACCAAAACACAAAGGAAGGTCACAAAGGTATTAAACTCTGCCAGACACAGGGATCTTGAAGTGCTACACCTAAGGGACAAGCACATTTTGCTAAGCAAGGACTCCAGTCAGAGAGCTTTTAAGGAAAGACTCCTCAGTATTGAAACAAGAAATTTTCACTGTTCCTCATTCAAATTTATAATCGATTTCAACTTATGGAGCACAATGAGTAGTACTCCAAGGCAAGATGCTACCAGCACAAGGTCCATAATCCAAATTCAGCATCTGGTTTTCAGAAAAACAGACGATCTAGTGTAAGTGGTAAAACATTGCCGGTAGGTATATATAGAATGAGATATGATACATGTAGCAACTTCCACCACATCTTTTAAGGAAAGTGAAATTCAAACACAAGTGTTGACAGTTTTGCTATCACTCAACATTCCAGCAGCATTCAAGCACTTTCACACCAATTAAGCCACTGCTTTAAGGGAATGCATTCCTCTGATTATTATTTTAGGTGATGCTGGCTGGACATGGGGAGAAGGAGTTTCAGAACACCATTTCAGGGCACTTCATAAAGTGCTATTTTGACACCACTATCACTGCTGACTCAGAATTCCAGCCACACCATCACACACTGGAGTATAGCAAAGGAAAAGGTGTCATTGCAAACCATGGCATCTGCATGAGCAAGCTGAAGCTACAGCTCAATCCAAAAACCACTTACTATGCTCTAATAGGATGTTCTTCTGCTTAGACCAGCTGCAGTAGTCCAAGAGTCCCCTGTAAGCCTGAATCAGCTTCATTTCCTTATCCTGAATGGCTGTTTGCTCTCCAAACCTCCAGCTTTCTGCCAGGGACAGGTTTTGGTAGGCTTCATCTATTTGCCCATTACAGAGGAGATGAAAGACATGCTCTAAGCAGACCTGCAACCCAAACAGTCCAAACCACAGCGTTTCACACTCAAATGCAGAGATTCTCAGCAATACAGCAAGTTCTGCACACATGAGCAGAGAAAGAGGAGACTTACTGACATGCACAAAAAATATTGCCAACACAGGTAATGAAGAATTTAAATTACTTGTGTTGTCTCAAACACCTGCTTGTCTTTAACAAGTGCTGTACTTATTTCAGAAGACCTAAAACTTACCTGAGGAAACCCAACCGGGCTGCATTTGCTGATTTTTCAGAACACCTGAAAGAGGAATGTCCTACCACCCTACCAAGTTGATTTGGCATCACAAGATAAAAGCCTAAACCCTCAGCTGCAGAAAACGCTTGTATGGAACTTCTTTTGAAAACCTTTAAGAACATAATAAAAGACAGAAGCACTATCCCAAGTGAGAAACAGCCAAGGAAACCAAAACAATACAGGTTTGAATGAGCCACCACGGGGAAAAAAAACCCCTTACAGCTGTGTGACACAGGTGTGCACAACATACAGCTTTATAATCAGATTAGCTACTCAAAAAGTGAGAGGGTAATGAGGCAAAATTTAAGTACAAATATTTAATCAGGAGCACAGTGGTCAAATTAAAGACTGGAAATAAAACTTGGCAGGTAATTTCTTGAATTTACATGTCATTGGGACATGCATGAAAATGAATTTGACTGTTTCAAATCCAAATTAAAAGCCTAATTAAAGGGTTTTTAAGCACTTCTAAGGACTGAGAACATGCATCTGTGATCAAAGATACAGACCAAATTAGATAAGGTTAGGTATAAAATTACCTTCAAATATCACGCAATTGGTAAGTCAAATGTTGCGTTTGAGGTTTTTTGATGCTAATGTCAGTAGTACATTTCAAAAGAGATTTGGACATTAATATTCAAATAAGTGTTCAGGTAAATGTGAAAAATCATCAGGGCTGCTTTAAGTACACTCACCTTCAAGTACCTTTTTACTCCTAAAGTTTTCATTTGCTCCATGAAACAGTTGAACTCTTTCATGCTGCTTTGGGAATGATGCCACAGAATTTCAGTGCCTATTCTCCAAATCATCTATTAATGGGGAGAAAGAAAATCAAAACCAACCTTAGTACAAAAATGGCAACAGACACCATATATGCAGTCTTACTAAACTTATAGTTACTGTAGGACATAAAAACTGTACATTTGAACCGCAAATAAAAAATACCACAAAGCATTAGCTACTGCTATTGTAACCTATCTACTCATCCAGTAGGACTTTTAGAGTCATTCAGTGGGTGGTTCAGAATTGCTCATTACAAATGCAGCACTCCAGAAGAGCTTATGAAAACTGTATGCCAGAGGGTTCCTCCTCCCTGCACTGAAATTTATGTTCTTCTTTGATATAACCCCACTAAGACACCAAGTAGACACAACTCTTTGAACTTAACAGCAAAGGTTATTTCCAAGTTGATGCAGCTCCCCAGCTGCATGCACTTGTTTCCAAGGTCTGAAAGCCAGCCATATTCAAGTACTCCATTTATTTAAAAGCTCTGATCCTTTTCCTTCCACCTGCTTCCATCTCAACACCTGCAAGGATATTTACAGCTACTGGAAGAGCTGGTAACAACCTAAATAAGCCACCAACTTGCAAACAGATTCTGACTGATGGCATGCCAGAACCAAACACATTTACTGCTTTTCCATTTTAGAAGACTACTTGGACTTTTCATAGATACACTGCTGATGGAGTGAACTTATACCAAGCCAAGTTTTCTCCTGTTGTGTCAAGGATTTATTTTAAAATCAAGCCTGTGATTAGCTAATTTAGACAGATGTTGGTCCTGAAGTATACAGATGCTGCTTTGCAAGTTTTTTTCAACTGCAAAAGAACCCAGATAAGCAACACGGGCTTACCTCTGATGGACCAATGTGTTCTCTGGAATAGTCCTTCTCTAGTGACTCGGCATAGCAGGTCAGGAACTCTGCAGCCCTTTGCCACTGCTTTTGGAGCAAGGCATCCTGAATGTAACTTAAACATGCTTCTTTGCTCTTCTTGAAGTTTAACTTGTGTTCATTGGAAGATACTAAACAAACAAACAAAAACAAACAAACAAAAACCAACTGAGCCCACAGCTGTCACAGCCCATATTCAGACAGCCACATGCTCTCCATTTCAGCGTCTTTCTTGCGTGGACGCTACAGAGAGTCATCTTAAGCTCTGTGGTTTTGAAGACAAACATACCCAGACTATGGGAAAAGCTGGAAATGTGATATGAAATGTCATTTTCCATAAGCAGCAAACAACTGTGCTTGAAATTTTCATTCATCTGAAACAGTGAAGAGCCAATTACGTCACACTACTGCCCTACTAGAATCAGGGAGCCCTTGTGCTTTGATAACTTCACAGAACATTTTGTCATATTTTGGGGACTACTCTCGTCACTAATCTCTAACCATCACCTAAGTTTGAGATCCCACAGTGCTGCAGATTTGCACGCACACAAACAAACAGACCATTCCAGTACCAAAGGCTAAACAATTCCCACAAAGATAAATGTAGAGAACAATTCTCATTTGAGTACAAGGCTGCAAAGAGGCCACTTGGCCTTTTTACATCAACAGTAGCTCTATTTATACTGAAACCAGCATGAAACTGAAACTTAATTCCCATTAAGTCTGTTTAAAGCTCACAGCTGTATGACCCTACAACACTGCTCATCCATAAAAAGCCACCTGAAGAGCTCACCAAGACACCTCCTACCAGGATGCTGTAAGCACAGGAACAACTCAAACAATGGCTAAGTCAGACAGAACCATTAGGGCTGGAGATCATCCAGTCCAAACCCCTGCCAAGGCAGGGTCATCTGGAGCAGGTGACACAGGAACGTGTCCAGGCAGGATTTGAAAGTCTCCAGAGAGGGAGACTCCACAAACTCCCTGGGCAGCTGTTCCAGTGCTCTGCCACCCTCAATGTAAAGATATCCCTCATGCTGAGGTGAAATTTCTTGTGCCTTAGTTTATGGCCACTGCACCATGTTCTGTTGCCGGGCACCACTGAAAAGTCTGGCATCATGCCCTTGGCACCTGCCTTTGAATTTGTATGCATTAATGAAATCCCCTCGCAGTCTTCTCCAGACTAAAGAGGCCCAGTTCCCTCGGTCTCTCACAAGAGATGTTCCAGACTCCAAATCATCCTTGGTGCCCTCCGCTGGACTCTCTCCAGCAGCTCCATGTTTCTCCTGTCCAGAGGAGCCCAGACCTGGGCACAGCACGCCAGACGTGCATCACCAGAGCTGAGTGGAGGGGCAGGATCACCTCCCTCGACCTGCTGGCAATGCTCTTCCCAATGATACTATGGGCCCTCCTGCCCGCAAGGGCACACCGCCGGCTCGTAACATAACTACGGTTATTTCGAACCGCTTTCCCGGCGCTAGCGGACGATTTGGCGGATGGAAGCTGAAACCGTGCCACCATTCGCACGGCAGCACGATGGAGTTCATACAGACAACGCACACACGCTCCGCCCTTACCTGGCTGCGGCGGCAGGAGGGGCAGGAGCAGCGGCGGCTGCAAGGGCGCCTGAGCGGCGGGGCTCCTCCTCCTCCTCCTTCTCTTCCCCACCACCGCCGGAGCCTCCTTATCATCCTCCTCCAGGAAGATGTCCATGGCGCCGCGGGCAGCCGGGCTCTGACCTCACCTTGCCGCTCAGGGGGCGGGAGGCGCCGGCCGAGCCGAACGCGGGGGGTCAGCCGAGGCCGGGCCGCCCCCTCACGGCGGCACTTCCCCGCAGGAGCCGGGGACGGGAGATCCCGGCAGGCGCGGGGCGGGGACGGCGCCTGCGCCTGCGCATGCGCGCTGAGGGGCGGGCGGTGCGGCCGCCATGAGGCCGGAAGGGGCCCCGGTACCGGTTCCCTGTTTCCGTCTGCGTGAGGGAGGAGGGAAATGAGCTATGCCGAATCAAGGGTGGAGCATGGAGGGTAGCTGGGTAGCGTGGTGTGTGCAGCGGTGTGGCAGAGAGGTGTTTATTTCTAGGTGTTCCACAATCAGAGCGAGATAGAACCGTGGCTAACGCACAGGTTACTCTAAAAGTAAATTAGCGAGCTCCTCCTGTCTCTATTTCCATTCACTGTATCGCTACATTCCTGTTCCTTTGTAAGTCATAAGGTTCCACAGAAGGAAAAGGTTCCGAATCAAAATTCTGTGCATTGTAGAGCAATAATGTTGCCTGTGCTTCCGCAGAGTACCTGGATTTTGGGAATCCATCTACCTTAGCCGCAGCATCTGGTTTATACAAATTTGTGCTGGGATTGTTTCTTTAAACCACTTTGGAACTGAGTTTGCCCTGGACTGTTTCGATGTGTGTAAAGTCCAGTTTACCTCGTAAGATCTCTCAGAGTTTTGGTTTGTGGGTGTTGTTTTTTGTGGGGTTTTTTTGTTTGTTTGTTTGTTTTTTGTTTTGTTTTGTTTTGTTTTGTTTTTTTGTTTTTTTCAGAACTGCTCTGGCATGGGAGGGTAAGTAATAAACAGGTTCAGATTAAAGGTTCGTGTGATGCAGTGTCCTGGTTCAGCTATGATCAATAACCAGTGTTGGGAATAGTGCAAAGCAGAACAGTTTTTTGCAGCGTTTAAACACTTAAACCTTAATATCTTATGTTAATATGGTATTTAATAAATTAATGTGGAGTAACAAAAATCTCTCTTTGCTTTTTCTTTATTTTTAATACTGTGTTCTTCCCATAAAGGCCAACATTTCAGTTCATAAATATTGTTATTAATGGATAATTAACTTGGCTGATGACAATAAACTGTTACACAGCACCACATCTTTATCACTGCCATCTTCTTTGACTGTCCTTCATAATTTCTACCTTGTGAGTGCCTCAGTGATCAGTGGTGTTCCCCAGGTTTGATGTCACTTCCTACAACACTCCTGATCTTCTGTTAGTTCATTATGCTAATTTCAGATTCCAACTTAAACCCCCCCCCCTCCCTTTTTTTTAAGTTTGCATGCAAGGACATTTACTTTTGGCTTTTAATTTTTATTTTCCTGTGTCATACATAAGTGTTTCCTGATCCCTTAGGTAAACTTAGCCAACTGATCTTGTTAATGGGTATCAGCAACTTGAGTAGATATTTTGGTGCAGAAGACATAGGAGAACTGCTTTGTAAGAGTAGATGAATGTTAGATACCTCATGTACTGTGGGACTTCATTCATATCTGAGTAGTGTTTCCAAGATTGGGGCTGAAGACTGGAAGGAAGTTTTGCCTGAAATATCTTAATTGAACCAAGTGAAATTTTTTTTTTTCTTTCACACATTGAGGAAAGCTGGGTATGTTAATAAGATATGTAATGTAATAACGATATGTAATAATGTGTATTATTACCCTGAAATACTTGACAGTTGCAGTGGGTAAACTTGTGTATATATATCGACGGCAAGCTACTCATTATGGCACAATAAAGGCAGTGAATTATACAAGAAGTATGTGATCTTGTTTTTCTTCACATCTCCCTTCCTTGCCCTTGTCTTTACCACACACACCATTACCTTTTATCTTGGTCTTTAATAAAGAAAAGCTTGATAATTTTTACTGATGGAAAATAACCAAAGAGCTCTTTCTTCACAAGAAATTGGACCTAATAATGTGGGCATTACACAACAGGAAATACTAATGCTGAGGAAATAATGCATATCTTTAATACAGTTATCATAAAATGTGACTTGAATGTATTTACTTCCATATTGTAAATTGTGGCAAACTTCTAGATTTTCTGAGTTAGGCTTTCTTAGAGTTTTTAATCAGCCAATATCAGTGATGGCAAATAGGTATCACCTCATTTTCTAAGATGTGAAATACAAAAATGTCAACAAAATTGCAGGAGAGCTACAGCCACTGTACTGCATTAGGCCTGGAGAACTCTCATACATGAGCAGTGGGTGAATGAACCATTGCATTCCTGCAGCATGTGGGTCCTGGGAATACACAGGACTCTAAGAAATGCCAGGGTGTCCTTGGGATGCTGGGCAAAGAGGTACCAATACCTGTTTCTACACTGACACTTTTTCATAGTGTGATTAAAATATTAAACTGCTCTAGGTGGGGGCTGAAAATGAAACACGTATTTTTCAGGGATAACAGAGGAGTAACTAAGCCTGGATCTAAGGCCTTGTACAATGAGACTGTGGAAAACAAAGTCTGGAGTGAAAATCAATAAGCGTGAGGATGCAAGAGGAACATATCCAATTAGCAACAGTGATTGCTAACTCTTGAGATGTAGCATTTAAACGGGCTCTTAAAAAGCTCTTGAAAAAACCCTCAGCTGCTTTGACAAGCACAGAAAAAAAATTATTATTCACCTTGACTATCAGTTCTGTGAGTGTCTATTCATTTTGGGAGTAGCTTCAGAATTTGCTCTGGAAAGTAGAAGAAAAACCTGAAAAAAAAATTGGTGATTTGATTCACCAGCAAAAGGATTCCCTTATGTCACTTGTCCTTTCTCAGCTGTATCTTTTATTCTCTTTGTCTACTCAGGCTATTGTGCTGAACGAATAACATGGGCCTGAAAAAGAGAAAGGGAAATTTTGTTCATCTGCATTGTGACTTCTGCTGTCATTTTGCCATTTTAGATCTCTAAGGCAATATTAAGGTGATGGATATGACAAAGAGGCCATTGCCTTGTGAGTAGCACATCTTTTGGCTTGCAAATACTCAGCAGTTAAAACGTACCAGCAAGTGGAAGCTTTGGCTACAGCAGGGCAAGGGCAGGCCTGTCGGGGAACCCTGCGCTTTCGGCTGCTCGCTGTGAAACCCAGCACTTTCCCCAGCGGCATCACGGGCGAATGAACTCCTCCGCCCGCTGCACCGCAGGTGTAACCTCAAACTCTCGGAGGTCATCGGGGAAGCGGCGGCTGCTCCTCTCCGGAAGAAATAAGAACTGCTCGGCGGGGCAGGAGGGAAAGCAGCCAAGTACATGTTCGGATCTGTCGTGTCCTTACAGGGCGGCACCTACACCCTGTTGTTACTCCAGCGATCCTCAGCTAGAGAAACCCCCACACATAAGGGGCAGGACCTTCCTAATTTTCTGGCCTGCGAAGCGGGAAAAGTAGCCGGACTCCTGCTCGGGGCAGCGGCCAGGGATGCTGCCTCCTNCCGCCGGGCCCGGCCTGGGCCGCCGCTTCGCCGAGCGCAAGCGCTGCGCCGACCTCGAGTGCAGCAGTGAGTGGGGGCGGCGGGCACGGCCCCGGCAAGGGGGTTGTGGGCTAAGATACCTCCCGGAGGCTCTTCCCAAAGCCCTCTCCTTTCACCGGCTCTGGCACGGAAACTGGGGAGAATCGGGGAAACGGGAACGCGGCCCCCACGCGCGCCGTCCCTCTCTCCTCGGCCAAGTTTTCAGATCCCCGCAGCTCCGTAGTTTTTTTGTTGGTTTTGGGGGTTTTTTGTTTGTTTGTTTGGTTGGTTTTTGGTGTGGGTTTTTTTTTTTTTTTCCCATGCAAACCCCTCTAGTGATAAACCGCTGGGTGTTCTTTGGGATAATTTCAGGACCGATTCGCTGGCACACAGATGTCCCATTTCTGATTTAACATCAATAATTAGCTTCATAGCGCACTCATGATGTTCTCCAGTGCTTTGTCAAACCCTTGTCTTGACTAGAATGCTTGCTTTTCTTTTCTAGCTATAACTTGCCTTTTTTTAAAAAAATTTATTTTTTTTAGCTATAACTTGGCTTGTTTGTATTAATTATAGCTAAAAATTTCTTAGTTGTACTTTCAATTTAGTTCTTATCTCTTGACCCAGTCTGGAAAATATCAAAGCGGTGCATGGGAGGAGGTCTTGTTTACTGCCAGTTAGCAAAGACACTCTTCATGTAAATTATTTTTTAAGTCATACTCTTCTCTTTGTTTTCTTTGGACAGTGTTAATGTGCAGAGGGAAGGCCATGCGGGATTTTAAAGGTCCGGATTGTCGCTTTGTAAATTTTAAGAAGGGAGAAGCAGTGTATGTATATTATAAACTAATAGGAGAATCAACTGAGCTTTGGGCTGGAAGTGTAAGTACTGTGAGCATTTCTTCTTTTTCCTCTTCTTGGTAATCTGTTTTAATTCCTTTTGCCTTTAAGAGAATGCTTGGAGTTTTGAATATGGCTAAAGAACACAGTGAATGCTGCCTTGTCATGAGGCTGGTGGGAACTGGGATGAGGTTTGATCAAACCTGAGTGCTGTGAAAAATGAGCAACACTAATGTGTCTGAACACTGTTAGAAAATTGTCTTTGTGTTGAAAACCTCCTATTGCAGCAGTGTCAGTGGTGGTGGCCGCAGGCCTACCTGGACGCTGAGCCTCCCTTCCCACTTAGGGAGGCTTAAGCCTGTGCATATGTTCTCCCATGATGTGGTCTCAAGCTGCACTCTGTAATCCTTCTGAAGATCGCTGCATGTGCATGTTTTAATTGTGTTTCTCATCCTAATATTCATCCACCTTCTTCCCCTTCTTAGCTAAGCTGCATGCAGAGTTGGAGGAAAAATAAGTAGTAAAACTAGAAAGGATTAAGGTAAATTTGATTTCTAAACGCTCTGCCTCTCCCAGCTGTGCTGTAGCAGCTTGCAGAGTAGTGGCCTTGTCTGAGTCAGCGTCCTTAGACAATCTTAGAGACTTCTACTAATAGAGAAGGAACATCCCCATACTTGCAGTTACTTCACAGAAAGCACCTCTCGACTTTCATAAGCATCCTATTTGCCTGGCAGAGGCAGAACTGAGATACCACAGAGGAAGAGCAGTTTTTGTGAGCTTCCCTTGAAAATGTTGGCAATCCAGAGGTTGCTTCCTCCCCATGTTTCCCCTACATCCTTTTTAGTGTCCAAATCATTTACTTCAATCTCCTTTCTTATTCTGGTCTTCTACAAAGGATAAACAATTTTGACAGTGGTGTAGGGTGCTCGAAACCACACCTGGGTGTTGACTGTGGGACCAGTGGTTTAGTGAAAATCAGGATGTATCACTTTCTGTAACCACTTCAGCCTGTGTGTGGACAGCCAAGCTCTCAGTAGGAGCTGAATCCAATTAGAAGGATAGGAAAGTTAATAGAAAAACTGCAGCACGTGGTTAAAGAAGAGTTAATAATTCTGTCATGCTGGTAATTCCCTTCTGACATGTACTGTACCATAAATAATCTGAGTAATTAGCTGGTACAGGTTTCCAGGGCTGCCAGTTCTCAAGATGCGAAGTAGCAGCATGGGGCCAATTTTGCACCTTCTAACAAGGCAATGTAGGCTGCAAGATCAGACAGCAGGTTAAGGTAACTGCTGAGTTAATATTCTGTTTAATTATTCACTGATAGGCAGCTCATGCAACAGTTAGTTGTGTCTCCAAATTAAGAGGATGTTTGCTTTGAGTTGAACAAGTAAGAGCTGCAGTTGGCACGTTGGAAAGAATTGCAAAGCTCCATTTTATTTGTTGTCATTTTTCAACTGTGTTAAACGATTTTCAGTGCTCCTTTTAGGGCAGTGCTGCCAGACTGATTCCTTTTGGTTGATGGCTCTAACCTTTATTTTTTTTATTCCTCTTTGATTGACTGCTGCTGCATTAATCATAACACTGCAACAACCAGCATGGAAGCAGCTGCAGCGGGGTCAGAGGTGCCTGCCTTTGCATTCTGAGTAGGGCACTGGCACGGCTGCCCCTGTCCCTGACTCACAGATAGCACTGGGGTCTCTCTCCTGCAGTGTGACTTTCTGTGTCAGATTTGGCTGGGCAGCCTGATTGCACATGCCAGGTTTGGCTGGGCTTGATTTATGTAGGCCAGCTGTGCCTGCTGTGTGAAGTCTTGGAGCCAGGGGCAAGCTGTTGCTTGCAAATTAAAACCAGGCTACCCAGTGAGGTCTGCCATCAAAAGAATTCCAATGGAAGGCATGTTACCTTCTGCCATGGCCCTTTTGGGATCTCATTGCGTGACTTCATGGGGGCTTTGTGTGCATCATTTGATCCCATCCATGCACCCTACTGCCTTTTTCCATTCCCCAAAGATTTTTTTGGAAAGTATTTATTAGGGGAGAATAGAAGCTACGAAATCAAGGGCTAGCTGGAGTTCTAATTGTCAGGTGTGAGTGGAGGCCAGGGGAATGTGTATATGAGAAGCTTCAACTAATGCAATCTGGGGCTTATTTCAAACAAGTTGTAAATACAGATTCTAATTCCAAAATCACTTTGAAGGAGCCAGGAGAAATACAATAGTATTTCTGACCTGAAAGGAGATGATCTGATAAGAAGAGCCTTTCACCAAGGCTGAAAAATCTATAGCAGTTGGGACTGGGCTTTATTTGCCTTTACTTTTCTAATTCACTCCACCCTTTTCAAGCCATTGTTGATTTTTTTTTTTCCCTGTGCCAGCAAACATGTTGTATTTTGGCAAAATAGCTCCTTTATTTTGTGATGCTAGTCTTGAATACTAAATTGCTTACAGAGCACGCTGTATGTTCACTGGGTATTTTGCATGTGAAAAAATTCTGGAACCCAGCTGTAATATATTTTCTATACATTGTATGGTCTGTAGTTTTTAGCAGAGCTCTCTCAACCTCAATAGTAAAGCAAAGCCAAATGCTTGGAAAATACACTATGACCATTATTTAATAGTCATTTTATGTTATGAGTTCCATTAATATATCAGTTGCAGGAAAATGCTTAAATTTTTTTTCTCCCAAAGCCAAAAGATAGAGCCTATCAGGTGCTCTCATTGTCCTCTGCACAGTGTCCTGCTGTATATCAGTCTCCTCCTCAGCATCAATCTTGTGTTGCTTACACCATCAAGTTGTTGTATAGACGCCTGTGCACTTTTCTTGTACTCTGCCCTCACTTTAGCAGGGTCCAGAACTCCAAAAGTGCTTCAGATTATTCCAAGTTCAACTTAGTGCTTTTTTACAAAACATTTTGTCAAAGACACTTTAAGATTGTTATTTTATCTTATGGCAAAGGGATGAACTTAATACCTTTGATTCCAGTTTAAGAAAGCCATATGTGGCCTCATATTACAAGAAATGGACTTAACTGCAGATTGTGGCTTCCTTGTGTTGTTGTTTTTGTTTGGTTTTAAACCTCGTACATAGGTTAGTAAAATGAAGAAGGGTGGATAAAATTAAGTTAAACAGGAAGAGGATATTTCTGGAGGATCCAGAGGGTCAGGGCAATACTGTGTTTTCTTAACACTGCCAATGCTCAGCAGGCGCAAACCAACTCTTCTTTGCCCTGTGTTCTGAAGTTCTAGTTACCTGTGATGCCTGTGCTTTAGGGATGTGGGCTTTAAGATTAAAAAGCTTTGAACATCATCTTCCCCAGCTGGCTGTTTTCTGATAGGTGGTGTGAGGGTGTGGCTTCTTGGTCAGTGAATCTGTAGCAGCTGCCTGTGGCATGTGGGCACCAGGGGAGTCAGATGCTGTACACACAGCCACGTGTTTTATCCCTGCACAACTTTTTAGCTGGGAAGAGAGTGGATATTTCTCCCTTACACACTTGGCATTGTTAGTGCCTTTCCTCTGTCGTGTCCGTAGAGAATGAATGTTTCCTTTGTTTGCACAATGAGGCATTTTTTTTTCCCTTACAAGAGAGGACTTGTAAGGAGAGAAGTAGATGAAATTTTGGGCAGACAGATTCCATATGGCTTATAAACCACAGAAGTGGCAAACTGGGTCACTGCAGAGGACTTGTATGGTCAGCAGCTTGGATTGCAATAAAGGAGTTTCAAATTATAATCAGTGATGCCTGATTATAATGGTTGTCACAGAGATTAGACTGTAAAGAGACTTTGAAGTTCCAACTTTTGTTTTCAGAAATATTAAAAACCAGAGTAGAAGTTTAGAGACAGAAATAAGCCAATTTACAACTCTAGTGTACCACACAAAGACAAGCTTTTGATTTGACTTGTCTAAATGAATTTCCTGTTCCCATTGATAGTTCCTAATAATAAACTTGCATACATGATCTGTTTTTCAGTGAGAGAGCATGTGTGTTTACAAAAGGTGGGGAGGGAACAGTTTGGGGTTTCTTAACACATGGGTAACTAACTTCAGAGATGTCAACTATGGAAGGTAAGATCTTAATGAGAGGTAGTTTAAAAAGTCCTGTAATGTATCAGTGCTTGCTTTGCTTGTATATCAAAACAAACACCTCCAAAAATTATTAGTACATATTATTTACTAGATACTAATTTCTTCTTCTTTTCTTTATTTTTTTTTGTACTAATGTAAATCCAGAGAGCTTCCAGCAAGGTTGACCTGTTTCCATGCTATCAGTATAATAATATATCTGTGTATCCCTAATATTTGATACCCAGTTTCTTTTTTAATTTGATCTTTAGCTGAGCGTTCTCTCCACACAAACTCTTAAAGAAAATTGGCAATTTTCTTCTTTCTCCAAACAAATGATTGAGGAAGTGACCAACCTTTTTTCCCCCACCCCCAGATATTCTGGTTGTCTAGGAACTCTGTACCTTTCTAGGTGTTTCCACCAGGCTCTAATTACCTGAATTATCTAATCAGTGTAGTGTTTGCATGCTATTAATACTGGCTTCTTGACAGCTGTTGTCAGAACTCTCAAGTAAGAGCATTACTCTGTGTAGATCTTATCTGATGAGTGATAAGAGACATTCTTGTATCCCACTGTTTGCCTTGCCTTAGCACATTGAAAATCACCACTCTGTGACTGATTTTTGCTTGTGTCAGGCACTGAAGAGTAACAATGCATTTGCACAGGGGGGTATATTTTCCACACAGGTTTTAAATTTATTAGTACATCCAGTACAATTTGGCATTTCCCTACAATCTGCATTAAGAATTTTTTTTTCCATAAGTTACAAAGTGTGCATATTTTGGGCTATAATATCGTGCGTGGATATAAATCTTATTAGTCAAAGATCCTCTTCTGCTTGCTACTTGAGAAAATCCTTGAGGTGTGTGGGGTGCCTCTGGTGCCTGCACAGTAGTGCTTAAAACACATGAGCTAGAAAGAAGGCCTGGGCTTTATTCCCAGCTCTCCTAATAATTTGTTATTAGTCAGGCTTTAAAGCATGCACAGTAAAACTTAAACCAATTTCACAAGACTATTGTGAAATGTAAGTATAAAACCTCAGTGAAAACTCTTGCATAAACAAGGCATCACTCATCTTTTATTCACTGTATTAAACTTCATTTAGAATACTTGAGAGTCAGTTCAACATATTTTCTACTGGTGTATACAATTTTTGACATAGTCATGTCACTTCTAAACCTTCTTTACTGATTTTTGTGTGTTTATGTTTGTTTTTTGGCAGGTTGGAAGTGATTTCGGATATTTTCCAAAGGATTTACTTGAAATAAATCATAACTATTCCAATGAGGAGCTAGAATTACCAACAGATGTAAGTCTTACTTGTTCTATTTTCTTTTTCAGTTGGGTTTTTACTGTTTCTTACCTTGGCATTCAGTAAAATTTCCAAGAAAGAAATTGGGAATGCTAGTGATTTTTAGTAACTTTTTGTTAGTAAGCAGCCACAGATGTGCAGAGGTGCACATGTATGTGGGTGGAGTGGAATGTTTGTGCAGCTCTGTATGTGGATGGGTGTGAAAGCATCAGCTCAAAATGTGGGTGTTGATCTTTCTTATCTCAAATCTTATGGTTTTCTTTTTAAGAAATCTGTTTGAATTGAGCTCCGTAAGTCCTGCTAGCTGGCTTGTGCATAGGTCTTCTGGTGTGTAATCAAAATGGCTTCTTTTCCCAAACTTTCCAAGTTTAAAGTACTGTCAGAAACAAAGAAAACTGGGTACACTCAGCCCTTTGATTCTAGAATTGGTCCTGCAGCCCTTTCACACATGACTGGCTTTCATGCACTAATAGCAGCAACTCCAGAGTAGTGTCAGTGAAGCCTTTTTGAGGCTGTAGCTTTAGGCATTCTTGCAGCACAGAAAGCCCAGTGAATCCTGGGCTGCATCCAAAGCAGCATGGCCAGCAGGGCAAGGGAGAGGATTCTGTCCCTCTGCTCTGTGCTGGTGAGACCTCACCTGCAGTGCTGCATCAGCTCTGGGGGCCCCAGCACAGGAAGGACCCCAGCCTCTTGGAGTGAGTCCAGAGGAGGCCACCGAGCGGATTTGAGGGATGGAGCACCTTTCCTGTGAGGAAGGGCTGAAAGATGTGGGATTGTTTAGCCTGGAGAAGAGAAGGCCTCAAGAGAGGCCTATTTGCAGCCTTTCCAGTACCTGAAGGGAGCCTACAAGAAAGATGGAGAGGGACTTCTTAGAAGGGCATGTAGTGACAGGGCAAGGGGGAACAACTTCAAACTGAAGGAGAGCAAGTTTAGATTAGATATTAGGAAGAAATTCTTTTGAGGCACTGAAAGAAGTTGCCCAGAGAAGTTGTGGGTGCCCCATCCCACGAGATGACCAAGGGCAGTTTGGATGGGGCTTTGAGCAATCTGGTCTAGTGGAAGTTGTCCCTGCCCATGGCAGTGGGTTGAATGAGATGACCTTTAAACCCCTTTGAACCCAAGGCCCTTCTGTGGTTCTGTGAAATTGTGTTCAGTGTCTTGCACTGCTATTTATTTTTCACAAGTTGCGTGACAGGGAGCTCCTGCTTGGAAGACTTGGTCCTTTAAGGGGACACCAATTAACAGATGTTGAGACACACAAGCTTAGCAACATTTGCTTTTTCTGTTCACTGGCATTCAGCAATAGACTTGTTCTTCATTCAGGACATATGGTGATGAGTGCAGTGTAATACTGCCAGCTCCATTGCTGCCTTACACTTTGTTCCTGCAAAACCTTTTTATGTAGGTTTTTCTGAGTCCTTGGGCAAAACCTCCACTGATTTCAAAGAGAGTTTTGGTTAAGGACTCAAGGGGTTAATTCTGTGTGATTAACATAATTTGCTGCTGCATCTCTCTTTAAGTAGGCAAACGTTTTTGGTCTCATCACTGTTATAAAGAAAATAATTTTTTTTGACTGCATATTTTTTTCATTTCAGGAAACGGACTTTGTTTGCTTTGATGGAGGAAGGGATGATTTTGATAATTATAATGTAGATGAACTTCTGAAGTCATTGCAAGAGACAATAGCAAATGAAGGGGAAACTGAATCAGGTGATCCAGGGACAAAACCAGCTGAAGGAATTGAGAAGGATAAGGAGAATGAACAGACTGATAGAGGAAAGTCCCTTGGTGCTTTGGAGACAGACAATCTTGAGCAAAGTGTTGAAGAAGAAAAAGAAAGCCTTGTCTTGACAGACAACGTTGACAATTCTCTTACAGAAGGAACTGAAAATACTGGGGGAGACTCCAGTGTCAATAGTCACAAAGAAAACTCTCAGGGAGACCAAATTGCACATGAGCACTTGAAAGGAATGCTACATGGGAAATTAAAAGGGCTAGAAAGTGAAAATACCAAAAACACTAGTATTCCTCAGGGTGAAACCAGCCAACTTCACCAAGAGAATGAAGAAGTCAATGCCTATACACTTTTAAACAGAGAGCTCTCTGTGAACTTAAAAACGAAATTTGGCTCAACTGCTGATGCTGTTGTATCAGATGATGAAGTGACTCGCCTTGTTACATCACTGGAAGATGATTTAAATGAAGATTTGAGCATTCATCCTCACAATGAAGAGGAGGAGCCAGAGTTTGCAGATCAGTCTGCAGAAATCTCTTTGCTGTCCTTTACGGCAGAGGATGAAATTACATCCCCTGTGGATTTAGAAGATGATGGAAACTATGATGTTGAGTCACAAAATCATGAACCTGATGAAGAGGCAAAGGGTGCTACGAAGCTAAATAACCAAAGAGAAAATTGGGAGGAACCCGATTCAGATGCATTAATTCTTAAAGATGCCTTCAGTAAGAGCAAGAAGTCAGGTGACAGTGTAAGTGTAGACAGGTCTGAATCTAAACAAACAAAAGCAAAACAGGATGAGGTGGTGCTAGTTAGTAAAAGAGAAGCACCAGCAAGAACTCAGCCTGAGGATCTCTCCAAAGAACCCCCTGGAAAGGAACCTGTGGGTACAGGTGATCTGGGTTCAAAAGAAAAAGCCAACAAAACTGATCAGTTGGAAGAGCAGCTCAGTGATGGAACTGAGTCCCATTCTGCAGCACTGAAAGGTACAGCTGTGCCTGATCCTCATGCTTTGCCTAGTCCAGGCAATGCTCTGGAGTCCAAATCATTTCTTAAAAACAAGGAAGATGCTTCAGAATCATCTGATGATGTTATGCACAAAAGTCCTGAAAGAGTTCCACTTGCTCCAATAGAGAAAAGTGAGAAACAGTTTGAGGATGGTACCTCAGAAGAGTCCTTGGAAAGTGATTTAAAGCACAAAAGATCATGGGAGAAAACAATGGAAAAGGGAGAAGCCGAGAACAAGCCTCCAGTTGATGTTCCAGCCAAACCAGTGGAAGAGGTAAAAAATGCGTCTCAAGGTGACCTAGGAGATGCTGATCTCTTGAGACAGAAAGTAGAGCGTGGAGTGCCCCCTGTGGAGAAAGAACTTCACAGACATGAAGAAGATTTAAAACAAGCAGGGAAAATTGATCATGAAAATAAAAATCCTGTCTCTTCTAACAAAGAACTGGAAATAAAAAAGAGAAACATGAAAGAAACCCCTGCAGGGGAAGAAGAGCCAAGCTATAGTGGAGCTGTTGAGCAACCTAAGCCATGGGAAAATGAGACTGAGTATTCAGAGGCAGATGTGAATGAAAACCTTTCGAGAAAACCTGGCAAGATGCCAGTGTTTAAAGAAAGCACTGAGAAAAGTTTCCTTGAAGAAGAATCAAAAAGTACCATGCAGAACACTAATACTGAGAATCTTAGTCAGCAAGGAACTGCTCATCCTGTGGATGCAGGATCAGACAGAAATCTTGGAAAAGATTTGGCTAAAGAAACAACACAAAGAGCAGAATTGCAATCTGAAGAGCCGGATGCTGAAGATGACCCTGACCTCAAACAAGCAGACGATGAGCTACTGGAAGATGAGAATGCAGCAAGTGCAAAGCTGTCACAAGCAAGGGCTGCAAATGTCCAGAGTAATACACTAGGTGGTGAAAATACAAATCCTGAATTAGGAGGACTAAGTGACGCTGTTTCAGGAACCCCAAATCCTACTTACAAAACAGGAGAGGAAACAAACTCATTCTCTCAGGAGGATAAAATAATCAGCATGCAAAATGCAAGCAAGACTGGGAACAAAGAAGTTGATGTATCTGTGAGAAAAGATGCTAAATTGTTTGAGATGCAGCCTGTCATGGAAACCGATGAGAAGTCTTCTGAACCTGAGGAATCATCAGCTGTGGAAGAACATAATTTCCAATCTCCTCACACAGGAGACAGCAATGACTTTGACCAAAGGAAAGATCATCTCCCAGAGGGCGTTTCACGGGAAGACTCAAAAGATGTGCAAAATTCAGAGCACATGAGAAATGACCACCAGCAAGCTACACATGTCCCCAGCCCTGCTGACAGCTCAGAAGCCACCAGTGACACTGTAACAGACTTCAGTGAGTCTGTGAAGCGGCTCTCAATAATGAGAGAGTTCCTTGATGAAAAGCGCGTGATGCGCCTACAGAAGTACCTTGGGCTCCAACACGTGGTCAGGATTGAAGCCATGTTCCACGACATGAAGGTGGAGATGGAGCTTGCTCGGAAGGCGAGCCAGAATAACGAAGATCTAGAGAAAGCTCTGGATGAGATACTGGAGTTTTCAGAATCGAGCATTATGGATGTTGTAGGAAATGTTCTGGATTCCAGGGCGGCAGAAAATAAGGAGGAAGTGGTGAAGGAGATGGATTTGTATGATGAGGAGAGTGCACTGATGGATGATATTCAAGAATTAATATATTCGTTAAGGAGTAAATACTCATCTGCTGGTGAGAGTGTCCCACTTGCTTCTCCTCCAGAACAGGAAGATGGTCAGCTGCACATTCAAGGTAGGATGTTAAATCAGTTAATAAATAGATGAAATGGAAGTAAAACCCTGTCCCAAGCAACACTAACACAGAGAAGCTATAAGAAGAGGGTGAGGGAGTAGAATTGAAAGAGCCCTTGTGCAATAACCTGGGATTTGCTTATTTTTAGTGCATATTTTTGGCATTGTGATGAGATTGACTCAGGGACAAATCCTAAGGGAAGATACTGAGTTCAACATGCCTGTTTTTATGGACCAAGTTCTGTGTAGGACAATTGAGATCTGTACATTGATATGGTCATAAGGAGCTATTCAGGACAAGTCTGTACCTCCTTAAGAAATGGATTCACATACACTAATGTGCTGAATTTTCTGGAGGGTTTAGAGCAGTATTTTCTTCTGAACTAATTATCACCTGATTGTGAGAGATCTAGTGATTAATGCAAAGTTCAGGTACTAAATCCAGGCACCTAAAATCTCAGGTGTCCTTATAATCATATTTTTTGCCCACATTCATAGAACTGCATAAGGAGCCTTTTGCAAACTTGCTGGGTTTTGTAATTAGTGTGCAAGATGTTAAGATATACTTTCAGCCAGACTTCTCTTACAGTAGTACATGTTAAGTAGGTGATTTCTGATAAGGTCACGAATGATGCAAATATTTCACCTTGCAGTATTTCACTACAAGGACAGTGGTTGATATCTTGGATGAATTTCATACAGACATTTAATTAGATGTTATTGAAAGTTGATTGATAATATATTGGAAGCAATACACAAGCTGAACTGTTTGAAAAGTGTCAAGAAAACTTTGTTACATGCAGCATTTCACTGAAAGTAGCTGTTAGAAATACACATTAGTTCAGTGCTTAATTCATATCTCCTTGTCTGTCACAGATGGTGCAGAAGAGGCTGAATATGACAGTGTTTCCACCAGGAACCCAAATACCATTGATGAGGGCAATCAGGAATTTCAGCAGCTCATCGAAGATAAGAGGCCAGAGCAGCCTATTGAGGAGGAGGAGGAGAGGGCTGTCAATGTTCCACCTGAGCATGAAAAGGCCAACTTCTCAGATAATGGAGAAGCTGAAGAAGAGTATGACAGTGAAAGAGGATCACTCCTGGAAGATACTTCCTTTGGGTCAGTTGATTCAGGAGAGAGTGCCAGTGAACACATTGCTGAAGGTACCACTTTGAATTGGCTTATTTTGTTATTTTGCTCCTGAAGATGTGCACGGTTTAGATGTATTTTTAGCCAAATAGCAGGAGTTTTCACTGATCAGTGACAGTCCCTCTAGTGGCAGTACTGTATTGCTAACTTAGCACAGCAGTTTTTCTACTATGATTTTGCAATGTAGGAAAAAGGCAAGTGCTCTTGTGAGTGTCACTTGGAGCTCTGTGCTCGGGCTTGTGGACTGTGTCTCAGGATGGTAGTGGAGAAAGGGCAGAAATCCCTGAAAGCATACCATCAGCCCAGATTTCTGCCTCTTTGCAGGGATTGACAGCCTAAAGGTCACCTTCTGTAGACAGGAAGGCCCATAGAATTGTGTGCCCTCTCTTCTTGCTCTTTTTAGCCCATGTCTCTGGGCCATATTACTTTCCAGGAAAGGTGGTGTGTAGCTTCCCCCTCAGGCAGCTCAATAATTTCTCTGTGCGTTGGAGTAGGAGAAACGTTTGGCTCCCTCTGGCTGAGGCCTTATCCCTCTGGAGCTAGAGTGCCATCTCATCATTATGCCAAGGAGGGATCCTGTTACTGTCATATTTCCCAGCCCTGCTTTTGCATGAAGCATGAAGCAATTTTTGACTGTGTTCTCAGCACTGCTCTCAGCTTTGCTGTTGTGCCTTCACTTCTGATTATGCTTAATAATTCTGTCTCCACTGAGCATTTAGGAAAAATTCAGGCATATCTTCATTAGGTTTTGTACATTGCTGAGGTGCTGTACCATCTGCAGGGCCAAGCACTTTTGAGCAGCTTTTAAGATCTGAAGGAAACTCTAGGTTGAATGCCAAGAAAACTAAGGAATTTTAAATGGCTAGTGGATAACTTACTGGTTAAGCAGTTAGATGTTCAGCTGTCTTTCAGACCATCTTCCTTCCTTAAAGGCTAAATGCTGCTTGCCAGGAGTTCTTGGTAGGGCTTGTAGAAGCCCTGGGAAGTAACAAGGCATGATGGTAGAATGGCTGGTCACAGCTGCTGTTCCACGGTGTGACAGCAGGCTGGGCTGGTGGCTGTGGAATCTGCTGGCCTGGACGTGTGGCAGCAGAAGCAGAAGGCGGAGAGAGCAGTATTCAGGCCAGGGTAGAGCTGGAGATGGTTTAAAGCTTTTCCCAAAGTTACGGAGTACTGACAGAGTTTAGGAGTGTTTGACATGGTGTCATTCTTGGGAATGTCCTGTGCAGAGCCAGGAGTTGGACTTGATAGTCCTTGTGGGTCCCTTCCAACTTGGAATATTCTGTGCTTCTATGTACAGTGTTGGGAACTAATCGCAGGGATTCGCGGTTAGGAATTGAAGAGCGTGTGCGGCTCTGATTCACGGCTGGAGGAGCTGGGTCTGCTCTGAGGCAGGCTCGGCACCGTGCCACCGCACAGCCGCCTCCCTTCCTGCAGCACCCCTCCTAACGCCGCCTGTGGAATATCAGCGCACTTCCCGGGTCATCCTACCTTCTTTCCCCGGTGCCGCGGAGCACCGGGGGCCGTCCTGCGGCGCGGCGGCTGCGGCGGCTCCCGGGCCGCCGGCGGTCCCTGAGGTGACGCCGCCCCTCTCTCGCCCCGCAGGTGCCGGAGCGGGCGCCCCCTGGCGGGGGGCCGT